>CM039730.1:44877946-45422946 GCA_022539455.1 Dendrobium nobile
CATTGACCCAATTTGATTATTTAGTATGCTAGAAACTTTTGAAGAAAATAAACTATATAGCAATCGTAAATGTTTTTTAAGCAAAGACATTAAATGAAAAATAGAAGAAAAATCATTTTATTTTCATGCGATTTTTATTTATTTTGAAAGAAATTATTCGAATACCATGAGAATGAATTTAATGGGCCGTCATGAAGAAAAAGTTATTTCAAACTACATTAAAATTATCAAAGATATGAAAACTAAGGTTTCGTTTGGGACAGCTTTCTTGCTGCTTCTTAAAGCAGCTTTTTAGTATAAAAATTAAAAAAATTTCACTAGAAAGCTGCTTTACGGTGCAATAAAAAAGCTGTCTCAAACGAAGCCTTGAGACCGCTTTCTTACTACTTTCTTACATAGCTTTCTAGTACAAAATATTTTAGTTTAAGAAATTTTTGTGCTAAAAAGTTGTTTTAGAAAACAATTAAAAAGTCGTCCCAAATTAAACCTAAGACTTCGTTTGGACGACTTTCTTACTGCTTCTTAAAATAACTTTTTGGTACAAAAATTATTTTTTTTGCACTAAAAAATATTTTAAGAAGCAGTAAGAAAGCCGTGTCAAATGAAGCGTCTTCTTAAAACAACTTTTTAGTACAAAAATTAAAAAATTGTTTTAAGAAGAAGTAAAAAGTTATCCCAAACGATGCCTAAATAAAGATAATTGTGTAGTGACAAAAGCAGCTTCCAATCAAAATATAACTACATGAAATATCAATACTAAATTTCTATTTTTCTAATATTGATTGATACCAAAAAATGCTCACAAAAAGATATTGAGGAAACATAACAAGCAAGAAGAACCGTTTTACTTGGAAGCACGGTTGGCAAGCACGCTTTCCTTTGTTCTGCCATAGTAAGCCAGTCTGGATCCTGGGTAGAGAAGAAAGTTCCAACCAAGTGGTGACCCTCCCACCACAAAAGTCCCTCTTGACGCCCCTTCTGTGCCAAGTTTTCCTATTACCTTCGATTCTACCTTCTGTTTTGTAACAATTCTTGAATTGCCTGATGCAGCTAGAATTTCACTTTGCTGTGGCTGCTTTATCTGCTTATTTACCTCCACTTTGTTCTCCGCATTCTCCTCCTTCATAGCTGCTCCTTGCAATGGTTGCTCATGAACTTTAGAAGGCTTCAGCGTAGATGCAGATTCAGTCAATTGCTTTGTCAATTCTATCATGGTCTTCATCCCTATAGTTTCAATTTATAATAAATTTAAGTGATGAATTTCATTCCCCCTATAGTTTCAATTTATATCACATTTCAGCAATGGATTCGCATCATACCACATAACACAGAAATGCTTAGTTTGAATCTTTCTTAAGATAAAGATGAGGTTTACCTCCAGATGATAGAGTTAATGCACCTAATAAACTAGTAAAATTCTTTACATGTCATCTGTTAAGTGGAGTGTTTGAAAGAGAAAAATATGATGATGCTCTGAGTACATAGAATTGGTCGTGCATAGCTAGGGGTGTAAATGAGTCGAGTCGAGTTTCGGCACTATCAAGCTCAGCTCGTCAGTCGAAAAGTGAGGAGCTCAAAAGGTGAGCTCGAACTCAAGTTTGTCCCACTGTAAACGAGCTCGAGCTGGCTCGCGAGCCTCAGCATATGAGCTCAACCGTTGAATTCGCCTGCCATTCGACCGTCCGCGTATAGTCGAATCGAGCGTATGAGCTCAAGCGCAACCGCAAGTACCATCCGTGTTTTCCGCAACCGTTGAATTCAACGTATGAGCTCAACCGTTGAATTTGTCCGCAACTGGTGTCTTCCCATCGGCACACGCGCCTCGAGCCACACGCAGATGCAACCGCGCAGATGTGACTGTCCCATCAGCCATCCGCGTAGACGTGACTGCCAATATAGTTAAAGTATTTTATGCGGGATTAGGCAGGAAGATTAAAGTATTTATTATTAATAAAATAAAAGGTATTTAAAAATATTAATAGTTAATCAAGCTGGCTGGTGAGCTCGCGAGCCGAGCCTCAATCAAGCTCGAACTTGAGCTTATTTAATAAATGAGCTCGGCTCGTGATCTCAATAAGTTTGGCTCGCGAGCCTATAAATGAGTCGAGCTCGAGCCAGCTCGCGAGCCGACTCGGCTCACTTACACCCCTATGCATAGCTGCCAAGGTAGAGCAGTGAAAAAAAAAACCAAGTAAACATAAGGCTGACATGCAAGTTTGTGACAGACCATAAATAGGGAATGGTTAAGAGAAAAAACAAGAAGAAAAAGCAAACCTCACCACCGAACAGAATCCACATATAACGAACCAACGAAAACTCTGAATAGAAACTATAAATAAAGAAGCAAATTGAGCCAATGAATGAGCAATGCTTTAACATAATGGGATTGTAAAGAGGGATAATTGAACTCTAGTCAAAATGGTGCACTAAGCTTCACTAGCATCTTCCACATTATTTTTGGGCTAAAGCCGTACCTATGACTTGCTGTGTACCAAGCAATATTACCAATAGAAAATCTTAAGAAGACGGCTCATGAGCTATGAAAAGGCCACAAAACTAACATTTAACACTTGAAATCTTCGGGTGCAAGTGTTCTGCGCAGTAGTAAAGGGAAAATTTAAAACTATATAAAATGAAACAATATTTTGAGGAATTCTTCAACTATCAAGTACTGTCGGATTTATAAAAAATAACTTTAATTGTTAACGAGCATATTCATTTGGTGTTTGTTGAAGCTAATTTAATCTCGACTCGAAAGATGATGTTGATGATGGCAAAGTTAGGTTTAGGAATGTAATTATTAAATATGAGAAAGATGTGAAGGTTGCTAATGAATCTAAAACTCATGACTCAAAAGAATAGGCCTACCAAGTTGAACATGAACTTAATCGCCAAGGTTGGAAGTATAAATTCAGATCATTTAACACATATGTGCATTCATAGAAAACTTATGAGAACTCATTTCAAATGGACTCTTAAATGAGTCATAGCATCTCATACCATATATCCACCACACTAAGGAACCGAAGAAAGTTTGGATTCCTTAGATCATCACTTAGTAAGTTTTGTAGGTATGACTTCACAACAGAACCAGTGGATGCATGTGATACTGTTGACCTCTATATATATTTCACGATTAAGCGAGTACATTGAGGAAGGCGACTAACATATATGTCACTTATCAGAGCATCGAGACACCTCGATCGCCATCAAAATGGCTCAAAACTTTATCTAATCATGAAATAGAACGCACTGATGCACTCAGGACACCAGATTTGCTAAGGAAGAGTCAATCATGCATAACTCAATCGAAAATGATGATGAGCATACTGTTAGCAAGCGGGACTCTACTAAAACTATCAAAATGACCTCTGATCGTCAAACGGACTACCCCGGTATGATTAGAGCATCAAATTTACCTAAAGAGTGACCCATCGCAGTTGAATTGAGTGAAGATGGTCAACATCGATGGTTTATGAACGAAACATTGCATGACGTTGCCCAAACATAATCAGTTTACAAAACGAACTTCGTCGTTGCATCTGGAACGTTGAAATCATATAGAAAAGGTTGTAATATTGTCCATGCCATCAAAAGTGATCCAAATTGACGAACTACAGACGAATTGTTGTGCGGTGTTTACTTGAACACCACTCATTCACAAAACGAACTTCATTGTTGTATCCCAAATGTCGAAATCATATAGAAAATGGTGTAATATTGCCCATGTCATTGAAGGTGATCAAAATCGACGGACTATGAACGAAATATTGTGCAGCGTTACCCGAACACTGTCCGTTCGCAAAATGAACTTCGTCGTTGCGTCCAAAACGTCAAAAATAGCTAGAAATGGCGGTAAAATTACATGGGTCCTTCCACAAGCGGAAAAAAATGGCGCAAATTTCAAGGCAATGCACATGAACTGAGATGCCCAAGAAACGAGGGAGTTTGCAGGGATCAATTCATAGCTCTTTTTATTATTATTTAATAATGATAATGTATTAAATTTAAATAAATACATATTAATATATATGTATTTTATTTAAAAACAAAATCCTAATCTAAATCATCCTCACGCACACTTCTCTCACACAACTACACCTACCTGCATAAGCTACAAGCCCCCAACTCCTCTTCTCAGTTCAACACTACTCCACTCACATCCCCTTCATTCATGTGAAACATTGCAACTGAGCTGCTCCTTCCAATCTGCTGCGACCAAGCAACGTCTCCAACAGCTCTCTACCTCCACTCTTCCTCATCTACCTGAACACCTTCTACAACACTCCTCTTCTCCACTACATCAGCCCCACCTCTCCACGGCAGTAGGCCAATTACCTCTCCTGCTCTCTGGATTCATACACAGCAAGAAACCAAGCTAACACCAACCACTCCAGCAACATACATCTTCAAATAGTTCAAGCCTTCTCTAGCCCACCAAATCCTCTATCCCTCTCATCTCCTACCCACCTGTAGCCCAAAGTTCAGCCAGCTCATTTCATTTTCAGCCACCTATACAAACCCAAACAGCCACCTGCAACTGCTCCTCCCTTGGTTTGCACTCCAAAACCGGCCTACTTAAAATCAGCCCACCACTCCAATCCTCACAAGCTGCCAACATCTATTCCACTCCTGTACTCCAGCAACCTAACTCAGACAAACAAGCCAAGCAGCCCACATAAATTTTCCATTTTCAGCCCACTATCCTCACTCTGTTCAACCCAAACAACTCACCTACATAACTCTGCAGCCAGCCTACAAACTCAGCCCAAACTCTACACTCCTTACTCTCCACTAGCCAAAACCACACTCCAGCAACTCTAAAAACAGCCCAAAAACTCTACAAACAGCCCATCTCTTTTCAAATCCAACACTTGATACTTAAAAACTTACCATCTCTCTGCAAGCAAATTCTCCATGAACCCTTCCACCACTCCTCATTACAAACCGAATTCCCTCTGCTTTCTTTCCCTAACATTATTAGTAGTAGTAGTATTAATTTTAAAAAAAAAAGAACAAGGAGAACAAGGAGAGAGTGTTTTGTGCGATTTGATCTCTCATGCTCTTGACATCATTATCGTCGCCTCCCTCGCGCAAGGCATAAATTCCCTAAACTCAAAAAAATCTCCAAATCCCGTTTTCGGCGCTTGTGGCACAATTAGCAAACCACCTATGCACATTTTTCTTAGAATGGTGGGAGGGAGCTTAGTGCAATGCTTGTGCACGCTTTTCTTAGCGTGGTGGGGTAAAACCTAAGTACCTATACGTGCTTTCAGGCCGGTGGAAAAATTTGCAAGTTTTTTGTGCAGGTACCCTTGCAATCCATGCATGCCTTTCTTAGTGTGATGGGGTAGAAGACCACAGCAGTTATGTCACCCGACGCCAATCATGCATGTCTTTCTTGACGTGGTCAGCAGGCTTAAACTCCCAAAAATTCCCCTAAATGGGGGAGATGCCCAGAGGCTGCCAAAATTCAGACTGACAAAGAACCGGACTTAAGCAAATTACAGGGAATTGAACATAATTGGATGACCAAATTAAAATGCAATTAAAAAGAAATTTTGAAATGTGTAATTGAATATTTAAAAAAAAAACATGGAAAATAAAAAGATCTGTGGTGATAATGATGGCTTACCTACAAGTAACTACAGGAATTTGCAATGAATATGATGATTTGCTCATAATGCAAGAGAATTTATAATGTAAGTAACGAGTTGCCTAAAGGTGACCACATAAAACACACAATGAATGTATTAGTTCGCAAAAGAAGTCTCCTAATGAATGTGCTAAACCTGCTAAAGGATTTTCTAACGAGCATGCTAATAAATGCGGCCTATCCACCACTACTGTTAGTTAACTTGCGAACAAAAGCACCAATCCCCTGTGAACAATGGAAGTTGATATACAAATGACTGTAATAATTTGCCAATAGGAATCAGTGATGAATGCAACTCATCTACGATGAACATACTAACCTGCAAACAATGACATTTCCCATAAGCATAAACAAGAAGATTGCAAAGAATGCAATGATATGTTCAATGCAATGGTATGTTCATGAGTAGGACATGGGAGATATACAACAAATATAACAACCTCCTTGCAATCAACATCAACTTCCAAGTAAATACATCAAACATTTGCAAGTAATGAAGGACAATATATGGTGAATGTGATGGATTCCTAGCAAACGTAGATAGGGGAAATGTAATGTATACAACACAATGTCTACGAGCAGGGGCAACAAAATCACTTCATCTCACAAAGAGCGAATGTTCAGTAGAGAATATCACTAAGATTCATTATCAAGCAATTTATTATCAGTAAGGATGTGACACATGTCCTCTAACCAGTGATTTTGTCGTCAAATGGCACCACAGATAAATGGTTATGATCAGGACCCTCTGACCAGGTGGTTTTGCAGCTAAATTGTACCACTAAATTACGGTCATGACATAGCTCATATGTTATCGAACGGCTCCAAATCTTTGAGTAATGAATCAATAGGATATAATTAATAGGACACAAAGTCCTTTGTTAGCTATGGTGGACTCAAATATGTCCCCTTAAGCAGACATTCACCCCAAGTCTACAAGGTACCCTTGGACGGAGTAACCAATGATTGCCGATAAGGATCCTTCGATCAAGTTGGGTCGACCACCTCCTCTGACTAAGTAAATTAGAGACTACAATGACCCGGGACTACGGAACCATGGGATCTTAATTTGGCTCATCATCATTCCCCCCACCATCCTCTTTAAGTGTACGGTGATAAATTTAAATATTCAATATATAATTCTACTGCTACTATACGCTAGATGTTATATATTTGTTTAACGACTAACCTTAATCGAAAGATCTCTCTCGTTATCGAGAGGGATAATTAATTATAGGGGTTTGCGCTTATAGGAAATATGAACTCAAATCATAAAGTCCTCGCAAAATAAGGGCGAAACCTCTGGGTAGTTTCTTATTTAAAACTCAGTCTGCCTTCTAAAAATTTACCCTAGAACCTAAGCTTGTTAAAACTCTCCTCGCCGACATATGTTAAAATTTCTCTCAAACACATGCTTATTGATTTTGAATGAAAATTTATATTATAAGGGTTTAGGATAAATAATGTTTATATGCTTAACATTGAAGGTATAAGTGAGTCTAAGGATATCTGTTGTTTGAAAACAATCCTAAATGAGTCTTGATTGTGATGTAGGAAACTATGACACACCAATATGAACATATTTAAGAATATAACTCACCTAGATCTAGTTAGAGGGTCTAAGCCAGTGTTCACTAATTATCATTTATGTGATGACTATTAGCTTGGAAAATAAATCAATTCATCAATTTAATCTATTAAAAGTATTGTCACATCTAGAGCATTAGAAATCTTACACAAATTTATTTGGCATATTTAAAATAGTGAATGTAATAGGTAATCTTATGATTTTATCATTATACATGATTATACAAGATTTATCTGGATAAGATTACTAGCAAAATAAAAGAGACTCCATTACAGAGTTTAAAATATTTGTTATATGAATTCAAAGAAAAATTAGTTGTTTGATACCTACAATCGACATTAATCATGGAAGAAAATTTGAGAATGGAAAATTAAAAGTTTAAGTCACAAATTCTTTGCACACCAAGAATACCTCAACTGGCTCAACATAATAGAATAGCAAAATGGAAGTATAGGACATGGATAAGCTCAATAAATATAAACTACCTAATATTTATGGGTTGATTCTGCATGTTATAAATTGAATAGAATAAATATTAATCCTAAGTTGAATAAAACTCCATATGTACTGCTTAAGGATAGAACCCTGAACCTATCATATCTATATGTTTTTTACTACAAGTATTTTGAATTGAATAATAGAAAAACAAGCCTAACCAAGCTTGAAGCCAAATCAAATGAGACAATATTTTTGGGATATTCATACTCATGAAATCATATAGGGTGTTTAATAAAAAAACTATAGTAATTAGAAATTTTACACATCACTTTAGATGAATCTAATGCCAATAATCTGCTTGGAGAAGTACAACTAGAGGATGATGAGATACCCAACCTTTAAAAACTAGATCGGCTAGAAAAGGAATAAAAAATACTACCTAGAGAATGAAAATATGTATCGAGTCACCTTAAAAGATTAAATAATAAGAGACCCTTCTAATGACATCATAACTAGAAAAATGCAATTAGACCAGAAGTTAGTAACATTGCATTTATACTCATAGAACCCACTAGAGTAGAAGATGCATTTGTAAATGAACTTTGAGTCATGGAAATGCAAAAAAAATTGAATCCCTTTGAACATAAAATGAGTGGGAATTAGTGCTTAGGCCATTTGATTAGAGTGTAATTGGAACAAAATAATTATCCAAAAATAAATTATATGACTCCGGATCAGTAGCCAAAATTAAGGCAAGATTAGTTGCAAAAGAAGAATTCAATCAAATAATAGGAGCTGACTTTGAGGAGACTTTTGCACCAATAGCTTGTCTAATATCTATTAGACTAATTATTGCCTTAGTATACTTTAGATGTTTCAAGTTATATCAAATGGATATTTAGAGTGACTTCTTAAATGATGTCATAGAAGAAGATGCATACGTTGATCAAACACTTGGATTTGAAAACCCAAAACATCATAATTACGAACAAATTGAAAAAAGCATTATATAGATTGAAATAGGCTCTTAGAGCCTCATATGAAAGGCATTATATAGACTGACGTAAGCTCCTAAACCCTAAAATTCTAGTACAAAACTCATATGTTAGGGAACAATTGATATGACATTACCCACAGAAAAAAATAAAATCAAATGTTTATTGTGTAAATATATGTTGATAATATATTATTTGGAGAACAAATGAGCTGTTATGTAAGAATTTTTCAAGTATCATGAATTGTTGTTTTGAAATGAGTATGAGTGAGTTGTCATACTTTTTAGGCTTTAATGTCAAATAAGCACAAAAAAGAAACTTTTCATAAAAGCATAAAAGAGTTAATTAAAAAATTTAGCCTCAAAGATCAACCATTAAAAAAACGGATGAGGCGTCTGCATTGAGTCGCACCTCAAGTCGAGGCAGAAGTCATGTGTATCGGGGCTTATGCCTCGAACCATCCAGCGAAGCCTACGATTTTTTCGCACAAGGCGTACGCATCAGAGCATAACGCCTCGAGGCAATACGAGGCACCACCCCGAAATTTTTTCTTCAGTATATATGTAAATACGACGCAACCGATTCGTGTTCGCGTATTCGATTATAGGATTAGGGCTTCCTGTGAGAATTGAAAGGCGAACTGGAGGCGAAGCCGTGAGGGAAAGAGACGAAGCTGTGAGGGAAGGAGACGAAGCTGTGAGTGCAGGAGACGAAGTCGAAAGGAGACGATGCAGGAAACGAAGCCGAAAGCAATAGCGGTTTTGATAGCAGGAAACGAAGCCGAAGTTGTGAGTGCAGGAAACGTTCAGGCCTCGGTTAGGTCGGAAGAGCAGGTGAGCGGTGTTGTGGGCCTTGACTTTGACGTGCAGTAACGAAAGCTTAAATAACTCCTGATTCGGTTTTCTTTCATTTGTCCGCTCAGTACATGCTCGATACTGCTAGGTATCGCTAGGTACATGCTCGGTACTACTAGGTAGCGCTAGGTATCGCTAGGTACATACTCAGTACCACTCAGTACATGCTCGGTACCGCTCAGTACATGCTCGATACTACTCGGTATCTTTCCATACAAACAACTTACGAACTTTAAAAATAAGCATAACTTCAAAATTACTCTTACAATAAAAATTTGTTCCGAGCAGTACCGAGCATGTACTGAGCGGTACCATGTACCTATGTTGAATATCACAGGTCGAACCCCGCCAAGGGGCAACGCCCCCTTAGACCCCCGGCAGATCGGTATATTGTTGTATTCATGTTGTCTTATTATTGGTAGTACAAATAATTGTTAAAATTTGTCCTATTATTGATTTTGTGTTGTGATTTCTTTGCCTGTGAATAAATAAAAATCTTGTATATACTAGTAATTTGATGTTGATTATTTATTTCTATAAATTATAAGCATGATTAGTGGCACAAGAAGAAAAAATCCTGCATGAAAATATGGAACTCAGGTTGAAATGTTAGGCGAAAGTGCAAATAATGGATATATTTATATGAAATATAATTTATGTGAGAAACGCATAACTGGTGGCGTCAAGAGGTTGAATGATCATCTAGCCTGCACTTATGTCAATGTAGGACCATGTGCAAAAGTATCTAATGAGGTGAAAAAGGAATGTACATATTATTTAAAGAAGTTTGCCACCACAAAGGAGGTCACACAAAGAAATATGGAAGAGATGATAGGAAACTCTTTTTATTATGGATCACAGCATGAAGGTTCCAATAGTGGAAGCCATCTAGTTTCTTCTAACTGAGGCACTCAGGGTCTCATGGATAGATTTATAATAAATATTGATAACGAGGATAACATAAACACTCAGGATCTTCAGCCTCCTACTTCTACAAAAGAACTCAGGAACAGAGTTTGTTTAAATATCGTTAGATTCATCTATGAAAATGGGATTCCATTTAATGTTGTTAAGAGTCCGTCATGGATCAATATGTTACGATCTGTTGGAAGATATATAAGATGACTACAACTTCCAAGCATGTATGAACTAAGGACTTGGATGCTAAATGAGGAGGTCAATACAACTTCAAAAATGGTGGATGATGTTAAGAAGACTTGGATTGAGACAAGAGTCACAATAATGTCAGATGGTTGGTCAGATATTCAACACAGAAGTATTATTAATTTTTTGGTCAACAATCCATATGGAACAGTTTTTCTAAAATCAGTGAATGCTTCAAGTTTTGTAAAGGATGCACAATTATTATTTGAAATGGTAGATGAAGTTGTTGATGAAGTGGGTGATGCTTTAGTAGTACAAGTTGTTACTGATAATGCAAGTGCATATAAAGTTGTAGGGAGAATGTTAAGGAAGAAGAGGTCTCAGCTTTACTGGATTCCTTGTGCTGCACATTGCATTGATTTAATGCTTGAGAGGTTGAGATAGTTGCCTCAGCATAAATCAGCCCTATTGAATGCCAAATTTGTTAGTAAGTTCATATACAATCATTCTTGGGTACTCAATTTGATTAGAAAATTCACTGACAAGGAAATTATTAGACCTACTGTTACGAGATTTGCTACTGCATATTTAACAATATAGAGATTGAAGGAGTTAAGACAACATTTGGAAACTATTTGCTTCTAAAGAATGGGATAAAAGTTCATGGGCAAAAAAACATGAAGGAAAATAGGTAAAAAAAATTATTATGAAAGATGATTCATTTTGGCGCAATACAAATTATGATTTGAAGACAACAACACAATTAGTTAAGGTGCTTAGAATTAGGGGTGTCAATTATTGACACGACCCGACAACCCGACTCGAACCCGACCCGAAAAATCCGGGTTAGGGTTGACCCGTTTAACAAACGGGTCGGGTTAAGGTCTTAACTTTCGACCCGTTTAAAAAACGGGTCGGGTCCGGGTCAACCCGATAACCCGAAATTGACCCGATACTGACCCGGTAACCTGGCTCGGCACCTCCGTCCGTTTTTAATTTTTCGATTTTGCCGCGTGGGATTGGGAGGGAATTCGGAATCAAGGCTCGTGGCTCGAGGGATTGGACGTCGGCACGTCGCCTGGCCAATGGCCAGCCATTCGCGTCAGCGTCAACGACAGATTGGACCAGACTTCGGCACGTGAGCACGTCGCAAGCCTCGCCTAGTCCTCGGTCCGCACCGGCGGTCCGGCACCACATATCCTCCGTCCACCTCCGGCCCACAGTCCGCACGGCAAGTCCTCCATCCGCCTCCAGCCTCCGTGCAGCGTCTTCGACACCGCCTCGCCTGCCGTCGTGCAGCCTAGTCAAACAGGTCCACGGGTCGGGTCGGGTCAACCCGGCAACCCGTGCGGGTCGGGTTCGGGTGTTATTTCCTGACCCGTTTAACTAAACAGGTCGGGTTCGGGTTGACACGTTTACGCCCATGTCAAATCGGGTTCGACCCGAACCCGACCCGCTGACCCGAATTGACACCCCTACTTAGAATGGTTGATGGTGAGAAGGCTCCAACTATGAGATTTATTTATGAAGCAATGCATAAGACTAAAGAAGACATTGCAAAAGATTTGGGAGGTCAAAAAAGTGCCTACAAAAAAATATAGAATATTATAGATGAAAAGTGGGATCGTCAATTACACCAACACTTACATGCCGTTGCATACTATTTAAACTCTCAATTTCATTATAATAAAGACTTTCATGTTGATAAAGAAGTGAAAATTGATTTGTATGCATGTTTGGACAGATTCATTTCTGAAGAAGACTACCTCAAAATGAATGATCAACTTGATGAATTTCATTTGAAGAAGGTAATGTTTGAATTTAGAGCAGCACAAGCATGCTACAAAATATAATCTCTTGATATGTTTATAATTTATATATTTATAATTTTAATTTTAATATTTATGTTCAAGTCTTCTACTTCAATTAATATTCATAAAATACTATTCATTTTCATGTAGAACGTCGGTGGAGTCAGTTTGGAGATGATGTTCCTGAATTAAAAGCTTTTGCAGTTAAAATTTTTAGCCTAACATGTTCGGCTTCTACATGCGAGCGTACTTGGAGCATCTTCAATTAAATTCATACTAAGAGAAGAAATCGATTGGCAACAGATCGAATGAATAAACTAGTTTATGTTATGTTTAACAAAAAACTGAAAGATAGACATCTCAAATTACAGATGCAAGGAAGCATTAATAATAAAATTGACCCTTGTTGATGATTTACAATCTAATAATGAATGGGTTACTCCTAAGAATGTTGATGTTTCTGAAGTTGAAACAGAAGGATAAACTCATGTCAATGAAGCCAATGAAGCAACTACTCATGTATATAAAATAAAGAAACAAAATGAGATTGGAGCTTCAAAAAAATTCAAAGGTATTCTTAAATATAATGAATTATTTTTTATGCTATTATTTTTTTATTCTAGAGCTAATGAAATATTAACTGATATAGGGGATAAAAGAAAAAATATTATAGATGAAGAAGAGTTTGAGGATGATTTTAATATTAATTATGAAGATTCTTCTGAAGACAATCAAAGTGATGATGAGCCTGCATTGGATCTTGATCCTAAAGGGATGTTTTATTTTTAAGTGAGATTATTTTAAATCTTCTTTTCTAATAATATACTAATATTATCTTAGAACAAATCATCAAATTCACAATTGACATATATTTTATTATTTTTTATCATTATTCATAATTTTAAATTACTTTATTTTTATCATTTTTTAGGCTTACACCACGATCCGCCTCAAGGTGTAAGCCTCGCCTCACTTAGTCAATACGCCTCAATTCCCGATTTTGCCTTTTAAAACGTTGTCAAAGATTATAAAATTATGAATACCCCCATAAGCCCCACTACTAAGTTAAACAAGACTCCAATTAAAAATATATATATCAATAGATTTATAAGAGAATGATAGGGTCATTTTTGTATCTTATTGTTAATAGATATGATATTATGTTTAAGGTATGTTTCTATGCATGTTTTCAAGTTGATCCAAAAGAACAGGTGTCTAGACTTGGATAAAATCATATGTACTATTATTTCTTAATTTTATATTTATTTATTCATTAGTTTCTTTGTCTCTGTGTTTTTATCACGTTTCACAATTTAGTATTATTGTTGTTATTGAATGCTTGTATGAATATAGCCTAATTACTAATATAATCATGGTGTATGGTGGCAGTTAATGAAAATTAAAATTTTGGCATTCACAAATCATTTTGTACTAACAAATTCGTACTGTACAATCAAGTTCTTATTATACGATCTGCTATCATACTACACAATTTGAATTCGTGTAATTACAAGGTGTGTAAATCAACCAATAGATGAAATTAAATGTACAAAGTCAAATCATACCGTATTATCCCACATCATAATGTATGATTGGATCATGTCAAAAGAGTGATTATAAGATCATTGGGATAATCGAATGTTACTTGACCGTACTATACAATCACAAAAATCTCAGAAATCCTATAAATATCATCCTACTTCGCTAATTCTAGGCAACACTCACAACTTCCTCAAGCTCTTTAGCCTTTTTTTTAAGATCATTAATGCATCCATGACTAGCAAGAGGACCTCAGGACCATAGTATAGTACTATCAAAAACATGATCCAAGGTTCAAGTCCGTAGACAGTGAAGCTGCATGAGAAGTATTGTCACTATGCAATATAACAAATTAAAAAATAATACTTCAAGGACAACTTTTCTTGCCAAATTCTATGATCACTTCATTTGCACTACTCTTTAATTTCTTCTTTCATATGCACATCCTTATCATTCTAAGTTATTATTTGAGTTTTTCACAAACATGATCATAAACATCAACCACATCACCATGCAATCCTTAGTCTATCGTCAGGAAGTGATCATCGATCATGACTTGCACGACATTCTTTATGTAACCAATATCGGCACGTCATCATACTATTGCAATCGACCTCACTTTCAATTGGTCTGTAGTAAATCAAGTACTTAAGAAATCACATTTTCCTCAACATCGCCCTTTGGCAAGTGGATTCGTGCAAAATTATTGTGTTATCCAACATGTGCTACAAAGTAATATCATTCCTAAAGCTGATGATCGCATAAACATCACACCCCTTCTCTCCGTTTTTACCTACTACTGCATGACGCATATGAAATTTAATGTGATGAGTATGGTAGGTGTCGGGCAATACTGTGGCAGTGACTTTCAATCCCACCATGCTACGAAAAGCGTGTATAGGTCTTCGAGGTACTTCTGCGAAAATTTTATATTTTTTTCCGCAAGCATAAAAGCACGTGCATGGGTACTTAGGATTATCCCTGTCACAATACGAAAAACATGTACAGGGTCTACCCGCCTCGCCACAAGCATCGCACTGGAATATCTTCCAGCAACTAAGAAAAGTATGTATGGGTGATCTGCGCGTTACACCACAAGCACGAAAAACAACATTTTGGGCATTTTTGAGTTTAGGAACCATTTATACCTTTGTGGGAAAAGTAGCGACGATGCCGACATCGATGGCACGAGGATCGAGGCACAACAATTTCTTTTTCTTCTCTTTTTTTCTTTTGTTTTCTCTTTTTTTTTAAATAATAATAATAGTAATAATGTTAATAACAATATTAATAATAGTAAGGGAGGATGGAGGTTGTAATGAGCTGCATGTTGTTTGAAGAGCTATTTGGTAGGTGGAAAGAGGAAGTATTTAGTAGAGAGGTTACGGTAAATGAGGGGGATTGTGAGTTCGAACGATTTGGAGGCTCCGATTAGGATTGATGTGTGGGTGGCTGGCTGGGCACGGGAGGTGTTGTCGGTTTGTGATTCGGCAGAGAAGGGGTCGACTGGGAGGAATCGGATCAGAGCAAGTAAGCGAAAGAGGCAGCAAGGGAGGTCAAGTTGGGTTGGTCGTTCAGCCCGGCTGTAGCTGGATCGGGTGCAGCAAGGAAGCGAGTTTGTGACGTATAGGGAATTGAAAGGCTTAGGAGCAGACAGAAGCTAGGAGGTAGTGGCAGGGAGCAGGTTCAGCCGGTGGGGATCACGGCTGTTGTGGGTCGATCGGCACATAGAGAAGAGGCGGAATCGACATGTGAGGGGGCAGGTCAAATTGAAGCTGGAGGAATTTGGCTAGGAGCTGGGTCGTCAGGCACGAAAGGATAGAATGAAGGTTGGGAGGTCGGAGTGTTGGGCTCGGGTGAATGATGGTATGCGACTATTGTGGTCCACTAATTCAAATGAGAAAGGAAGTCTGGCTGTGAAATGGGGATGGACTGGGTCAATGGGATGAGCCAGTTCGGTTGAGTGAGGGAGTTCGGGTAGCAAAGGAAACGAGGGGAAGAGTTCGGTTGATATCAGAATCGTAGGATGTTGAGGCTTGTGTGCAGGAAAAACAGAATGAAGAGTCATTTGTCATCGTTTCAAAAACGATCACAAGAGTCGAATTGTGTGATTTGAGCAGAAATCCCACAACGTGAGAGGCATCGGCATCAGCGCCAAACATCACTAGATATGGTACATCCTCTTTTTTTATTTTAATTAATAATAATAATACGATTGATTCATGTAGCTAACCCCACTGTCGGATAAAAGCTTGTGTTGTTTATATAAGGAGAATGTTTGGTATAATGTGTTAATTATGGATGTTAGACAAATCCTTCTAAGTCGTCCATGGATATTTGACAACGATGTTCACATCTATGGGCGTTCGAACACCTGCGTGTTCGAACATGGGGGCAAAAAGATCAAGCCTTTGCCATCTCAGACCCGGGTTAAGGATGATCCTAAATCCAACCCTTTTAAATCCAAGAAAGGACTGAACCTGGTCACCGCCAAGATTCTGAGATTGCCCAAGGCACACCTCTGTAAGCCTTAGTCAGTCGTGAGACTTCCACTGAGTCTGACAAGCCAATCCCTCAACAGGTCCAACCCATACTTGGTCAATTTACTGATATCTTCACTGATGATCTTCCTAATCAATTACCTCCGCTTAAAGACATCGAGCATGCCATAGATTTTATCCTTGGAGCCTCCCTTCCTAACATGCCACATTATCACATGAACCCCACGGAACATACTGAACTCAAGAAGCAGGTGTCTGAGTTATTACAGCGAGACTTTATCAAAAAAAGCCATAGTTCTTGTGCAGTACCCGCCCTTCTTATACCTAAGAAGGATGGATCCTAGCGAATGTGTATTGATAGTCGTGTTATCAACAAGATCACCGTCAAATATCATTTTCATATCTCAAGGTTAGATGATATACTTGATATGATGACGAGAGTCACTCTATTTTCCAATATTGATCTCAAGAGTGAATACCACCAGATCCGGATCTGACCTGGTGATGAGTGAAAAACTGCCTTTAAAACCAAGGATGGTTTATATTAGTGGTTGGTCATGCCATTCGGGTTGAGTAACGCCCCAAATAATTTCATGAGGATCATGACTCAAGTGTTGCATCCTTTTATGGGAAAGTTTGTCGTTGTCTATTTTAATGATATTCTTATTTATAGCCAGTCTGTGGTTCAGCACTTAGGTCAAGGCAAGTCTGCAAAGTCCTAAGTAAGGAGCAACTTTATGTCAATCCTAAGAAATGTACATTTCTTATTGACCGTGTTATCTTTCTGGGCTTTATTATTTCAGCCCAAGGGGTCTCTGCAGACCCCGAGAATGTGAGAGACATTGTAGAATGACCGGTTCCTCAGAACATCCGGGAAGTCCGCAGCTTCCACGGACTAGCCACCTTCTATAGAAGATTAATTCGAAACTTAAGCACAATTGTATCTTCTATCACTGATTGTCTCAATAAAGGTGATTTCTACTAAACCTCGGCTGCCACACAAGCCTTTGAAGAGATTAAGAAAAAAAATGGTGGAAGCTCTAGTGCTGAGACTTCCTGATTTCTCCAAAGTCTTTGAAGTGACCTACGAGGCTTCGAGGGTCGAAATTGGAGGAGTCATGTCCCAGGAAGATCATCATGTTGCTTATTTTGTGAAAACCTAAATGACATCCAGCAGTGTTATTTCACATATGACAAAGAGTTCTATGCAGTAATCCAATTTCTTTGTTATTGACGACACTACTTGCTCCCGCAAGAGTTCGTTATCTTTTCGGATCACGAGGCTCTATGTTATATCAACTCCCAAAAGAAGTTAAATGCACATCACGATCGATGGGTCGAATTCCATCAGGAATATACTTATACCCTTAGACATAAATCGAGAGTTGAAAATAAAGTTGTCGATACTCTCAGTCGTTGTATGATGACCACCACTAAGATGAGAGCTGAAGTCGTGGGATTTGAGCAAATCAAAAAGAACTATTTGGAATGCCATGACTTCAAGGAGACTTGTTCTCTTTTGTCCACAGGTAGCACACGCCTTGTTGATGATTTTCTCCTTGAAGATGGTTATCCCTTTAAAGCTCAGAAGCTTTGCATCCCTAGCACGTCCCTTAGGGAATTTCTTATTTGGGAACTCCACGCCAGAGGCCTCATTGGGCACTTTGGCAAGGATAAGATGATTGAAACTGTGGAGTACCGTTTCTTTTGGCCCAGTCTGAAGAAGGATGTTGGAAAAATAGTTATTAGGTGTCACACTTGCCAATTGGCCAAATAGCGTAAACAAAACACCGGACTCTACACTCCTTTGCATGTTCCTAGTTGTCCGTGGTAGGACATTAGTATGAACTTCGTCCTAAGTCTGCCTAAACTCTTCGTAAAAATGACATCATATGTGTCGTGGTTGACCATTTTTAAAAAATGATCCATTTCCTACCATGTTCCAAGACATTTGACGCTTCCCATGTTGCTAAACTCTATTTTAATGAGGTTGTTAGATTAAACAGTTTGCCAAAAACCATCGTTACTAATAGGGATGTTAAGTTCACTAGTTATTTTTTAAAAACTCTTTGGATGAAAATGGGCACTAAGCTACACTTCTCCACAGCCTTTCATCCCCAAACTGATGGTCAGACCGAAGTGTTAATAGGAGTTTAGGCAATTTCTTAAGATCCCTAGTAGGCGAACATATTAAGGATTGAGATTCCAAACTCCCTACAGCCGAATTCGCTTACAATAATTATGTGAACCACACTACTAATTTAAGCCCAGTTGAAGTTTTGTATGGGTACAAACCTAGACAACCGATAGATCTCATACCATGTGTTCTAGGAATAGGATTTCGGAGTCTGCATCGCATATGCATGATTTACATAAGGAAATCGCACGCCAAATTGAAAAGAGCAATAATAATTATAAACTTTATGTTGATTATAAACAACGATTTAAAACTTTTGAGGTTGGTGATTCAATGATGGCAAGGTTTTGAAAACCGAACCGAACAACGAACCGGAAGAACGAGAAATTCACGGCTCGACTGGTTTGATCGGTCAAATCGGGGTCGAACCGAATGACGTAATAAATCATAATATTATAAAAATTTAATAAAATTAACATAATAATGTTGCCAATTTAATCTTAAAAATTTCATAATTCTAAGAATTTTGAGAGTAAAAAGTAAATAAAATTCATACATATATTACATAATTTTAAAATTAAATATAAATAAGTATTATATTTATATTAGATATTTAAATATAAATAATTGCTAATTTTAATTTTAAATTTAAATATTTCCAATCTTTAATTTTAATTTATATTTAATATATATTTAGTTTATATATAAATATATATTTAATATAAATAATTACTAATTTATGTTATATATTTTGGTATAATTATACATTTATAAATTATATATAAATTTCACATTATAAAACTATATTTATAAAATCATATAATATTACTTTTTTAGATTTTTTATTCTTCTTAATATCATTTAATTTTACATTTAGAGAAAAGTTTTAGAACTTTAAAAACTATAAATAATTATTTTTATTTAAATACTTATAAATATAAAAATAATTACATATTTAAGAATTTCAAAAATTAGTATGATTATTTTTTATTTGAATATTTTATACAAATTTTTTCCAACAAATTCTCATAGAAGTATCCATCATGAATACATTGCTGGAACAAAAAAATACTAGTTATTTAGTTTCAGAATTCAGATCACTTAAGAGCTTTCTGTTTTATTGTTTATATACATTTTCTTGTATGCATGGGTTAAGAGCCCTCATGGGGTGAAGGAATCATGTTGGTATGATAAATTTGTATTTAATGTATATAATATTAAAAAAATTGAAATTATATATAATGCTTAAGTTAATTTAATATTTAAAAAAATTATATTAAATTAAATTATTTAAATATATTATTAATTGAACCAGGCGATTCTTAAGAACTGGGCCGGTTCAACGGTCGGCCGGTTCAACGGTCGGTTCAAAGACTGATTTTTTAAGAGGATCGAACCAGCCTTAGGATCGGTTCACGGTTGAACCGGTTAAACCGGCCGGTTCTGTCCGATTTTCAAAACCATGAGTGATGGTGCGGATTCGTCCGAAACAGTTGCCACAAGGAACTGTTGAGAAATTACATGCTAGAAGTGCATGACCATTTAAAATAGTCAAAAGAATCAATGATAATGCTTACGTGGTGGATCTGCATGCAGAGTTCAACATTAATTCCTCTTTTAACATAGAAGATTTTGTAGCCTATGAGGGTCCAGAGTTTAACCCACCAAATCCACTTCAACTTGAATCTTGTGTGACCCACCCTTTGAGAACCCAAGCTTACCTCCACTCCTAGATATTCCCAAAATATCTATAGCGGAGAAGGTTGACACAATTCTAAGTGATGACATTATTTCCACAAAAGAGGATGGATGAAGAAGGTATCTGATAAGGTGGAAACATAAACCGGAGTCAGAAGATACGTGGCTAGAGCGTGAGGAGCTTCAATAGATCGACCCAGATGCACTAGAGTTCTAAGAGAGTTCCCGGGACACGTACTCGACGGAGTTGAGCTCTTTCTCACTCCGGGAGAATGATGAGGACATCAAGCCTTGGAAAGTCTACCAGAGGCGGGCCGACGATCTACGACCACGATCGTTCCTATTTATTTTTGAGTTATCTTATGTATTTTGATTTATTTATGTTTTTTTTTTCATTTATGCCCTTACTTAAGGGATTAGTTATTTGTAAGCCCTAAGGCAATGTTGTTTTTTTTGTTTTTTCCTTCATGTATTGGACTATTTAAGTCCCACCTCTTCTTTGAGAGGACTAATGAAGACTGATAATGAAAATTTCTACAACTTTGTGTTTCATGAGAGCTTTGGAGAGGAATCCCTAGGAGAGGGTAAACGGATCACCCACCAACCTTGGAAGTGTTCGGATTCATGGCTATTTTCTTCTCTATATTTTCTTCTTCTTCCCCTTCTCTTCCTGCCCTGAGTCCCCGCCCCCAACCCCACTAAAGCCCCTCCACCTCTCGGCCCAAACTCCCCACCCGGATCCTTCAAGCCGCCCACCATCCATAGCCCCACCTCCTCTTCTAACCGGTCCCCTCCACCACCTTAACCCAATCGACCATTCACTTTTCCCCCTCCAAACCGCCAACTCCAACCTAGCCCTAACCCTAGCAGCCGCCACCCCTTTCCCTCCCCCTTCCATCCACACTTCAAACCCCATCACTACTTGTCTTTTACATAACTCCCAATTTAGAAAGCCATAATTTAAATTTTCCATTCAAATTTGGAATTTGAATTATTTCCTAAACTAGAAATCTATTTTAGGAAAATTCCCTAAATCACATCCAAATCAAATTCAAATTGGATATGATTTAATTTATTTTGCCTCAATTAAAGATCCCATTTAAACAAGCATTAAAAAAACTTACTCAAGCCTTCCCCCACTCATGATGTCGCCGGCCCCTCCCCCTCTCTCTCTCAATCCCCCACTAAAACACCTTCCTTTTGAAGACACCAATCAATTACCTAATCTATAAAATATTTTCCTTCTCCTTTACTTATTTGAATTTCAAATCTTTAAATCCTAATTCCCTCCAAGTAGAAATCTAAGAATTAATTTCAGATTTTGGAAAAGGATTCCCTCTCGTAGCCTTGGCCGAACCCCTCACCTCTTCTGCCCTCTCCACTAGCTTGGTCCAATCCCAATCTCCCCTCTCCACCATTATTGTTGGCTCAACACTTCATCCAAGGACAAAGGGGAATAAGAAGGAGCTTCACTACTTGTTCTCCATATGGCTCATACTACCGCACCAGAGCTTCGTATTTTCTTTCTTTGGGTAAACTCTTCCTCCCACTCTTTTATCTTCCTAGTCACTTTTCAATTGTGGTTTTAGTTTGATTCACAAAGATCTTGTTAACTCCCCTCCGCTAAAGCCTAGTGATTCAGAGAGTCAAGTGAGAGATCCTTTCATAGTGACTAGTCTTGTTGTTAGCATAGGAATTTCTCGTTGAAAATCATCCATGCATGCAACGTTAGAGTAATTGACTGTTTTAAAATCTTAACCTCTACACATGTGATTTGGCCTAAGTTTGTTTTATTGCCTTATAATTTTATTTTATCGGTTAAATTAATATAAGTTATACTTAATATTGCTCTCCAACATTTAAGCATGTGAAATCCTAAATCAATATCATCTAAGCATTATAGTCATGCATCATTAGCTCTTGGTTTTTAGGCTTTTTTCCAAGGAGTGCATACATATTATTTATATTTTGAGCAGATTTTAAGCTACCTCGATGCGATATAGACCCAACTTTTCGAACAATCTGACGTGGATTGCAAATAATTTTGTCTCTGGCTCAAATTGATTCAATCTCTTCAAGAGAAAAATCTCAACCTTAAATATACTATCATTAGTTTTAGAATTTTTTTAAATTTATCGCCTCATAGAGTGAACGTTTCAATCATATATAACTCAAACTACAAGTTGGTGGACTCATTCCTTTAAATTCCTTCCAGTGAATTCATTGTAACCCTAATTCAACTCTAGGCTTAACTGTTTACTTTTCATGCATCATATTCTAATATATCATTTCTTAAACATATAAATGATTTGCATGACAATTATAAAAATTATTTACCATACAAAATAAAAGTTTGCATTGGCAATGCCTTTTTTCTAATGAAAGTTTAACAATTGTAATGTTATTCATAAAAAAATATTAGGGTTAAATGAAGCAATTGCATTTTCATTTATGTGTATAAATTAAATGAACAACAAATTGGTCCCTAAATTTTTTAGATGTGTTCATTTCAGTTTCAACATTCTGTGTCCATTTAATCCCACAACTGATCATATTTAAACTGATTTGGTCTTCTATCAAGCTTTTATTTCATTTAATAGAAATTTGTGGAGTGAAGTTTTTCATGATGATATTTTGTGCTTTAAGGGTCAATATCATTACTTAATATCAACTTAAACTAATAAGATTGAATCTAAAAAACCAAAATACCCTCATAAAAAGCTTCCCACCACTAACTTCCATCTAAAAAGTTGACGTCAAATCCAAATTGGTTAAAGATTGGAGAGTCAAGAGATAAAATTGAACATATGAAAATTTTTGGACTAAAATGGAGACAGCTAGAAAACCTAAGGAACATTTTGATCCTTTATTCTATATATAAACCTATGTGTGTGCAATGTTTCCCTCCAATTTTAAGGCTAAACCAAACAAAAGTTGTGCTCTCGTTAGTTAAGCTAGATGCTTTGACCAATATGTTGCTTGCAATGTTTGGTTCTTTCAACTATATGTCAAGCATTATTTTTGGCTTTTGATGTTTATGAAGTTTGGCTATTGCTTTGTGTATAGGATGCTTGGGTTTCAGTGTGGCTCCTCTTATGGGTGATGGGCTTCTTAGCCAACTTCTTGATTTTCCCTTATCCTATATTCACACTTGATTGATGTTTCATTCATTTTGGGCCTCCTTATGCACAATAGTTGGTTGGTAAAGAGGTGTCTTTTTGTTCCTTGCCGCCCCTACTGTGTGCATCGATGGCTACCCTACTTTTTAGTCTGACGGGGTTAGCTTGGTTTCATCGGTGGTTGGAAAAATTAATTCGTCATGTTCAGCGAAAATTTTAAGCATTTCTTGATATTTTTTTATTCCACCAATTTACTTCATTAAATCAATTATAACATAATTATCTTTATTAAATGGTTCTTTTTTTGTTTATCATGTGTATGAGCTAATATTTGTGTTGGATCATCAGTTCATGTTGGTACATGGAGAAGGGAGTTTTTTCACTTTTTCTTTTTGGCCAAAAATTGTAGCAACTATCAAAATAACACTGAGTCATTGCACAAAAACAATGGAGAGTATAACAATCAAATTGTTGAATTATATATATATATCCAATCATATAACATAATTTAATTAGAGATTGTGAATCACATGTATACAAATTTGATTTGTTGTTTGACAATTACTTTTTATTTATGCTACCTTCTCTATTGATGATCAATTAATAAATGAGGTCTTTTTAAACGTCCAATACAATGTTGATTTTTCTATAAGTAAACTTTCTATTCTCTCAAGATAGCTGCAATGCTAGTCCTTGCATTCTATTTGTAGATAACCATACTCATTAGAGGATAGAGCAAGCGAGCAAGAGAGAAAAAGAAAGAAAGGAGGAACTCAAATGCAAAATTGAAGTTGCTCACCCTTTCAAGCATATTAAAACTGTGGCACACATAATTGCGGATGGTCTTCTATCATTTCCCCATATGCATTAGATTCATCAAAATTTTCATGACAGGGTTGATGGTTTGGGATGCATTAGAAATTATTTGCTTTCTTGCAACTTAGAGCATTCCAAAACTAGGATTTGATAAATAAATTGTTTGCAATCAGTAAAATGTGTTGAATAATTTGGTTTCAGCTGGATATCTATTTGGGCCTGGCACCACAAATTTCCAACATGAAAGCATAAAAAGAAAGAAAAGATGCTTGGAGATAATTGGTACTTATCTAAATACGCCAACCATCTCAGCAAACTACAACATCATCTGCGAAATACTCTATTATTATACGGATTAATTACGCAAGTTTGGAACAATTGGGACTTATCTAAATATGCCAACACCAAATAAATAATATAACCTCACATGTATCAGAGACTTAATTGTGTTTATTACCAGCACAACCTGGCAATAGAGACCATTTAAACTTTTAATTAGTCTGAAAGTTCTATCAGTATCCTAAAGCAATCAATTCCAGGATTCATACATAGAAGCCCATACAATCATTACACCAAAATTTATATGATGATTAAAAAGACAGAAATGGATAATACGAATTAAAAAAAAAATGGATAATACGAATTGAGCTTACTTTTCTTTATTTCATAAGCTGCTTTGCTCTCTCTGAAGTCCGGAGTATGCAAAACCTTCAAAAATGTAATAATATCATGATTTTAATGTCTGGAATTTATGAAAGTACATAAAAGTTGTATGCATAAGAATGTGAAACTATTGAAATAGTGGTTTAGTTGCTTAAACAGTTTGTGCATTAATTTCCTTGAACACGATTACTAATCAAAACTTCGTAGACATTCAGGAAGAGAAAAAAAAAATGCAAGACAACCAAGGATGGAAAGAACATAAACCTAAAGGTAATTATTGCAACACCATTTCTCTGATGTCTTCATAAATACCATGCAACCCTAAATTATTTTCATCTAACCACAAAATCGTATATTAAATCATTGGATTAGAAAATGCAACTTGGTCTTATTTTTTCTGAAGTAGGAAAGAGGTTTAATGCTCCAGTTTGTTTTTCCACCTTTGGAATTCAACCAAAACACAATAAATTAATTGCCTTTTGCCCCATTTCCTGAAAACTCTAAATTGTTTCCTTGCTTTCGCTCACAGAGAACTCTCCTTGATCTCTAAAATATGCTAGTCATACATGGCAAAGGTGCATCTATTATTAAAAGAAATAGAAATAATTTTCCCACGCATGCACGTCAGGGCCAAGGTAAGACATGATGGAGCATGGCTATCAGTTTTTGGCATTTTTTCCATGGGTATATAAGACTTCAATGTTAAAGATGCATTAATATATGTCAAAGGATTTGTTAATTATGATTAATTAGTTAAGAAATTAAGAGAATATGATTTTATCTTTACTTTTCAGATTAGATTTTAGTTAAAAAAAGAATTATACAAAATGAGTATGTATGTATATATATATATATATATATATATATATATATATATATATATATATATATATATATATATATATATATATATATATATATATATATATATATATCATATTCAACTCGTTTTATATTTTCACAAACTCTTGTACCAATGTTTGTTTGTGTCATGACAGTGCACTTGTGTAAGTGCCACTGCACTCTAACCAAGTGTCATAAAAACAGCAAAGTCGGTACATTCATGAATAAAAACAAAGGCAAAGTCCGCATACCCTTTTCATATCAAATGTGGCTTGGACAATCCTTGTCGTCCTCTAAACTAGAAAATTGAGATGAGGGCTCAGATATGTCAACCTAATTGAATTGGTTTTGGGTTTCAACTTTCAAGGAAATGTAGTAAAATTAAGAGCTCTCTCTGAACACCTTAACGGTCTCATTTGAGAGAAGAAAGTCTTCTTAGATGTCATGCAAAAATGGCAGGAGTTGGTTAGAATTCTCAGTTGAGGAAGCTTGCTCGGTTAGACCTTAAATCATGTATTTCAGTACTGCAAAAAGAGAGGAGTTTAAGGAATTTTAATTTCCCCATATCAGGGCAGCATTACAGCCTACTTCGAAGGCTATACAAAGGAGATCAACCACATGGGGAGGATGGTAGGGTTGCTTATGGCATGCTTCTCCTCAAAAAAAAAAAAAGGATTTTTTTTTCCATATTTAACATTTTTAATGATTTAATAAGAATATTTCTCCATTTTTTTATTTTCAGAAATTGAACCCCAAACCTCCCTTTGGAGATGAGGGGCAACGCCACAGTCGCCACTATGCCACATGCCCATTGATTTTATAAAAGTATTCCCCTTAATGCACTGGCGGAGCCAGAAAATTTATTAAGGGGGGCCTAAATTAATTATTTTAAAATTTTTCCTCTACTTTTTTTCATCTGGATTTGGGACCGACATAGATGATTTAAAAAAAAATTCAATTAGTATTTGATACAAAAAATTTTTCAAATTTAATTTCATTTTTTTTTTTTTGGTGAATCTACATCGACTCGAATGATTTTTTTATTTTCCTCTTCATCCTTATTATTATTCTCATCAAAATAATCAAATAGGATCTTTGTTGAAAAACATGGCATTAGTGATCGCCCTATTTGAAGAAACATGGCCACAATCGCCTTTACCAAAGAAGAAATGAAAGGTGCGTGAAGGCTCAATTTGTAAATGGCAACTCCCACTCGACCAGGCACTTCACAGGCACAAGTGTTACCATTCAGTAGAACGAAATTCATGAACCATGTTGTTTGAGCTACAACAACAACAACAACAACATCAAGCCTTTATCCCACTACGTGGGGTCGGCTACATGAATCCTTTTTCTCCATTGTGTCCTATTAAAAGTCAAATTCTCGTTTAAATCTAATAAAGAAAAAATGATCGAGAACTACAATATGTGTTGAGGACTTGAGGCCACCAAGGTTATTACAAAGCATATGGACAAGGGAGTTGATCGAGAACTCCATGATTGTTGCAGCCTAAAATATTGCAGAAGATTTTCGACAATGATAACTCATATATTCACGAAGATTAATGCAGTGAGAAATAATCGTACTGACATACGAAATTTCTAACTGAAGTAATAGTTCTTTGCATGGCTATTAAAAGTTTAAGATACAGTTTATATTCCTTAGTTGCTAGCATGCTTTTTGAAATTGGAGCGGTAATCTAAAGTTTTTATACATATTATTATTGATAAAGGGAGAGGTGGTAGAAGCGGAGTCCATGATAAACTTTTGACATTTTTATTACTGTGTAAGGAATCCTGTGTAGAAGAATGTAAGAGGTAAAGATAAGAGAAGAGACTGAGAATGAGCGATGAAAAAAAGCTTCAAAAGCATGGAATCATCTGCTAGAGAGAGAGGGAGAAAGGGCTCATGGCAGCTTTGTCTATTCTTTAATTTACTTTCAGTCTCTCAATCTGAATTAATTATCAGCTGTTTTTAGGGGGGGCACATGCTGTTTTTAGGGGGGGCATGTGCCCCCCCTTGCCCCCACTCCCTCCGCCATTGCTTCTATGTATAGAATTATAGGACCTTTCTTATTAAGCTATTGGGTCTTTTCTCTATAGTTTAAAGGAATTCAATATAAATTATTTAAGTTTCCACTTAAATATGTATAAGTATTTTAGTTTTGTAATTTTTTTAGTTTTCATTGAGTTAACATTTTTATCTTAAATAAAACATGCCAATGTTGTTCCCTACTATAAGAATCAGCTTGTATTCACTGAATTTTATGATTATGATTTGTTGGCCATTGGATTGTTGCTAATGATGATGGAGTTCCTACCCTATTATTAGTTTACCCTTGGCTTCACTGTCTGATGTGACTGTTTAGAAAGGAAATTGGTTGGTAACTCAATAGTCCCTATTAAAGAAATTTTGTCATATTTTATGATCAAGCACGGTATATATGTAGGAGAATTTTTTTCATCCTCAACGGATTGCATATTTTGTGATCGATCATGGCATAGAAAATGATATATTGTTCTGAATGGAAAAAATATCATTTCCCTATGGATTCAATAACAAAATTTATAATTTTAATTTTTAACACAATTTTTCCCCTATTAAATATTTGGTGAATGGGGTTTATGTTATTTTGGGGTACGGATGTTCCATAGGGGTAAGCCCCTATGGTTAAATACATCTCAACCATTTGGTACTTGAAGAAACTTTTGATTATACTAATAGTTTTTTTTCTTTTGAAAATCATCAAAATATTGGCTAAAGTTTTCATTTTGAAATTTATGAAATTCTTGTTTAAAAATTTTGTCTTTAGGAATTTCGAAGAAAGGGGATCAACTTAGAATGGAGTTCTTGTAATGAAAGTCAAAAAGAGAGAGTAAGAGTACTTGATTCTGAGAGAAAACTCAAAGGTACTCAAAATAATCTTATATTAGGCATTACATTTTAGAATTCAATTTTTGTTTAAGTTGATCATTTTCATTTAGAATATTAGGGCTTATATTCCAAAAAAACATATGGTGGAGGAAATACCAGGAATGTGAGGACTTATGATGTGATTGAAATTGACATCTGCCTCGGATCTTAGGATTAAGGTGAGGACTACTGAGAGGTAGTGCCTCGAACCTAAGTCTAACGGAGTGCACGAGACTTACAAACTACATCTCACATGAGGCATAGCTAGCCCGACCTCTAGATTTATTTCCTCACCTGGAAAGGGCTACCAGCTAACCCACATAGACACTTTTAAATATATGACATCCGGTCTCAATATATATGAAGAGTGAGGAGGTTATTTGTTTAGAGGATATGGCTTACAGCTTGACTTTGAGGCCAAGATACATGACCATGAATGGTATGCAAAATGTTGACTCACAAATAAATAATTTTTTATTATCCGACTCACAAATGTTTGTTTGAGCGCTATAATTCAAAATGAAGCTTAGTGCTTTCCTGCGACTTTGGAGGCTTCTAATATTGATGCCTCAATGATATTTAAAGCATCTTTATATATGGTGGGAAGGATTCTAAGTGTAGGGTCTAAAAGAACCACTTTCATAGTTCCTTAGGGAGCAATTAAATTTTTGAGAATTATCTCAAGGTCAACTGATCCAATGAAATGGTAACTATATTAAGCACCCTCTTTATTACTGGATGGATTACATTGGGGGGCTGAAAACAATTAACAATTTCAAGTGGAGTTATTCCCACTCTGTGCAAACTCTCTTATGGCTAATACTAAGTCATTCTCACCTTTTTTAGTTCCCCATTTTCCATGTAGCTGAGAAATTTACCTTCCCTTGGGAATTTTTCCCTTTTTGAACCCACTTTACAACAAATTATCCATGCCTCCTCGTCATATATATGCAAAAAATCTATTAAAATATTTCACTTCATGATTACCTAAATCTTGGTTAATACCATATGGCGAGAAAGAAACAATAACATTTAATAACAAGAAATGATATTTTTTAGAATTATGTAAAGGTCAACTGATCAAGTGAATACATGGTTCAAGGGTGACTCTATTAAATATTCCCTTTATTGTTGGATGGATTATAACAAGGGACTGAAAACAACTGGTAATTTTGAAGCTCGTGGATTGGGTATCCCCACTTTGTGCAAAACTCATGTTGTGTGAAAGACACAATAGTGCGTAACAACAAACACACTTCCTTGACTAGTTGATGCAACCAAATTTTTAGGAAACTAAGGTTGCAAAAGCTAAAATTCTTCCTTTCGAAATGACAACAATTAGGCCATGCACCAGTTTGAATAACCCATTAACCCTCCGTTACCCAGATTGTTTTAAAATGATGCATTCGACCATAAAATCAACGAAAAATCTAGTTGATAACTACCAGATTTGATCCGGGGTTAAGTAAATGAGGAAGAGAGAGTCACCTCCATGAAGAAGGGGCGGAGCTCTTTGACGATAGCGCGAACCTTGACGTACTCGGAGTTGTGGAATCCGACATTGTCAGACTTCCTCTTGTTATCGGAGGCATTAGCGGTAGCGGCAATGGGTTCCGCACCTTGCTGATTCGAGGGATTCGGCTTCGCTTCCCGGGCTTCCTGGCCTTGCCGAGAAGCAACGGTCGGTTCTTCCATTTTACTAGTCGTGCGAGAACGAGACTAAAGAAACGGAGGCGAGGGAATGAAATGGCAATTTATAAGCCAATTTCCCCCGACTTAAAAAATATTAATATTTTGTTGTTTGACAAAAAAATTTGGGAGCAACATCACATGAGATAACCGGGAAAGAAAAAAATGAAATTAATTTTATGTGCTTGAAAATATAAGTAATTGAATAAATATTTTTATGTTTGTTTTTTTATAAATATACTTTAATGTTATTTTTTTTAAAATTGTTCATATTTATTTTCAATTCAAACCAAGGTTTGAATTAGAACAATTCAAATCAATTTCATTCTTAGAAAACCACAATAAGTAGGGCATGAATAAATTACAAGCTTATTTTCTCTGGGAAAAAATCTAATATATTTTCTCAATTACATAAATAATATAGATATTTGACTAATTGATACTATTATTAAGCATATAAATTCGAATTTTTCAAAAAAAAAAAAGTTACTCATGCTATTGGTGGGAACTTTAGTCACAATGATTTTAAAATCATTGGATTTATTTTTAGATAAATATAATATAATTTCTTATAGATTACACCATTCAAAGTAAATTCAATATATTTGAGATGAGGTATCCGCCATCGCTACATCCTCTTCAAACGCCTTGGTCTCTTCATCTATGAATCTCTCATAGGGAATTATTGTTAGTATGCTAATTTATTCGCCATTGGTCTAGTAAATTTTCTAATTTTTATATTTATCTTAATTTTCTAAATAGAAAAAATATCTCATAAAATATAAAAATATATGTTAAAAATTTTAAATATACATGTCAATATGTGCATAATGATAAAAATATAAGATAATTTATTAAAATTATAACATACTACGGAGTGGAAGTTTGTTAAAAACTAAAATATTACAACTTTTGTAAATTCCGATGAAATTAAAATTAATAAATCACAAAATATACAAAATATTGAAATAAAGGTAGGGTAATGATAGTTTATCTCGAAATGAGCAAATTTTTCAACTGGACCAACTTACAAAAATAACTCTAAGACCCTCAAACCTTAGGATTCTCTCTCCACTCTCCTCACTTTTCTTCTCAAATTGCTTACTTTATTCTCTATTAAATGAAATGAGAAGAAAAAATGACATATAAGAATTCTTTAAGTGGTCAAAGATTTTTGTAATAAAATATATTAAGGATACAAATATAATTATATATATTTTTAATTTTAGTTTTAAGTTTAAAATTTATATAAATCTTTGTATATCTTCAAATTCAGGATACAAAAAATATATAAAAATATTCATTAAATAACATAACATGTTTAGTATCTGGTGAAAACGGTTTGCAAAACGAATGTCTAAAAGTCCCTAGTAACTCATTTTTATTGACATATATTGATTTCTTAAGGAATTTCAATTAAATAATAAACTTATTGTTTTCATATCTACACTACCTATAAAATTAGGAGAAAATTATTATAATAAAAACCACAATAATATTTATATTATGACGAAGGTGGTCTGTAAATTGGATTTATAATAAGTCCTAAAATATTATTTGAAAAGGTCAAAATATGAACAATTACATATAACATGATTCTATACTTATGATCAAAACTCTACTTCACTAAATAAAACCTCTCATGCATTCTTTCTCGTGAGAAAACTACCTTAATCCTTGTTTAAATTGCCTTTCTTCTTTAAAAGATCGATTGGGTTTCCTATAACTCAATCTATTAAAGAGAATCTTTGAACTTTAATCTCTTCTCTCGTTATTGATCTCGATTCAAATTTATGATAATATATTGGTGTTACTTCATAGACGCCATTTGATTTTAAAAGACATTCAAAGTATTATAAATTATAGTTTGGTTAATTTAGATGATAACCTTAATTTATTCTTAGAAAAAAAAAAAAAAACCAGTTCAAACTTTTATTGTTCATTCTCGTGCTTTTATTGTTCACAGTCAAAAAATCAAACGATTCTCTATGTCCAGAGTACTCCACATGTAATAATCTCTTGAAAGACTCTTCAAAGTCACCAAATAAAAATCTCTCCACAAGTCCTTCAAAGCAAGATTCTAAGTTTTGACAATTGGACCTTTTATTGAAGTGATTATTCTGTGCGGACACCGGACGGGAGAACCGTCCGGTTTACGCTAGCTCAAGTACCAAGAACCAAGTACCGCTCCGTATAAGCTCGGTACCCGACGTGGCGCATTTTCATTGGGGCCTGAAATCCGAGTATAAAAATTTTTCCTTTTATAGACCCTAAGAAAAGAACTAATAAATTATGATTAAAGGGGGTAGAACGATGTTGTGATAATTAATAATTCTGTAGAAAAAATTGCTTATATAACATCATATACATAATCACAACAATTATATATTACCGTAGTCCGTAAACGAAATACCTTCAAAACTCATGTATTAATAATGGTATAAGTTGCTTCGTCCTCAAAGTTATTTAATGCTCGCAGCATTTTGTCCGTTTGACGATCAATAACGCGTTTGCAGCACAGAAAAAACATTGGTCCAAACTCATCTAGTGGTCTTCATTGTCAACCGTTAAAGCCTACTTATGATGATAGTGATTTTTGCTCCTTAATTTCCATTGAAGCACTATTATTTCTCTCTCACGAGGCATTTGTTGAATTGTTTGGTGGGTGGGCACTTCTAAGAAATTCCAACACGTAAGTATGTGTGATCTTCTCCATTAACAATGCTTATTATTATTATTATTGATATGTCATCAAAAAATTATCTTGATTGGGCGCGAATCTCAAGGCAAAATCAAGTTGAAAACTTCCGAAATTAAAATTGAGACCATCCGAACTCCGATTTCAGCAAACTTACAGTCAAACTGAACGTCTCGAAAATACGAACCCAACGACACCAAATTTGACTCAATACGAGCCCAAATGAATCCGAATCAAGGACCCGAAAGCTCTGTCGGAAGGTTCAAACCACAATTTGGATTACCAAACGGTTTCCAAAAATTACATGCTTATAGTCGAATCGAGCGGCTCAACGAGACGAATCCAATTTAGCCCAAGATCACCGAATTCCAACATCACTAAGACATTCAAATGTCCATCAAACGGTCCATTATCAAGGGATTCAACATCGGCCGTCCATCTGACCACTCCCCCTTACCCTAGATCTCTCACCTATTTACGAGTCATGCCACTCCATAAATCTATAAATAGACCCCTCATTTATCTTGAAAGAGGACCGAAAGAAGGAAGAAGTGAAGAAAGAGAAGGAAGAAGCTCCTCCTCAACCACCGCCGGACTACCACTTGAGGCCCTCACCTCCGCCGGACCACCACTTGAAGTCATTGCTCTGCCAGACCACCACTTGAGGCCCTCTCCACCGCCGGATCACCGCCTGAAGTCGTTGCTCTGCCGAACCACCACTTGAGGCCCTCACCTCCGCGCAGACCACCGCATGAAATCGTTGCTCCGCCGGACCACGACTTGAGGCTCTCACCTCCGCCGAACCATCACTTGATGCTCTGAACTCCGTCGGACCACCACTTAAGGCCCTTACCTCCGCCGGACCACTACTTGAGGCCCTCACCTCCGTCGTACCACCACTTGAGGCCTGGACTTCCGTTGGACCACCACCTGAGGCTTGGACTTCTTCCGGACCCCACTTGAGGCCTAGACTTCTACTGGGCCACCACCTGACGCTCAAAGTTCTACCAGAGTACCGCCCTACAATAACGGTCTTTCTGACCCCGGTCTCCTACAAACTACGATCTTTCAGACCTCTGTCTCCTGCTGACTACGGTCCTTCCTAACTTCGTCGCCTACTATGGTCCTTTCGACCTCCATCACCAGACAACGATCTTTCTAACCCCGGTCTCCTACTAAATACGATCTTTCAGACATCTGTCTCCTACTGACTACGATCCTTCAAACCTCCGTCACCTACTACGGTCCTTCCGACCTACATCGCTAGAAAATGATCTTTTTGACCCCTGTCTCCTGCCGCCTGTGGTGCTTCCAACTTGCATCGCTAGACAACGGCCTTTCTGGCCCCTATCTCCTGCTGCCTATGGTCCTTTCGACCTCCATCGTCTACTATGGTCCTTCTGACTTACATCGCTAGACAACGGTCTTTCTGACTTCGATCTCTTGCATACTACGGTCCTTCCGACCTACATCATCATACACTGGTCTTTCTGACCCCCGTCTTCTACCGCCTATCATCCTTCCAACCTACATCGCCAGACAACAGTCTGTCTAGCCTCTGTCTCCTGCCTCCTATGGTCATTCCGACTTTCGTCGCCTACTACGGTCCTTCCTACCTACTTCGCCAGACAACGATCTTTATAACCTCGGTCTCCTGCAAACTATAGTCTTTCTAACCTACATCGCTAGACAACGATCTTTTTCTGACACCGGTTTCCTACCAACTACAGTCTTTCGGACCCCTGTCTTCTGTCGACTATGACCCTTCAAATTAAACAAACATATCTATGTTGATTATTATAACTCTCACCATGTAATGCGCTCTATATGATGTACATTTGTACCATCGAGCCAAGGCCTTCTCCCAAGGAAGGGCTTCATTTGTAATTAACTACAAATACTAGTGGATTCATTCAAACAGGGCCACATGATTTTTCCCCCTTTTCAGGGGTTCCAACGTAAAAACTCTGGTATCTCTTATGAACGTTATACTCTCTCTCTCTCTTATCTGCTTGTGTGTTGGATCTTCATACAATGCTAAGACGTTAAACTATATATTTCTCTACCGCCACGAATACTCCGACCAGGATGCAACAATTATTATTATTTTTCTCCATTAACAATGCTATTACAAGAGATAATGTGGATATAGGGTTTTTTTTTCTTTCTAATTTGGATATGGCTATTTGATAGAATAAGAAATTTTTTAATCTAATTACAATTTAAAATAATTTGACCATTTTTTAAATTAATTCTAATTATCCATTAGGATAGTTTTATCATTGACTCAGAGAGAAAATCAAATTTAATTAATTTGGCTCTAGGCGCAACGATCAAGCTAGATTGTGATTGCCATTCTTGTCATTGATGTGTGACCAACGTACTAAACCCAGTAGGTCCAGTTGATCATAATATTAATGTGGGTGGATTAATGACTTCTTTTGGGACAACATTCTTATTATTTCTTAAAGCAGCTTTTTAGTACAAAAATTAAAAATTTTATACTATAAAGTAGTTTTAAGAAGTAATAAGAATTGAAAGTCGTTCCAAATGAATTCTACATATGTAATTTATCCCATAGTTTTCATAAATCATTATGCTCCAGGCCACTCTTCATTGCTATAATAACAGTAGCTTAAAAAAATGCTCCTCTCCCAAAAAAAGTATAATATTACAGCTTTTAAAGTTTTATTAATTAAATGGTCAGAAAAAGTTCTTGCAACAACTACATCCAACTTGCTCATCAAAACATCTATATGTCACCACTAGTGTGCTTAAGACTTGGTTGCATATATGTATATATGTAATGTGGCATGTTAATGCATATGGTTTGATATTTTATCAGTGATGGGTACTATCGATGGGTTGACCAAGGAGTAACCACCATTCAATCAAATTTTGATCATAATATGATTAAATCTCTATTATAAGTTGTGGATATATATAGAGAATATTTGATATAAAAAAAATCCCTATATATAAAAATAAACAATTAAATGGGCTCATTTTTTGGCTAAATTTGATTGAGTTTTCTATATGACATTAGACTCGCAAAAAATTTTTGCACCGTTGAAGTTGGTCAATATGCTCTCTCTTTTGCCAACTATCATGCCGATGAAAAATTATTTTGTGCAGAACTCAACGGCGTCTAGAGACAAATCAGAGCGTGCCACTTCACTTTTTTGTTGTGTATCGTACTATGTATCGCTGTGTACCGGGTGACATGACGTGCTCTAATTTGACTCTGGACAATCCGGTGACCGCACAAAATATTTTCTCTTCGGCCAATGAATGCCAATCGTGATAATAACGTTGAAGTTTTATCTTTTAGGGATAGCCGGTTCAACTTTCGAACAGTTATAAAATATTTGAATTTAGTAGTGCATTAAAACAAGCAGCTTTGAGTTTAATTTTGACCGAATTAATTTTCGAATGATCATGGATTTTTAAAATTATTTATCAACCATACATGCTGCTATGTTTTTGATAATCTGGCTAATTTTATTAACTATTTATTCTTTTGGTTGCCCTATTTTTTCTTAAATGCTAACTTTTTAATTGGCTTAATATAATTGTCATGTTTTGGAGACTCCTATGAAGATATATAGCGTATGATATGTAAATTTTTTAAAAATATAATTAAATGTTCAGAAGAACGACCCAAAGTGATAGCATAAGAATGGGAAATACAATATCGATCCCCTCAAACAAAACTTCTTCTTCTCCGATCCTCCTCCTTTGCATTGTCCTCCTCCTCTTTCTTCTTCTTCTACTCAAAGAACAATAAATATTCTCGTTCAAAGCTTGCTGGTTGTTCCTAGAACTTCGTGAGTGTGGGAATATTAGATATGAAGAAAAGAAGGGGGAAAATACTCATTCAACTTACTTTTTATTGAGCATACTTCAACCCACCAAATCTCAAATTACAGCTTTAAGCTTCGTTTGGGACGGCTTTTTTACTGCTTTCTAAAACGGAGTTTTAATACAAAAATAAAAATTTTTGTATTAAAACTCCGTTTTAGAAAGCAGTAAAAAAGCCGTCCCAAACGAAGCTTTAGACGATTTTTTTTCTGCTTTTAAAAAATTTTTTTATTAAAAAATATATTTATAAAGCAATAAGAAAACCGTCTCAAACCATTCTTAAATTATTTTAATTTTTAATCACAAAAAATACGGTATACAAACATAATAAAAGGGAAGCTTTGGGTTGGGTTTAACTTAAGTGGGTTGAAGAATTATAAAAGAAAAGAGGAAAGAGAGAAAACATTTTACAAAGAATGTCCTTTTTGCGTGTGAGGAAGGCAATCCAATAAGCATCGATAGAAAATAAAACTGGTCAACCAAACCTTTTGTATGCAACATAGTCAAAATATAAATGGAAGAATATTGAAAACGAACCTTTACCAATAAACTAATAGCTAAATAATAAAGTGAACATCATATAATTAGAATACAGATCATGATTTTGAAACATGTATTACAAGGAAGGCGTGATAAGTAGCCAGAGATCTTCCTTTAAAAATAGTAAGAAAATAACGTTTTAAATTGGACTTAATGTTCTTCCCACCATAGAGGTAGGAGAAGTAAAAACCAATTGCATATGTTACATCTACCTATATTTTATTTGTAATGAATGCTTTCTCCAAGCACAAAAACTAAAACCAATTAATGTAAAGTACAGACTTTCCAACCAAATTCTTTCAAAGTTCATCACTCTACAAATGATGAAGGATCAATGGTACTCCTTGAGAAGGCCTTAAGGACAACATAATCCTTGGTGAATGAATGTATGTAGGTGAGACCGATAAAGAAAATTTGCGAATGATGAGACTTAGAACAATCTTGTACTCCATGATTGTTAAGTTTCTTCCTATGCAAATTCTCCCACCAAATCCAAATGGTAAGAACCCCATCCTATGCTTGCATCCTCCATTGATGTTGTCCTTAAATCTCTCTGGCTTGAACTCATTCACATCATCACCCCATAGAGTTGGATCATGGTGCATGCCAACCACATCAATCCACATATTGGTTCCTTTTGGGATAACAACATCTCCTATGATCACATCCTCTCTCGCCTGTCTCTGTACATTCGGTGCCGGCGAGTATAGACGAAGAACCTCATTCCATACCCATCCCATCTGCATATATTAAAAAAAATGAATTCTAGTAAGTAAAGGTAAATAATTTGAATTAGTTATATATACTATAAATCTGATATTTATTTTATTTGGAAATTTAATGTGATATCTAAGAGCCAAACATAAAATAAATATGTTAAAAAAATATATTCTTATTAAACCACATGATTATTTTGATTCGCATTTCAAGAGATAATATAATTATTTCAAATCAGTAAAAAAACTATACATCTTGTAGCAAAATATAAAGAGTATATATCCGACAGTAGGTTCCAAATGGTGTATATTGCAGTTGAATTAATATTTTTTTTATTTTCATTCAAATCAGCATATTATTTTAATAATTATTCTCTTAACCACCATACTTATATTGATACAAATTTATTTTTCATTATCTCATATGGAGCTCAATCAAGAAAAATAAAGCTCGGGATATCCCCTGAACTATGACACGCGCTTTTATTACTACATGTTTAAGCTGTAAGATAGTGCTCTCTTTATTTTATTTATCAACTTGTAAATAAAAAAGAAAACCGAGAGTAGTTCAATGAAAATATATTTTTATTTAAAAAATGGTTAAATAATATATATTGTCTTAAAATATGAAAATAAAATAAAATAATTCAGAATATAAATGCTTGGACAGAAAATTTTATAGGAAATTTAATTTTCTAAAATGAAAAAATGTTTTGGTCATCTTAAATTTCATTTAATTTTAAAATTTATATTGCATTTTTTTCTGTTCTTCTTTTTCATATTAAACAAACCAAAATATTCTTACAAAATTTTAATTACATTTACTTCCAAATATCTTCATTCAAAAATTTGACAAGAGTATTATAAGAAAATGAGAAAACTCAAAAAACAGCTAAAAATATAAATAAAATATATCATTTAAAAAAAATGATTCCAAATAGCCCTCTTAGGAGATGCAAGCTTTGTAGACAGTGATACAATACCTTGGTTAGCCTCACAAGCATATCAGCGCTAAGCGGCTCCCCTTTTGAAACCTCCTCAATCTCCTCTCTTAACGCCTTCTGCCACTCGGGATACAAAGCCAACAACAGAAGCGTCCAACTAAGCGCAAGCGCAGTAGTCTCATGTCCTGCAAAGAAAAATGTCTTGCACTCATCAACCAACTCCCTGCTCGTAAGCTTCCTCTTACTCGTCGGCGCCTTCTCTTCGTTCTCCGCAAACATAAAACCAAGTAAATCCTTCTGAGCATTGCTCGCTGGATTCTCCCTTCTCGAGCTTATGATGGTGAGTAGAAGTTGGTCGATTTCTTTGCCAAGTTTCCACGCCTTGTAAGATTGTTTTGGAAATAGAATTTTGCTGAAAGGAACTCCTACGAGGCGATTTGATCGGAAGAGCATGATTTGCATGGCTTGCAGTTTCTCGAATACTTTCTTGCCATTTTCTTGGCTGATGCCGAAGCTGGCTTTGGCTATGATTTCAGCTGCGTTTTTTGTGATGTCATTTTCAACGTCTATCTCATGGATGCCAATGGCGAGACGGTTGCTCCAGGTGTCCAGCATGTTCATGGTTGATTCTACCATCTTCCCCATCATAGACTGCACAGAATGAAATTATTGATCATCAACAAATTTCATCTACAGTTTTTTTTTTCCCTGCTTGTCTTTTTTATTAGATGGCTTGTTATTTTAGGTTGCTTGAGGCACATAACAGGCATATATACAAAGGAAGATTGAACTTACGTTCAAATTGTTTGCAGAGAAAGCTCGTGCGATAATATGGCGGTGATGAGTCCAGTCATCTCCCTCAACCATAACCAATCCTTTCCCGAACATAGGCTTCCGGTCATGCTTGAACACATTAGGCTTTCCCCATTTCTTCCCCATGCCTCCTGAGGTCACTTTCTTAAGAAACTCAGGTTCAGCAATGTATAAAAAAGGCTCAGTACCCAGCCAGTATATGAAAACCTTCCCTGTAACATAGAATTCTCTCTTCAATTAATCAATAACATGACTATATATGTATATACACGCCAGACTAAACTGTTTATCTAATAAATTACGGCGAAATTTTCGTCGGATTGTACGCCGGAAACTACCGGCAAAAATTACGCCGGATTAAACTGTTTATCTCATAAATTATGAAGGAAAGTATGACAGATTATACGGAGGAAAATAACCGGCGGCTTTTACGACGGAACCACTGTCGTTATATCACCGTCGAATTTTCCTCCGGTTCAAGTGTCGTTGTTAACGGCGTATTTTATTCCGCAGGAAGGTCCGACGGTAACCAAGGTTTTCTTGTAGTAATAGTTCGCCTAACTTCATAAAGTAATTATTCTTTGATGCTTACCAAATATTTTCCTCCATGTTGCGAAGTAAGGGAAGACGGTGGAGTGGATGTTATGGCTAATACCAAAAGAATTCGATCGATCAACTTTCCTGTACATTTCCATGAGATTTCCCCATGGAAAGCTCGGTCGAGGACCGTCGAAACCGTTAAGGTGCAATCGCCGTCTCGAGCTGGTGGGCGAGAGCCAGAAGAGAGAGAATAATCTACTGAGCAAGAAGATAAGAATGGCTGTCAAGCTCATGTACAAAATCTGATTGGATTGTGATAACTCCATTGAAAGAGTAGTCTCTTATCTCTACGTTTAGTAGCGTGAAGGAGGAGCAATTGTGAGTATTTATAAAAGAGAGGGCGAGCTAAAAAGGAATGGAGAATGTTGAGGCTTAGTAATTTGCGTTCAACACAAGCAGAATATTGACCTTGGAAACTCGGTAAACGGGAGGAATTTGAATGAGAATACTCGCCAAAGTCGGCTCCGCGGATTAGTTGGAAGCGGGGACTCTTTTGGCTGTAATGGGTACAGGTAGGCTACAGGTGGCAGTGGAATTTAGCATACGATAAGCAGGACAAAAGTAGGTACAAAGTTAAATTTGATCATAATATATTTCTTTTTTTTAGATAAAATATTATAATTTCATTATCAGAAAATAATTATAATTAAATTAAATTAAATATCCTAATTCCTTTTTTAGGGATAAAATGCTTTGACTAATATTTTATTCAACATAATTCTTAAATAATACTAATCTTCTTAAAAAAATTTCAAATTAAAATATTTATATATGATCATGATTTATGTGGATAAATTAAGAAAATTGAAATATGTGTATATATTTAAGAACTAAATATTTTAAATGTGTATTTCTTTGAGGCTGGCGAAGAATTGAAGCATTAATGATAGTAAAAATGACTAAGGTTTGTGTGGGATGACTTTTTTATTGCTTATTAAAGTTATATTTTAATTAAAATTTTTATACTAGAAAGCTGTTTTAAGAAGCAGTTAGAAAGTTGTCCCAAATGAAGCCTTAGATTTCGTTTGGGACTGTTTTTTAAAGCAACTTTTTAATAATTTTTTATTAGAAAGCTGATTTAAGAAATATTAGGAATGAGGTCCCAAACGAAATCTAAATTAGAAATTAATTTTATAGTGCACTGAGAAGCATGTTTTGATAAATTGTGCGCTGTTAACTGTTTGAATCAGTAAAATAGTATTGGCATAGCTAATCCGAATCTGCAGCGATAAGCCGATATCCAAGCGCGTGATATTGGACTTTGTGAATGCCTTTAACCATTTAAAGCTTATAGCGGAGTGTATGGTGGCGACAATGGATATTTTTTAGCCGTACTTCTATGTGAACTAGCTCGCAACTGGCTCGTAAATTCTATTCACACTTCGGTTCGGTGAGGAGGAGAGCTAGGAAGGATAATCTATTTTAGTTTCAGTCTTTCAGCTAATGAATACTTTTTCTTTGTTTTTAAATGTCTCGTACGACTGAAACTAAGAATAAATTATCTTTCTTATAAATAGAGCTTACCGGTTCTCAAATTAGAAGGCAACAATAATTAATGGCAATGTTTTCATGATACATTCACAACATAGCACCTACTATCTACACCATAATGCTAATTAGTCAGGAGGGAACTAGAACTAGAAGAGCTCAGGGTGGGCCCCATCTTGAAATTTTTTTTTTTTACTCAGGAAAATAAGTAATTATCCACAAAGAAATATATTTTCTCTTATAAATGATCAAATTTCAGATGCAAAACACCCAAAACCAAGCAGCGGAGGAACCCCGCACCTCCCCAACGAGCATAACAAATTGACTTGAGATTCAAGATAACATTCCAAACCGATTGATCGACACAATCATATTTTATAAAGAGCAATTTCATTTCTCCTCCATCACAAAGAAGAATTTATAATTAATCATTTTCCCAACATTGTTCTACCCAATCCTTCTAAGAAACTCTGCATCCTTTCCATCGTAATTTACTTGCTAACACTTGACTAGTTTGATTGTTCCTATTAATATTATCAATAAAAGCTCATCCGTGGAAAAAAGCGTTAAGACACATGGATGCTAAACTCATGCAATTCACTCAGGTATCTATCTAAAGCACCGTCATTTAAAAGATTTTCACTATAATTTACTCTTACGTCTTATCTGAAAAAAAAATGTTTCATTAATAAAAAGATGATGGAATTAAACATAATTATTCACGATTAAAACTTTTGTTCTATGATTCCCTATCAAGTTATTACATGTCATTTAACATAAATGTTTCTTAAGAAATTGAGCCACTAGAGCGTTACCACCAAGCTATCACAATCCCTAGATGGAGGAAAGTCAAGGATATTAAATTTGTTCCACTTGATTCAAATAATACGTGGTCTATTGTTACGCTACCAATAGAAAAAAATGTTAACAGATTTGAAAGGACATACAAAATATAATGCAATTTTGATGGAACCGTCAGCACACACGTAAGGCTCATCTAGTAGACAAATGGTAAACTGAACATGACTTCTTGGATACTTTTAAGCTCATTGAATTATTCTCATTAAGATGCTCATTTTAAATATAAGCACAGTACTGATGTTGGAGCTCGCTTGGTTCTTCAATTAATGTCACTAAATTTCTAATCATGCTTCAAGTTCTTGATTCGGGCTCATTTAGAATTGGATCAAACCACTTTTGATATAATTTGATATGTCTTATCAAAATACTTATTTCGACAATAAATTTATTGAAATCTAAATTTAAATTGATCTGAGCTATCTCTTATAGTGCATCATATCATACAATAGGTAATACATTTTCTTCCTCTAATAATCACCTTCTTAAGTTTTGAATATTCTAAGCAAAAGTTTTCAAATTTCAGTTAGAAAATCTAAATCTTAATGTAGACGTAACTAACCTTTGTAAACGGATGAGGTCTCATCCAACCTTCATTTTCTCAGTCTTTATCATTCCTATCTACCTCGCATCTCAATCAAATTAGGACGAATTAGCTATGCTTTACCCATTAATTTCTATCCACGAGTCCTCGTGCCGAGTTGGTACCGTCAAGAATACTCTACTTCTAAAAATAACAACAAATTATCATTAAAGAATAGTTATGCAAATTTAATTTAAACAATCAAAGTTTTTGTTTTCTTAACATCTTCACCATTAGACGAACTTGCCAAATCTCATCAAACAAGGAATCCCAAAAAGGAGAAATTATTATGGGCGGAATTCAGACTTGGAGTTACGTTTGGACTCTAATCAAATGACGACAAGTGGCTAATACATATTATGTATTAGATGTGTACACACTGACTGTACTATCATTCACATTGTAGACTAGTTATATATTAGTTGTGTATTGATGTGTACTGGTTATATATTAGATGCGCACGTACTGATGTGTACTAGATGTGTATTATAGTACATAATGTATACTAACCAATACATATCTAATACACATCAATACACAATTAATATACAATATGGACGTAACTCTAAGTTCAGACTCCGCACGTAATAATTTATGCAAAAAAGACTTTATATAATTGCATCATCTAATCCAAACAAACATCAATACAAATAAAGTTGATATGCATAACAAATGAGAACAAAATAAAAAACTAGTTCTAATTTAGAGCTAAAGCCAACTGATTTGCTTGATTTAGGATGTGCTTGGGGTTTCTAAAACTGTTATAGAAAAAGTAAATTTTTAAAAAATATTTTTTTAAATAAAATTTTTAGTATTTTTTTTTAAATAATGAAAAAATAGCAACCGATTATTCTCTAAAAAATAAAATAGTAAAAAAAAAAGTACAAAACAAAACTTTAATTAGTGTTTTTTCGTTAATGCATGATTGTTGAGCTTTTCTTCCATGATATACTCGTAAAGAGTTGGTAGTTACCAACGCTTCATGCAATTAATAACTAATTATTAGTAGTTATATGTGCGAATTTGGGTTTGTTCATAATGTTGTTTGAAAATATATATTCAACTGCTCTGTATTATTAATATTTAAATTATTGAGAATTAAAGTACATTTTAAAATAAAAATATTAGTGGGCTCGTGCATTAATTACACATGCCACTGCAATCAGATAATTGAAAATTTAAAATAAAAATAGTTTAAAGCCAACAAATTACAGGCAGGGATCAAGATCTCACTAGGCTTCTTTGGGACAGTTTTTATATTTTTAAAAATAACTTTTTTTTAATAATTAATTTTTGCATTACAAAACTACTTTATAGAATAACAAGAAAGTTCTCTCAAACAATATCTTTTATTATATAAAAAGTAAAAAGGACAGACGAGTTCCTACGAAATACAACAGCTCACATTCTCGCGATCAGCACCGTCCACATGTAACAAAAGAATTAAATCACAGTCACACATGTATACACAAGAGCACTATAAATATAGATGTACAGTAGACAATAATTAAGAGTGTGAAAATTAGTCAGATTAAGACTTTAATACACTGCAGCTTTCTCATCATTTATCTTCTATCGTTTCCCAGCTTTCCATTTCTTTAAAAAGACTATGGGAGACATCTATTATTAAACTTTACATTTTCTTAAGAGTTTAATACAATGAATAAAAATCAAGAGATATTTTAGTCACATAAATATATGACCAAATGATTTCAACCAAATTATCTCGATTACTAATTGTCAATTAATGATTAAAAGGAATCAAATGTAACAAAAATTTTCATAAATTAATGTCTCTAATATAATGAAGACTAGACATCAACTAATAATTTTGACATCCAAGCCACACAATTGCATCAAGATTTGTACAAGGCAAAAGCTAATGTATCCAAGATATATTCAATCATCATCACCACCACCAACCTCATAACCTCTAGCCGCCACCTCTACCTACCACCTTTGATCAACGTCGACCACCACCAATAGCCACCGTTTCTAGTGGCTACCTCCGATCATTGTCGTCCACAATCATCCATTAATGTCAAGACCTTTTGTTAAATATCTCATGGGTCACAACAAGGATGAGAAAAGAAAACATTGAGAAAACATGAAGGTTTTTCATTAGGCTTAATCCATACAGTTTACAATGGATAAGAGATGGAATTAATAACGTCATAAACATTTTTTTTTTTCATCAGATGCACTTTTTATGACAATTATTTGTAGTTGATATATATTTACCGCAAATTATTACTTTGCAATAAATTATTACAAAAAAATTTCTCACAAAACACTGATGCCACAAACCTACCAAATCTATGTGACGAATCTTTTTATGACGACATTCAAGCAGCATAAAATTATTGCTGGCAATCGCACCCCTCGCAGATAAATTTTAAAAATTGCAACAAGCATTGTTCAATTGCAGCATATATTCATCATTAGGATTAATCCAAACATTACAAATTGGGATCAATAGGATGATATACAATTGTAAAGAAACTAAGACTTCATTTAGGACGGTTTTAAGTCATTGCTTTTTTTTTTTTGCTGCATTAATAAATTTTTATTCTAAAATTATTTTAAAAAAATAGTAAGAAAGCTGTCTCAAACGAATTCTTCATTGTCCCCAACGAAGCCTTTGTTTGGGACAGTTTTTTTGCTACGTTATAAAGCTGTTTTTTAAAGTTGTCCCAAACAAGGACTAAGTTGTTGTTTGTGTCAACTTTTTCATTACTTTTCTTTTCAAATTGCAACAGCAATTTCTACAATTTCAGGGTTATTACTTTTCATTACTTTTGTTGCGGGTTAGAATATACGCGGTGATAGAGTTAGGGTCCTACGTCTTAGCGTTGCACATATATCCAACTCACACACATAAACACAAGATTTTTTACGTGGAAAACCCTGAAAATGGAAAAAAACCACGGGGCCTGACCCAGTAGAAAGTGATTCCACTAGAATTTGAGTAGGTTACAACGACCTGACTCGTCCTTATGGGCGATCATATTACAAATGTCGACTGTAAAATTGAAATCTAGTGACAAACAAGGATGTTAGTATGACATTACTTGGTGGTCTGACAAAATTCCAGACCTCAGGTGGTGGTCCGACAAAACTTCAGGCCTCAGGGAGTGGTCCGGCGGAACTCAGGGCCTCAAGTAGTGGTTTGGAGAAGGTGAGCGCCTCAAGTGGTGGTCCGGCTGAGCTCAGGGCCTTAAGTTATGGTTCGGCGAATGTGGGGGCCTCAAGTTGTGGTCCGACGAATGTGAGGGCCTCAAGTTGTGGTCCGATGAGGGTGAGGACCTCAAGTGGTGGTCCGGCGGAGCTCAGTGCCTCAAGTGGTGATCTGGCGGAGCGGAACTCAGCGGTGGTCGAGGAGAAGCAAGGAGGCAAGAGCGATCTCTGATCTCTTTCTTTGAATCATTTGGCTTGGGTCTCTTTTCAAGAGAAAAGGGGGCTCTATTTATAGATTTTTGGAGTGGCATGGCCCGCAAATAGGTGGGAGATCAAGAGTAAATGAGGAGTGGTTGGATTGACGGCCGATGTTGATCGAATCCCTTGATCATGGACCGTTTGATGGACATTTGAATATCTTAGTGATGTTAGAATTCGGTGATCTTAGACTCGTTGGATTTGTCTCGTCGAGCCGCTAGGTTCGACTATAATTAAGCACATTATGTTTGGAAACCGTTTGGTAATCCAAATTGTGGTTCGAACCTTCCAACAATGCTTCTAACCCTTGACTTGGACCCATTTGGGCTTGGATTGGGTTCGATTTGGTGTCGTTGGGTTCGTATTCTCGAGATGTTCAGTTCGGCTATAAGTTTGTTGAAATCAGAACTCAGATGGTCCCAATTTTAATGTTGGGAGTTTCCAACTTGATTTTGCATCGAAATTCGTGCCCGCTCAAGATAATTTTTGGATGATGTATCAACTTTAAAAAATTTTAACTACTTTTTATACCAACTTAAAAAAAAAATTAAATTTTCATCGTTAGCTTTATAACTATTTTTACAAGAAGAAAAAACTGTAGTCAATTGATTGCTCGGTATTATTAATTCAATCTTTGGATAGTTGTCATAGAAAATTATTATACTGCATTTAAATATTGTGAAAAAATTATTTAATAAATTTTATTTTAAAAAAAAATTAGATCGATATTTGTGACTTATTGAGTTTTTTAGGTCATTATTATTTTGCATTTTATTTTTAGGATCAGAGAAAGGGAATAAGTTTTTTTATTAGCAATTTCAGGAATCGTATCTTAATCTATAGTTTTTTTTTTTGCACAATCATGGCTAGTTTTATCATTCAATTATTTAGCTTATGTTTATAGCCATATACTATAGTTGTGTATATGTCAAAGAAATTGTGTGGATGAGTTTATTTCAGCATTTTGGGTGTTTTAATAGCTCTGTTGTCAATTGTTGATTGTTTTAAAGTGAATACTAGAAGAAAATTTAAATCATTTTCAAAACTAGATCTTGACATTTTCCTGGTTGAGCTCAACACGATAGGATATACCAATCAGCGGATCTCGTCAAGTTTTGTGACATATGTATACAAAAAATTTACGTGATAAGCATAAATGTTGAGACAAAAATTAATTTAAAATTTTTTTGGAGTTAAATTCATGATCATGTGAACTCTGATTTTAACAAACTTATAATTAAACTAAACATCTTGACAAGATGAACCCAATAATATCAAAAATTGATTCAAACTGAGCCTAAATGATATCAAATCAAACACATGAAGCATAGTTGGAAACTTCATATAATAATATAATGATCAAATGATATCCAAATTTGGCATGCTTATAATATAATCTAGTGGCTTGACATGATGAGTCCAGTGGGCCCAAGATCATTTAATTCTAACATCATAAGATACTTTTCTACTAAGAAAATGTTTCACGATGTAAATAATCAATATGAACTATACGCTGAAGTGCTTTGGATTTCAACTAAATTTATCAAAAATGGCTCTCTCTGGAAAAGTTTATAAATAGAATCTCATTCTCCACATAGATGAGGTCTAAGATGTGAGAGAAGAAAAGAGTTATCTTGCATTTTCTAGCTCTTACCACCACTGATGACCACCACCAATTCTCTCCACCAACGAAGATCGTCAACTCTCGCCAATAACCACTATGTTTTGGGAAAGTAAAACATGCAGCTAACACAAATAGAAAATATAAGATGCAACAAAAGAAAGATCACTAAGATTTATTTTGGAAAAAAAATGAAATCAAGAAAATCCTATAGAGCCACACTACACAAAAAATTGACTACGAAAATTGAGGGAAATAGTACATATCACTCTTTTCTCTCACTCTATATTTGTATGTACATCCTTGCATAGTTTTTTTTTTTTTTTTTTTTTTTTTTTTTAACCACCAACTATATTGAATAAGAAAATTACAAAAGGAAGACCCCCAAAGGGCCACATCAGATGGTTACAAAAAAAACGCAAACAAAGAAGAGATCAGAATAATGAAAGTTGAAATCAAAGGACTCAGACCAGCATCAGGTTGCCAGGGCGGGGCCATCCACTGATATAAAACGAAATCGAAGGGCCAACCAGGTTGCCAACCAACCCTGGCCGTCCACGACGCTTGCAGCCTCGCTGCTTCCTCATCGTCCAAAACGAACCAAATAAACCGGCCAACCCACCAACCACAAATGCAAACCAAAGTATCAAACGAACCACACTTAATGGCACAAAAAACAAATTAATAGCAACAACCAGCAATCAACGACCACACTTGCCCCTCCCACGAGATCTGCCCCGAGAAGCAGCAGTCACTAAAGGTTTATCGCGCAACAAATTGAACGAATTGCCAGGATCACCATCTCCCAAAGATTCAACCGAATCAGAACCAGACTCAGATTCAGATACAGAATTATAGTCATGAAGCCAGTCCAAATGGACTCTAAGGTCAACGCCCGAGTTATCCTTCACATTATATTGAAAGCTTTTAGGATCCAAATAAGTCACTGGAACATCCACACAATCATTAAGCACAACACGTTCATTACGAATGGGACTAGAATTACCCAAAACAGCCACCCGACACACTTCTTCAACCAAATTATCCACAGCAGGCGACTGAAACGGGACAACCAAGTCCCCAGAATTTAAAGACTGGCTTGCCAAAACAGCCTGGGCCGAAACAACAGATAGCAAAGGAACCTCCCTAGAAGGGTCCTCAACGCTATGACAACCACGTTTGGAACTCAAATTCAAATCAGTAGGAGTAAAAGGTTGAGCGTCGGGAGATAGAATAGCAACTGATTCAAAACCATTAGCATTTCCAGCCACCTCAGTTACCACAGCCATTTCCACATTTCCTAAACCGGCCAAAACAGGGGAAACAGACACAGGCCTCACCACATGATCAGAGCAAAGAGGAGAATGAGTAGCACAACCAATACCTTCTAAACTAACAATGGCATTATTCACAGCCACATTGGCACTATCCGAACCCAACATCACTGGGACAACAGGAGGTACAGTAGAAGGTAAGTTACTGTCCAAAGAAACAGGAGTTACCTCAGCCACAGACGCCACAACCACGCGAGGCTGAAAAGAAGGGCACTCGAGCTTAGAGTGACCCAGAGACTTGCAATGTGAACAATAAGAGGGAAAGGGATCCATAATAACCGATTGAATATAGCCTAAGCTCTCGGAACCCAACCAAATTTTGTCAGGATACACCTTGGTAACATCCAATTCCACCAACACACGAGCTATCGAAGGACGCCGACCAGAGGAGGTAGCATGATCAATTTTTAAAGGTTTACCAAACATGGAACCTAGACCAAATAGAATTCTCGGGGCAAAGAGATGTGGCCGTAGATTAGAAAAAGAAACCCAAATAGGAATAGAAGGGGATTCAACGTCTATGTCAAATGTATGAGACCATTTGAAAATCTTCATAAAACAGTTATTCACGAAATAAGAGCGATGGGCAAACACGCGACAGTAATCCATGTCATTTTCCAACTTAATCAGAATATGCTTAGAGTTAAGAACAGTGACAGAGAAAACACCATTAAGCTTGAGATTGAAAAAGAATTTTCGAATAGCTTCCAAAGACGGACGGTGAGTCGGAAATTTACCGACCAGAGCAAACTCAAAAGAGGATGCAAGGGCCAGCACTTCCTCATCAGAAATCCACAGAGAAGGAAGGCCCCGGAAGGACGAAACCTTTAGATCAGGAAAAGTTGAGTTCGAAGTAGATGAACCCGTTAGGGCATCACGAAAAGACCGAGAAGCAGACGAACCAGATAGAAAACCGGGATCCAAAAGCCTTTTACCCTCCATAACTAACAAAACCACCGAGAAAAACTAGAAGAGGAAGAAGAAAACTTCCCTGACATCCTTGCATAGTTATTGCACAAAAACAAACAAAGATATACATCAAAACCATCTTGGGACGCAGCCCTCAATGAAAAACCAAAAAGAAAAAAATGGGCTGTGATGCCAAGTTGAGCGCCATGACGCTCAACTCCCTTTTCTACAATATGCTTGATAGCGCCGTAGTGATGAGGTTTGTAGCGCTATAGTGCTCCCTTGCAAAGCTGCAACATCGGGGTTTGGAGCGTTGCATCGCTCCACTCTCTGCTTTTCTCCAAGCAAACTATGCAACGTCAGAGCACTCATATACATATCGCCGCAATGTTGTACGGGAACAAAAAAATTTTGGCCAGGGGGAGGACCCCTTGCAATCCCCCAATGAGCTCAACAAACTGAATTAAGGTTAGATGCAACTGTACAACCCGACTAATCAGCACAATCAAATTTCATATAAAACTAAAACTATAAGTAATAGCCACCACTTGTACAGAATTTTGCCAGCGACCCAAATTTTCTAGCACTTAACCTACTGTGCCATTCCCAGTTGGCCAAAATGGGAGACGGAAATTAATTACATTTTTGTTTATTTTATTTCATTCAATTAATTCTTGCCTTACCATTCAACATGAACGTGGCTGCAAAATCTACAACCTTTACAGGAAAATCTTCTTGGTCCGGCTGCTTTGATTAATAGATAGTAATAGTCAAAGTAAGGAAAAGAGGAGTAGGAACTCTTGGTCCCATAGACTTATCGATTAATTTAATTGGATTGATTGAATTCTGACAATGAGCTGAAGGATTTTCAACAGTAAAAGATTGAAGAGAGAAGACATGGTAGCATGACAGGGATGTGAACTTTTTCATATAATTAAATATGTTACAAATGGCTAACTACTCGATGGGTTTTTTGCAACTTGAGGTTTAAACATAATATAATATGCGGGTAAGTAGGACTGTAAAAAAATGGAATTTAAATAAATTGAATGTTTGTTCTTATTTGACTTCTTTAAATTTTCTTGTGTTCATAACTCCATATTTGAGTCATATACGAATATTATTCATATACGACTTATTCAAATTTACACAGAAAATGAATCAGCTATGAAAAAATCATCAGGTTACATACATATTCATTCATTTTAATCTTATAGGTATTATTAGATCTGAACATATGGCTACTTTATTTGTTTGCCATATCTTCGCTAGGTGTTTATGGAATTATTATAGCGGGTCGGTCTAGTAATTAGGGGGCGGCCGTTCGGTCGCCTATGATAGAAGGACCAATGGGTCAAAAATAGGTTTGTGCCGCAGGTGTTGAACGATCTACTCTACACAGGTGTGGGCTTACAGGGCTAGGGCTCGTAAACCCTTTTATTCACAAATTCATAGATAGGGTCATGGTCGGTAACTTTTCGGATCAATGGGATCGAGAAATGGAAGTTATAAAAAAGAGATTTCTTTTCAAAAAAAAAAAAGAAGGCGACGACTAAAAATAATCAATGAAAAAATGGGAGGCCTACTCCCTTATCGTTTCTTTTTGATTTGCCATCAACCGGATTGAAAGATTATCATTTCATTTATCTAATAACTTGTTGATAAATTTAATAGAGAGAGAAAGTGCATCTACATTGAGGCATTGAGCCAAACATAAATAAAATAGATGTTCTTGTTCTGCTTGTTTAAAAATTAAACTCTAAAGTCAAAATATAAGTTCAAATTCAGCTCACTTATCTAATAAATACATTTAAATCATATCTTCTTATCTAATCGGAAATGAGCTATTTATGAATGAAGCTTATTTTGCCAGCTCTTCTCGTGTGTGAAAATTGTGAACTAAATTGACTAAGCCTATATGTTCGCAGTGATGTGCATGCTCTTGACTGAGTTGACGCTTTGCACTTATCCTTGCAAACGCAATTGGTGGCTACTAAGTAGCTAACGTGTCCTGCCTCCAACTTTTATGATATCAAAGCCTCATCCACTAATTTTCTCAATTATTTTGGTTCCAATAAATATTGGGTAAGTAGAATACATATATAGCAAATTTTTTATACAACCAAAAGCTATATCGTTTGAAAGATGGAATTTCATACGCAGAACAATCAGGGCATTATTGGCTATAATAGAAGCAACATAATCAATCTTCATCACAATACCTCATTTTCTCCGAACGTCATCTTGCAAGAGTATATAATGAGCATCGGCAGATCTAGAGTGGGGGCACGGCCCCCCACTGACCTAGTAAACTAGAAACCATTTATATGGATATATACATGATGTGGTGTCATATAAGAACATGCTAATCTAAAACCGAACCAATATATAACACATTTGAGCTTAATTATCGTTAAACAGTTTATCAATACTTTAGTGAATTTTTGTATTTGACATAAGTTTGTCATTAATAATTTTATTCAAAAGTACTATATTAAAAAAATCCGTAATTTGTACCACTAAATTACACACACACACACATGTGTGTGTGTTATAATTTTTTTTTTATAACATTAACATCTTAATATTTAAAGAGAAGTAAGAATATTGTAGATTTTTACAATAAATAGAATATAGAATATATAATTTAATAACTTATTTAAAATAAATATTTTTATTCTGGGCAGATCAAGATATCATTTCACAACGAAAATTTAAAGGCAAAAAAAAAAAAAAACCACCAAAAAAAAAGTAGGAGTATTTTAAAAATAATTAATTTGTTAATTTGTGTCCCACAAATTAATTTTTTTTACTCCGCCCCCTAATAATGAGTATATGTTCAATCTTTCAATAAAGGATTAAATTCTAAAAAAACAAAATTTCCATTGCAACATTTATATAAACTTTCTTCTATCCCATTATTTTGGTGCTAAGTAGCACTTGTGGAAAGTTGAGCGCTTTCTTAAGATTTTTTCCTTTGCCTCTCCCAGCGCTAGCTCCTTCTGTGATTTCACTGGAGGGGATCTTCATCTATTCCCCCTCTTTGATAACCTCTTTCTTTCACTCATCTGGCTCACCCCCTAACGACAACCCTGGCGCTTTTGAATAGATCCCTTGCTCCCTAACTTATCGAACTGGAAACTCGCAAAACTCGTAACCGCACCAAAAAAGATTTTCCCCTCTCCCGGTGGTGTGGTTTCCTTCTCTAAAACTAAAATCGTTGATGGTGTGGTTGAATGGGGACTCTCTTGTGGGATACTTTGTTGGTCACCGACCATTTTATTAATCCCTCTTACTGCCATTCATAAGTCATGGACACTCAAAGGTTCCCTCCAATCTCACTCTCTTAGTGAGGGGTTTTTCATTCTAAAATTTTCATCAATCATTGATTATGACATGGCCTGAAACTAGGAGCCTTGGTTCTTCCTCGGTAAACCCTTTATCCTTTAGAAATGGTCTTCCCATTTTTAAGCCAAAGTGTTATGAATTTTGATCGGTTCCTCTCTGGGTTAAGTTTCATGACCTCCCCCTCTCCTACTAGAACCCAAAAGGAATCTCCAATAGTACAAGCACTATTGGGACCCCTCTTACTGTAGACCCCCTCATTGTTGAGAAAATGCGTCTTACTTTCACTAGGGAATGCAACCAAGTCACAAAAAATCTCACCTCCCTAATGAAGTTTGCATTTTCATTGCAAGCAAAAACATCAACCTGCAAGGACCTCACCCATGCATATGCCCTTGACATGTTATGTATTCTCGAAGCTATGGTTAATTTTACCGCTCTCTCATATCCCAAGCTTTTGGTTCTCACAACATTTTTGATAATGAAGGGAATTGTCATAATTTTCTTCATTCCAATCTAGGCAGGATCCGGGTTAAATGAAACTCCTCAAAATTTAGCTTTTCTCCCTAGTCAAATAATTCATGACACTGTGTTAGCTGGCTACCTCCCTGCCTTCCAAACTTTATGTCAAATATGCTTCCAATTCCCTAAAAGAAAGGCTCCTTCTCTTAGATTAAATTCATTATATTGCTGATAGCTCTACACTCCCTTAGGCTATCATTGGGGATTTTAACTATTTCAAATATAACTATGTTAAAGCTAATGGTTTGCATGTTCATCACAATAAACTTGGTGATTTTAACTCACTTATCTTTTACACTAATTTGATGGATATGTCTTCTGTTGGCTTATATTCATTTGGTTTAACTAGAGGGCTAACCAACCTATCCACATTAAACTAGATAGGACTCTTATTAATGACTGCTCGATGGAACAATTCCCCTCTTCTTATTATAGGGTTGATCCTTTGGGATGGCATACCACTAAGCCTTTATCCTTCTCTCTAAGCCTCCCACCTCCAAAGGGCACAAATTCCTCTTGAAGAGATATTGGGTCAAGAATGAGAACTTTCTTGATGCCTTAGTGTCCCCTTTTTCCATGAAACCAGTTTTTTGTCTTTTACAAAAAGCTCCACATATTTAAAAACCTCATAAAGTAAAAAAAATTGGGCCTCCTCTACCCACATATCCCCTCTCCTACATTCTATCTAACAATGGCAAGGTTCCCTCACCCTCCAACTTAATTTGGTCTTCTTAACCAGAGCCCTGCATTGGGTACCCACACCCACCCATGTACCCACCCATACCCAATGGGTATGGGTACGCCCATGACCTTGTGGGTAGGTTTGGGTGGGTGCTCAACGTTCGGAGAAAAATTAATTTACATTACTAATCACTGTATATATGATATTTTTGCAATCCTCACTACATAGTGTGCATCACTTAACTACGCTGTGACTATGATAAATTTTGGTATGCATATTGAAAGTTTATAATCAGAGCAAAGGGCAACAAGCCTCAAGGCTATCAAATTGTGGCAGACTACGTTCAAAAAGTATGAAAAGTGGGTGGGTATGGTATCCCGAAAGTCACCATGGGTGGCGTGGGTGGGCGGAGCCCGTCCGAGTAATGCATGGGTACCCAACCAGGACCCCATTGTTTTGATTAAAAAAATATTTTTATTTATATATAGTTTTGAAAAAGAATTAATTTTCTTTGGGAATATTTAATTTTAAATTTTGAAATAGAACACGTCATTATGAACAATATATCGCCTCGAAAGACGAACGTATCGTTCCCTAATGAGTTTAAATTTCAGAATTCTAATCTTATCCGAATTATCGTAATCAAACTCAAATGGAGAATTACATTTGACCTTGGAAGGTCAAAATGGACTTTAACCAATTGTTTGATTATTCTAATTTGGATAAAAGGATCATTAATTTTATAATCAAAATCAGGATAATAGAATGACATATCTCTCCAAGGAAAGAAAATACCACTTATTATCAATCATTTGGATATAACGATAATGATCGTTTAATTGAGATTTCCCAAATATAATTAATTGAGGTTTTGAAAAATTGATGGTTTTGAAAATAATTTCTGGGTTTCTAAATCTCCTACGAGCGCAAGCCCTCGTAGTTAATTACATCGTAGGAAATTAAAATTTTCTACAAAAACTCTCGATTAAAATAGCGATATAAATTTTATTTATGATTTTCAAAGTTTGATATCAAAGGAAGAAAATGGTAGGAATTTCAAATGGGATTAGTTCAAAATTGAAGACTTATTTTCGGAGTCAAAGGAAGAAAAGTAGGAGGTATTTTGAGATTCTGAATTACTTCAGAAACACCTCAATCTATCCTAAGTGTTAGGCTTGTATTTGATTGAAATAAATTTTTAGTTTGAGTGGTCAATTTTATTAAAAAGTTGAATTCAAATCCCGGAAGTTGAGGTCTTATGGCCCGAGCCAGCCTCAGAACCTAAGTCTAAATTGGGAACTAAAAGTTAGTGCCCCGAACCTAGCTAGTGCAACGCGAATCTGGTCTTACCCCGGCCTGGATTGGGGAGCCAGCTAAACCACATAAACGATTTTAAAATATGAGTCCGGTCTTTTTTGTAGAGTGGTAGGGACGTTATTTAAGAAAAGTTTTGAGAACGGGGCCGTCATCTAGAGCAGATCCTAATTGGCCCCTTTGACTTATGTTGGGTTTGATGTCTAAATAAATGCAATTAAATATTAGACTTCTTTTAATTTGTTACTAATGCGATGCATGCTAATCGACTCTATTGAATGCAAAATCAGTATGTAGCAGTTTAAAAATTTTGGCTTAGAAAATAGGTTTTTCCCTAGAGATTGCATAACATCCCATTGACAGATCGGCACCCTCATAGGCCAGGTGGTCTGCCAGAACCCGCAGGCGGGGAGATGCCTAACAAGGAAGAGAAGTTATAATATGAATGCATGAAAAACCCTCGGCGAGTCCGAGCTTACTTCTTAGGACCGTTTAGAGTTTCTATCTTATCTTAAAATTTTTATTTAATTAAAGTAGAAGAATTTTTTTGACAGACCCCTAGGAGCCTAAATTCGAATTCCAGGTCAAACCAAATACGGCATGCAAATAAAAAGACTAGAAAAGCAGGAGTTCTAATGCGCAATCAATTAAATAAATCAATCAAATTAAATATATCAAATTGAATGTCCGTAGGCAAGTGCCTTTATTATTACATCACAGAAATTTGCAGAAAATTAAAGTGGCTGGGCACCACTGACCACAACCCGGATTTCTAATCCTAAATCAAATGACATTGAGATTTGGGATTCTTCTCGTTGTCCATTTCTTCGTCTTCTCACGAACATCTTGATTCGTCGGTTCAGGATATCCAAATGAAAAGAAACTCCCTCTTGATCGGGGTGTTATCTTTCCTCTTTGGATATTTGCAAAGTATTCTAATTTGACTTCCAAATGGAAGAAGACTCTCCCCTTTAGGGATGTCTTCACCTCTTTGGAATTCAAATTGGATTAAGCATCCAAATCTCAAGTCATTTCAAAGAATTACAACCTTATTCAATCAAATTTACATTAATAAAAAAACTAAAAAAATCTAGACTCGATCCTGCAAGGTTATCCTAATAATCAGCAGTTGTATATATTCAAAAGCAGTTATAATATAAAAATTGAAATGCATTTTTTTAGCCACACTTGGCCATGCTCTTTTTATTTAAAGGGGGTCTTAAGCGCGGCAGGTACATGTGCAAAGAGTATATAATTTTTTTATTAATTGCCCCCTTTAATTTCAGCTCCTTGTATGAGCATGGCCACCTGCATAAGATTGTACAAATATAATTCGTCCCTAACCTAGGGGTAAATCTAACGCACAATCAATCACAGAGTGCAGGAAGTAAGTAAACAAACACAACAATTCTATACTAGCAAACAGCATGTAGAAAAAGCTCAAAAATCCTGGCACACAGCTGCAGAAAAGTAAACACCGGCCTATCCTAAAACTAGAGTCGGTGATCCTAGCAAATCATCTGAAGTGTGTGAGGTGGGTCGTGTGGTTTTGATGTGTCCTAAATAGGATATTAGGTTAAAGTTATTTGAGGTTCGATTGGTTGAAGGGCTTAAGGGATATTTAATTAAAATTTAAATCTTAATGACTTTGAATAAATTTTAGGATTAATTCTTAATTATTTGTTGGAAACCACCTTTGTTTCACACCGAGGCCTAAAAGTTTATTTCACCTTCCTTGGGGCTGAGTGAACAGCCTCGTAGGCCTGGGTTACCCAGTGGTACCCGATATAGTTAAGTGATTTGATTTGGTTAAAATTCAAAAGTTAATGAATTTTAATTAAAGTTGGTTGATTACTGATTTTAAGGGTTGGTTAATCATTTCTGAAATTTTAAAGTGAATTTGAGTTTTTATGAATTTTTGGAATATTTTAATCATTTAATTAAGGGGTTGAAAATTGACTTTTTGATTAAAGGTGTTTTCTATAAAGTTAATATTTTATTAAAATACTAGACCTTAATACAATCAGTTAGACAGTAAGTATGTTGAAATCGTATTTTTCTGCATTTTATTACGAATGTTTGAAGTTCTGGTCTAATTTTGACTTAAAGTTGACCGATTTGTTGACTTTTTTATTTTAACGCTTTCCTGGAATTTTAACATTTTTAATAAATATTAGGCATTATTATGAGTTGATTGCAAGTGAGTTTGTTCAATTTTGATTTTTTTGAAATTAGTTTTGAGTTTTCAAAGTTTTGACTATTTATTGGATTATTAAAAATCTTTAATTAAAGGCCCCTTTTTGTGATTTTGCTCCAAATGAGATCCCAACTCCTTGAAATCTGCTCCAAAGGTCAGGAATGACCTAAGGAGAGATTCCCAAGTGTTTGGAAATTTTTTGGCATTTTTAATAATAATTATTTATTTATTTTAATTAAATATTTAATTTCACTTAAAATTAAATTAAGGTTTAATTTGCTGTCAAATCAGAGAGGTTTTAATTTTTATTGATTAAGGGTTTGATTCTGGTCAGTTAGAGGTCTTATTCATATTTTTTGGGTTTAAATTTGATTTATTACATTTTTTGGAAGTTTCAATGACTTAATTAAGGGTTTAATCTAAGAAATTTCATTAGGGGGGCTTAATGACTTCTAAAACCAGTGAAAATTTTTCTAATGGCTGTACATGTCACTAAATTCAAGTGTTTGAAGTTTCAAGTTAAAATGATGTGTATCCTAATTTCTAGAATTTCTCTAAGTTCTCTACACATAAGTCCCTAATTGTTGTCCTTAATGTCACTAAGTTAGCTAGGTTTAGATCAAAGTTTTACTAACCCTTGAACTTAACATGAGCAATATGCAATCACACCAAGCAAATCCTAGATCTAGGAGAGCCTAAATCAAAGTGGTGGGTGCACGATCCTATGCATGCAAAGAATAAATTTAAGACAAGATTAGTGAATAATCAAAAAAATGATTATTCACTAATTATCCCCATTAGTTCTATTCAAACATATTTAATCCACATTTAAAATTTCAAGGGGATCTCCCAAGGTTTTTAAAGATTTAAATATATATATATATGATTTCAAAATAGTTTTAAAGTATAAATATATATACGTATATAGCCATATATATAAATATATATTTTAAACTAAAATAATTCAAAATATTATCAAAAATAATTTATGAATGGTTGAGAGATCCACTGACCTTTCAAAGTCATTTGAAAATAATTTTTAAGTTTTAAAATAATTAGAATAATATTTAATTAAATATTAATTAAATATCATAAATATTCAAATAACTTAAATTATTTAAAATAAACAAGAATTTAAATCTTGAAATTAATTTTAAATCAAAGTATTGGAAATTTCGACAATTTTGATATATTATTAATATTCTTTTGATTTAAACTGAATTTGTATCAAATTTTAAACATTTGAGTTAATTAAATGAATTTAAAGTAGTTTGAAAATAATTAATATTCAAAATAATTTTTATTACATTTAATAACAAATATGTTCTGAAGTTTTGAAAATATATCTTAAAGTATAATTTCGAATTATTTAAAATATTTTAATCAAATATATATTTTTTTAGTTAATTATTAATTTAAGATGTGAAATATTTAATAACCAAAATAGTTGAATATATATATATATATATATATATATATATATATATATATATATATATATAATATTTTAAATTAAATTAAATTTTAGATTAAAGATCTTAATTTTCTGAGACGTTTGATATATAATACTAATATTTTTTTTGATTAATTTATTACAATTTAAATAAGTTTTCTGATTTTAAAATCAATTAAAATTAATTTTAAAATTCAGAAAACCAAACGGAGGCGCCGGCGCCGCGTGGCGTTTCCTGGTTCACGGGACTGAACTGCGGCGGCATTCAGCCACGTGGCAGCCGCCCGTTAACTCACTCGGTTTCACTTAAGCCGAGTCAGCGGGGACGCTAGGCCGTTCGATCCCGTGTCAATTGATCCAACGGTGGGGATCAGATCCCGCCGTTTGATTTCACCCAAGCGAGATCAGACGACAAAGAGCCTATCCCGGGATTTCGAACGAGCGGTTGAGATGCAACCGAACGGAAGATCTAACCGGCAGAGCCGTTCCGCGGTCGGACGGAACCGCGGATTGACCCGATCCTCGCCGTTGATCAGAAAATGAAGAGTCCAGATAACGCACGTTCACAGCGAACTGTGAACGACGCCCTAGAACTCATTTTTCGACTTGTTCTCTTGATCCAGTGAACCAAATGACTTAAAATTTTAAAATTAGATTCCCTAGGTGAAAAGAATCAATGGGGATATGCTTAAAATATCAAATGATATCTAAATAAAATGCCAATTAAGTCTATGTGTCTTAAGCTAAGTTGAGGGATTTACATTGATTTAGTGGACGGTTTACACTGCTATTGGACTCTCTGAGCTTGTAGACTGTCCACGATTAAGTTTCTAGTTGGATCCACGCTCCTAAACGCCACGAATCGCCTGGAATGAGCTTTGAACGGATTTGAGCTTGAGTTCGCCGGAATGCACTCGCCGGCGAGGTTTGATCGCCGGAGTTTGAGTGGGGAGGTGTTGAGGAATCTCTGGGGAGCTCAATGGAACAGAGACTTAGCCTTGAGGAGCTCTCGGTGGGCGAGAGAGTGTAGGTATTCGAATGAGCCTTATTTTGAGCCTTTTGCCCTATTCAATCCCCTCCAGATTGAATGAAGGGCTGGGATCATTTGAGTGAGCTTCCAGATGAGTGACATCTGTCCCAGGAGTGGTTGGGAGCAGGGGTATCAAAGGACAAAGGTACATCCTAGGTGGAAAGTCTATTTTGACCTTTTGTCCATGTGGAATCGAATATGAGCCATTAGATGTTGATCTAAGGGCTGAGGGTTACTCTAGGAAGCTTCTAGAGAATATTCTAACAGCTGTAGGGATTTTAATTAAAGGGTGATTAGTTTAAATGGGGTTTTGACCACGTTTGACCATTCCAAGGCATAATTTGACTCTTTGACTGGTCCCTATGCCACGTGGCAGCTAAGGTGGCATGTGGGGGGGGGGCCTTTTGGAATTAAATAAAATTGCTGGAATGGATTGGTGGGGAGTGGGCTAGCTTGGATCAAGCCATTTGGGCAATTGTAGCTTTGTTGACTGGTCAACTAACCATGTTGACTGCTGAGGTGGCAGCCAAGTGTCAATTCCAAATGTTTGGGAATTGTTTGGAGGGAGTATAAAACCATGGGTTGAAACTTGATTGGATATAAGGGATTTTCTATGGATTTGATCAAGTCAAAATGAACTGACTTGGTCACATTGACCATGGTGAGACTCCAAACAAATTCGATTATGTTTGAATTATCAATTAAAGTGGGTTTAAAAGCTTAAATGATTTGAAATAGTCAAATGGGTTGGAGTGACCCATTTAAACTCTTAAGGGCCAATTAGGTCAACCTACGTTGACTGGGTCAACCAGGTTGACCCAGGGGGTGGGCCCAGGCTCAAAAGTTTTGTTTTGATATTTGAAAATTGTTGGAAGTGGTTGCATTTGATTTGGAGGTCATTTGGTTTGAAATCCCTATTTAAGCCCTATAGGGGTATTTTGGTCATTTTGGGCTCATGCCCACTGGAGGCTGAGATGAGTCCAGAAAGATTCAATTTATTGATCAACATATTAGGATTAATGGTCTGGAAGTGACCAGAGGCTTTGGTGAAGGTTCTAAGATCAGAATCTTCAAAGTGATAGGTCTAGTGGCATAGGCTGTAAATATTTGAAGGTTTTATAGCCTTTGGATTTTGATTTAGTTTTTGAGGTTAGAGACCTCAGAATGGGCTCAAATTTGGAGGGTTGCCTCTAGAGACATGTCCCATCAGTATGCAACTGACAGACTTTGAATCGGAGGTCATTTGACTGATTTTTTTAAGTGTTTGAAAATTTGCTGAAAAAGGCCTTTAGGACTTGGCCTTTTAACATTGGATTTTGGTTTCAAATTCTAAGATCTGGGTAGATCCTAAGGTTGAGATTCTAGGAGGATCCTAGAATTTGGATTTGTGATTTCGAGTCAAGAATGGTCTAAGTGACCTCATACAAAAATGAGGTCAACACCCATGTAGGGCTTTGTTAAGAAAGCATTTATTTATATGCAAAGTAATTATTAGAGCAGGCGGCTACAATAGTTAGGCTGAAATTTCTTTTTTTTTTTTAAATAAATGAATTCAATTAATTAAAACTATAATAGTAAAATACTATTTTAGGCTTAGAAAAATTCTGGAAAAAAAAATATCTTAGAAAAAACCTAGAATTTTTTTAGGAAAGGAAATAATTAATTTCGTGCATATTTATTTTATTTTTAAATAAAATTGATCTTAATTTATTTCCTATTTCATTTTTTCAATAATAGGAAATTAATTAACTTATGAGCATTAAAAAATTCCAAAAATTAATTAAAAATTCAGATATTTTCTCTCCAAACCTCTTTTGAAAAACTATAAATACCCCCCTCATGGGTTAGGGAGAATGCATCACCTCTCTTAGGTGGTCAAAAAAATTCTCCTACAAATTGATGCATTTTATTCTTCATGATCATGTTTTTATTTATTTATTTATTATTTTATTTTATTTTATGGTAATTTTTAGTTTTTTTTATTTACCCAATGATGGAAGACAACCGATGATCATGTGTGATTTTGGTGCACATTAGACATGTTTTTCCTTTGGCGTGCTAACCTCTTTGAGTGCTTTGTGTTTGGGCTGACTTGGGTTTGATGTGGGCGGCTGAACTGTTGTCTGCTTGGCTTGGATGTTCGGTTCCTGTTCCCCTGGCTTGGTTGTTCGGTTCCTATTGCTGCTCCCTGGCTTTCCCGGATTCCCTAGCCTTGAGTTCAATTTTTGTTGCTATTTCTTTGCTTTCCCGGTTCCCCTGGCCTTGGTTGTTCAGTTCCTGCTGCTGTCCCTTGGCTTTCCCTAATGGTACTTTTCGATTCCCTGGACACTGCATGCTGTCAAAAATCTTTTCCACCCTCAGGATCCAATCCTCAGCAGTCTGGGGTCCCACACCTCCCTTAAACAACGGAGGCTTCAGCTTATGAAACATCTGCATATGTCTATCCACTTCTTCCTCTTTGCTACCACTCATTTTGCTCTGAGCATCCCCCATAACATGTGCAATCGCAGTAGCCAACTGCATCATACTCTCTGAAGGTACTGGGGCTGCGCTGTGTTGCTCATTCGGTACACTGGATTCTGCTGGATGATCCATAGCTTTTCACCTGCACAATTCAGAACAGATAATACACACATGCAATGATGTATGCCAATGAAGCTCTTACAACTACCCAATTATCAATCCAATCCTACAACTCTGGTAACAATCCATTCTTCCAATAACACTGCTCTGATACCAACTTGTGATGCCCCAAGATCTAACTTGGAAAGAATGTCAATCTATTTCTCAAACAATTTACCAGAGTTATCTAAAACCTTCAATTAAACAGTCTATCAAACATCTATAAAATTTAAAACATCAATATACAAGTCGATTCAAACTCAAAAGTTCATGTACAATACTCAGGAACTACACTACAATCACCAGTTCTGAAATCTATCCTGAGTACAAAAGAATCACTATCAATCAAAAGACAAAAACCTGAAGATCTGGATCAATTCCTATCTTCTGCTCCTTTGCCCTGACCTGAAAATATCAACCACATATAATGAGCTTTACAAAGCCCAGCAGGTCACCTAATACCTATAACTGAAATCAAAGCACGGCTATGCTATCAATATGCATGTCATTCAATCACAGTCAATCAAATCTATATCAGTCAATGGTCAATGAATCTGTGCAGTACGGAAATCCATAGTCAATAAAACCAGTCAATGCAACGGCAGGCGGATCAATAAATCAGGCTCGATCAATTCACGTAAATCTCAAAGAAATCCGTACACAGAAGAAAATCAGTCAATGCGTCAAATCAATCAAGTCGTCGAATCAATCGATCAAATCAAACCAAAGCAAAAGCTACTATTACGTCGATAAAATCAATCGGAAAAATGATAAAAATCTATATGCGAGATCGATAAATCCACAGGCAGTAGTAACAATGAATCTATAAGCATAAATCAATGAATCTATAGGCAACAGTGTCAATGATTCTATACTATTCATGTCCATGCTATCAATGCAATATCTATATCCATCCATTTCTATATCAATGCTCAATGTCGATGCACAGCAATCAATCAGTGAAATCAATGAAATCGTACGATCTAGTAAATCCAATCAAAGTCAATAAAGCAGTAATCTATAAAACAATGAATCCATAAATCAATACAGTAAACATGCAATTCAATACTATATACTGGACAAGTAAAATCAACTGGTCATGTTGCTGTTGTAGAATCCGTTGCTGTTGTAGATCCGTACGTTGGTTTCAATCAATAAGAGTCGTCACTCTTTTGCCCGTCGGCCGCCCGTCGGCATATCTATAAAACTCCTTATGACTCCCAATCGTTATATCAATGATCAATGGTTTAAAGGAAAGCCCGTCGGCCCACCATCCTGTACAGGTCAATATCAATCTCCAACCAACGTTCAACCAGGTTCCACTTATGTTCCAGTATCAATAGTCAATTTAAGAATCAATTCAATAATCAATCAATAATCAATGCAATAATCAATATTTAATCAATCATATCAATAATCATAAGCACATCAATCTAATCCATCAATTCCAAGCAAATCGGAAAATCTACGAAAATCGGGCAGCGTAACGGCAGTCGGTCAAATTTACACAAAAATCCTGCAAAAAGCAAAATTTCCAAATTCTACCAAATTACAGTAGAATATCTATGATATCAATACAAGACTATTGTCCTATAGAAATCAAATCAAATCAAGTCCTGATATTTTTCTATTCGATTAAAATCGCGTAGAATCAATTCCGACCGGTAAAATCATCGTAGAAAATACTCAAATCGTGTACAATAGTCATATCTATAACATACCAAAAGTTGTGCGGTGAAAGTTGTGTCAAATCAAAATCATGTCGAAAAGTCGACTACGAAAACACAAAACAGATCACAACTCGGTCAAAACTCAATATCTTTGAAAACAGAAATAGGGTTCAGAGTCCTTACCACGAGATCTTCACTTTTCCCAACAGCGACGTCGGACGAAAAGCGCTCCGCGGCCTCCAAAACCAGGTTTCCTCTTTTTCCTTTTCTCTTTCTCTCTCCTCAAATCAGATATTTTGATTTTAAATGATTTTCTCTCTCATCAAAACGAGCTGATTTTCTCATATCATTAAGCTGATCGGCCCAGCCGATCGCCAAATCGTCCCGGGACGATCAGACCAAAAAAATCGTCCTGGACGGTTCCCAGGACTATTCTCAGGCCGATATTTTCTACAGTACAGATCGGCCTGGACGATCCCACTATCGTCCCGGACGATTCTGAGAGGAAAAATCCAAATCAGAGAGGAACAGTAAGGGAACGAGGTCTCACATCTCAAGCCATTGTTGCAATCAACATGAACACGCAAATGAGGCTTACCGCCTCTAACTACTCAGCATGGTGATTTTAATTTCATACAACTCTAATTAAATATGACCTCATGAGTTTTATTGATGAATCCTATCCATGCTGGCGAGGCGGCCACAACTTCTAAACACTAGTGACGGCTCCACTTCAAATCCTCCATATTCATTATGAATTCATCAAGACCAACCCATCCTTAGTGTCATTGCTAGTTTCATCTCTAAATTTATTCTCTTTTATTTCTTGATCTCGCACATCACAAGAGCCCTAGAATACTCTTGGCATTACCTATGCCAAGCTATCTCGAGGGCATCTCTCTCAAATACAAGAAGACCTTCCTCTTATCATCAAAGGAATGAAAATAATCACCGAGAACATGCAATATGTTAAAATTATCACCAATAAATTAATCATTTTTGGCTATCCCATTGATGAAGATAACTTCACATTAAAACTTCTTGGTGGTCTCGAAGATGAATATCAAGATCTTTGCTCCACCATATATGTACTAAAAAGTACCTTCATTTTTTGAAGAATTATCCAAAAATACTCATAAACTTTGAAGCCAACCTCAAAATTAAAAAAAAAAAAAAAAAAAAAAAAGTTTAATTTCTTCAACACAGCCCAAGTTCCTAAACCGAGTTCATCTTCGGACTTCCCGAATTATACCAGCAGATCGCTGATCAGAAAAATCTCAAAAAGCCCATTCTTAGCCATGCAGTCTCCATAGTCCAGCCCGCAACATTTTCCTTTCGCATGGGGAAAGGAAGACCTCGTGCCGTTGAGAAAGGTGTTCTAGGGCACAGCTGTGGCGCCGGCGATTCTCAACTCGCCGGCTGTGGCGTTGGTTCCCTCGCTATACCACCGGCTCCCGTCTTCTACCCCACCGATGACGAGTTTAAGGATCCCTTGGAATACATCTCCAAGATTCGCCCCCAGGCTGAAGGCTACGGCATTTGCCGCATCGTACCGCCGAAATCCTGGAACCCTCCCTTTGCCCGCGACCTCAAAACCTTCACTTTCCCAACGAAGACCCAGGCCATTCACAGCCTCCAGGCTCGGCCACCCTCATGCGACTCGGCAACCTTCGAATTAGAGTATGGTCGGTTCCTCGAGCGTCATCTCGGCAAGAAAGCTAAGAAGAAACTTATATTTGATGGGGCCGAGCTCGATCTCTGCCGTCTTTTCAATGGTGTGAAGCGGCATGGCGGATACGGGAAAGTCTGCGACCATAAGCGCTGGGGTGACGTTGCTCGGTTCATGCGGTCAGACAGGAAAATATCCGAGTGTTCCAAGCACGTTTTGTGCCAACTTTATAGAGAGCATTTGTTTGATTACGAGGAATATCTGTATAAATTGAATTTTGAAAACAAGAAGGGAAAGAAGTGTAGAGAAAAGATAGTTTGCCATGAAAAGGAGAAGCCATTGAATAGAAAGAGAAGCCGGAGGGATTCTCTTGAGGAGATGAAAGAGGTGAATAGAGGGACGTTAGATCAGATATGTGAACAGTGTAAGAGTGGCTTGCATGGAGATGTAATGCTACTCTGTGACAGGTGTGATAAAGGGTGGCACTTGTATTGCCTCTCTCCCCCTTTGGATAGAGTTCCTTCAGGTAACTGGTATTGTTTGGAGTGTGTTAATTCAGATAAGGATAGCTTTGGGTTTGTCCCTGGTAAGCAGTGCTCGTTGGAGGAATTTAAGCGGTTGAATGATAAGATAAGGAGGAAATGGTTTGGACAGAGTAATGCAACAAGAGTGCAGATAGAGAAGCTGTTTTGGGAGATTGTTGAAGGGAAGGCAGGAGAGTTGGACGTAATATATGGGAGTGATTTAGATACTTCTGTCCATGGAAGTGGTTTTCCACGTGCCGGAGATCCAGTGCTGCCCACAGTTGAGGCTGATGTGTGGCAGGATTATGTGTATAGCCCTTGGAATCTGAACAATCTTCCAAAACTGCAAGGTTCTATGCTTCGTGTGGTTCATGATAATATAGCTGGTGTCATGGTCCCTTGGCTTTATGTTGGAATGCTTTTTTCATCGTTTTGTTGGCATGTTGAAGATCACTGCTTCTATTCAATCAATTATCTGCATTGGTATGTGCCAATTGTCACATTTATACATTTTGTACATATGTTGAATACATATTTATTCTGATTTCTTTTGTTTTCAAATATGTAAGTTTTGTTTAGGGCATCGAAAAGTTATTTTAAATGCCAAGTAAAAAATGTATATTGCCCTCTTATTAAAATTGTACATTAAGAAAAACTTATTGTTTTGCGATTGGCTTGAGTTTTGAGTGTTGAGTTGATTGAAAATTCTCAATCAATTGACCCTTGCCTCTTTGCCTATTCTTTGAGATTAGAGGGTCATTTTAGCCCTATACATGTATATCATTGGTCTTTGTTTCCAATGCTTGTTAGCGAATATAGAGATCTTCTCTGTCATTAGCCATTGGGGTTGGCTTTGTGGCCAATACTTGCTAGCGAATATTGAGATTATCATAAGCCTCATTCCCAATATTTTGGTGTTGGTTTTATGAATTCTCATTTTCCATTCGTTTTCATTTAGTGCTCCATGAGTGGTAATCCTATTCGTCTCAAATATTTTGGCCCATTTTCTATCCATGCTATTCTTGATCTACACCTTTTCCTCTTCAATTCAACATTCATTTAATCTACCCTTCTTACGGAGCATTTTCTACCATTTTTTGTAGACGTCCAAATCTTCTAGGTTTACCAAATCTCCATTATTTTTATTCTAGATTCAAAGTGAAATTCCCTTATGTACAATTCAGCTGTTCTTTCAACTACATTTTATTAAATTTAATTACATGAAATAACATAATTGTTTTTTACATATTTATGGTCCAAAATCTCTGGAGAGAGGTGAAATGCTCTTCTTTTTGACATAAGACACTAATTAATAAAACATAATAATTTATTGTTAATGGGGAGTGTCAAACTTAGCTTTGAAAATCGATACTCGCAGCGCATTAAAAAAAGTTTGAGCTATGTAGTGAAAGTCATCTAATTACATAATATTTAGAACTTAGCATTCAAAAAATAATATTCATAGGCAAAATTTCTTAATATATTATTATATCTTTCATATATTTGTATATTTGTGAGAATAAGAGAGTCTATTCATAAATACAATGTCATTATATTGTTACTAAGAAAATTTTCAACAAAGGGAAAGAAATTGCATAAGAAGAAGAATACGGGAAAATATTGGGCTAATATAATCTGTTTAACACTGCATCCTTATGCATGGTTTTTTGTTGGCTTAGTTGTCCTAGCTTTGAAATACCCTATTTATTATATTTAGCTTTGATGACATTATTTCCACAAAAGAGCGTGGACGAAGAAGGTATCTGATAAAGTAGAGAGGTAAATCAGAATCAGAAGATACGTGGCTAGAGCGCGAGGAGCTTCAGCAGATCGATCCATATGCACTAGAGTTCTACGAGAGCTCCCGAGACGCGTACTCGACGGAGTCGAGCTTTTTCCCACCCTGGGAGAACGATGAGTACATCAGGCCTTGGAAAGTCTACCAGAGGCGGGGCCGACGATTTATGGCCACGATCATGTCAATTTATTTTTGAGTTATTTTATGTATTTTGATTTATTTATGTACTTTTCCATTTATGCACTTACTTGAGGGATTAGTTATTTGTAAGCCCTAGGGGCAATGTTGTCTTTTGTTTTTTCCTTCATGTATTGGACTATTTAAGTCCTCCTCTCCTTTGAGAGCACTAATGAATGAATGATAATGAAATTCCTGCAATCTTGTGTTTGTGTGAGAGCTTGAGAGCTTTGGAGAGAAGTCCCTAGGAGAGGGAAATGGATGACTCACCAACCTTAGAAGCGTCCGGGTTCGTGGTTCTTTGTCCCCTGCCTTTTCTCTTCTCTTTTCCCTTGTCACTACCGGCCCTAACCCTTTTCCACCCCACGGCCAAATTCCCACCCAATCCTCCCCTAACTGCCGGCCATAAGTTCCCCCCTCCCCCTTAACCTGCCGCCAACCTTAGAAGCGTCCGGGTTCGTGGTTCTTTGTCCCCTGCCTTTTCTCTTCTCTTTTCCCTTGTCACTACCGGCACTAACCCTTTTCCACCCCACGGCCAAATTCCCACCCAATCCTCCCCTAACTGCCGGCCATAAGTTCCCCCCTCCCCCTTAACTCGCCGGCCATACAACTCCTCCCTTTCTCCACCCCAAACCGCCGGCCACCAAGCCCATCTTCTTCCCCATCCTAGTTCGTTACTTACCTAAAATAACATTTTCTATTTTTGGGAAGGTTTTGAATTCAACCCAAGCAGGTTGAATTTCAAATTCTTTCTATAAATATATAATCTATCTTAGGAAACCGCTCAATCCATTCAAATATGAATTTAATTCAAATTTATTGAAATCCCCCACATTCATTAAACTTGGACCCTTCCTTCCTCTCCCTCTTTGGCCGGCCCCCTCTCTCTTTCTCATTAAGTATTTTCCATTAATGATCTCCTATCGAATCCCTAAATCAAGTCCAATTAAAATTCAAATTGGATTTGATTTAGTCCCTTTATTCCTAATTGAAAATTCTTGATTAGGCAAGCCATAAAACCCCTTACCAAATCCCTCTCTCCCTCTTAATGCCGCCGGCCTACCCCCTCTTTCCCTCTCCCTACTCGCCGCCCTTCTACAAGAGATACACCTTAGGAAACTCTTAAACCCAATATTGTTGCAGACGCAATGTGGAATGATTCATAAGGTGTTTGACATAGTCCTTAAAGATCTATTTTGAAACATATGTAAAAACCAAGGTTGATAGATTTAGCTTTGAACAGACAATCTCGAGAGATGTATAGTAGCTTATTTTGTTCATCTGGAGCTCCTCTACAACTTTGGAGAAGACGGCAAGGCCAGAGAATGTCTAGATAGGGTGTTCGAGCGGCTAGGATGAACTATCATTCAGTTTTTCAATAAGGGAATAAAAGCAAACAAACACTAGAATAAGATACAAGGGATCCTCAATTCGAGAGGAGGATCATCTCTCTCAAATCTCTAGACAAGGAGGTCTAGATCCCAAGACGCCAAGAAACTTCAAAGAAAATTCAAATCATGCATAACCCTAATCCTTTCCCCAAAGCAACTAATTAAAGACAACAAACAATTACAATTTTCCTAATCAGTCCCCCTAATTCAAAAAAATTCCCTTCAAAGCAAATTTAATTAATAGGTGGGCCCTAGGACCTTCTGCCCCTCCCTCTCTCTCTTTCCTGTTTCCGCCCCACTTGGGCCGCCGGCTATACACCAAAATTTATTAGACATATCCCACCCAACTAATCAATCAAACCTAATTTTCCTTGGGTTGAATTGCTGTCCTGAATTTCAGAACCTAGAAAAGTGCTGTCTAGAGTTTTCAGATTGCTGTCTAGGAAATTCCGACAGGACGAGCTGCTATCCTGCTCTCTAGAAACCTCCTGCTTGCTGTCCTAAAAGTTTCCATATGCTGTCGAGAGATTCCAGCAGGTTTATAGTATCGTTTTGCCAACCGAAAGACTCCCATTTACTGCCCAGAAGACCCCACACGGCTGTCCACTCGCAGGACTCCTTTGAGATCAGCCACCAAACTCCAGAACTTCCTCATCACATTGCAAATCTGACTTAAGTACTCGACGACGGTGAACTCTTTCCCAAGTCTCCTATCTTCCTAGTTTACTTTTCAATCATGGTTATATTTTGATTCACGTAGATTATGCTAATTCTCCTCCGATAAAACTTAGTGATCTAGAGAGTTGAGTGAGGGATCCTTGCATAGTGACTAATCTTATTGTTAACATAGGGATTTCTCGTTGAAAACCTCTCACGCATGCAATGATAGAGTAATTGACTGTTTTAATATCCTAACCTCCACGCATGTAACTTGGCCTAAGCTTGTTTTATCGCCTTATTTTTCTATCTTATAGTTTGAATCAATATAAGTTTTACTTAATGCTGCTCTCTAAAATTTAAGCGTGCAAAATCCTACATCAAATACCATCTAAGCATTACAGTTCTGCATCAGGCTCTTTCTTCAAGAGGTATCTTTTGTATTAATTCTTCTAAGTAATTTCAAACTTTTAATTTTGAACTCATATCCAAACCTACTTGAGGAGCATAAGCACTTATAATATTAACAATCTTAGCATCAACAACAATCTTTAAAACTATAATTCTATTTTTAATTCTGTTAATTTTTATAATATTATCCTTCAAATTCTTACCTATAATCCCACATACACCATTTCTAGTACGACTCCTACTCGAATACCATCATTTATATCATAAACTATCAATCTCCTTAGCCTTCTCTCCAACCCATTTAGTTTCTTGAATGCACATAATATTTATCTTTCTATAAATCATAATATCTATTAATTATATTAATTTTTTTTGTAAGAGAGCCTATATTTTAAGTTCCTATCTTAATTTTAATTTCATGGATTAGCTTCTTTGCCCACATCCGTCCTTGATATGCGAACCCTTGCCTATTTAACATTGCACCCGGGCACCAATGCATCGGCCATTACACACTTGTCGCTGTATTTAGGCTATGCAGTGCGTCACTTCTAGGGGACGCCCTAGCATTAACACAATTTTTTAAAGGATTTATATAAAACAAATGCAATGCAAAATTTTGGTGAATATGAAATCCACCATATAAGTTCAATTTTTGTATATTTGGAATTCTTCAGATTTAGTTGGTCTCCAAATACACTATAAATCCACTGCCAACAACCACCATCGCCGCCACCTCTTGCCTCCATCGCCACTGCCATCGCCGTCATACGCCGCCGACTACTACCTACATTCAGTTTTCACCGTCATCGACCACCATTACTAGCCACTTCCCACCTCCTATTATAGCCACCGGTCACCTTCGGCCGCCATTGCCGCCATTTCTTGTCGCCGCCTAACACCATTAGCCACCGACCCACCTTTGGTCGTTGTTGCCGCCGACGACCACCTACCACCTCTAGAAGTCCATCACCGCCATCGGCCACCACTGCCCTATCAATGACCATTGACGACCACTATCTTTAGAGTTTACACTACATTTATTTTGCTTTAAGCCAAACACAAAAAAATCACCTAAGTTTATTTTGCTCTCATCTAAATAACTTCAAAGCATTTAAAATAAACAAATTTTCTTTTACATTGTATTCTTTTTTCAGCCAATCAAATAATTCCTAAATAATATAGATTTTTTTCTCTCATGCTAATCGAACGAGGAAGAATAGTAATGCTTTACATTCCAATCTCCGAAACATCTACCATAAAACCCACCGAATTTTAAGGTAAGGGACTTACGAATGCAATCCCTTTCCTTGAAAAAGGTCAAAAGTTTTCTTCTAAAAGCAATATATGTTGCAACTATTGAAAGAAAAAATGATACAATAACAATAACAAACCTTTCTGCTACTATGTTGGGTTGGCTACATGAATTTTTTTCTCAATTGTATCATATTAAAAGTCAAATTCTCATTTGAAGTCAATAAAACGATTATTTTTAATACTTTCTAACTAAGTCTATTTAGGTCTATCTCTATCTTTCTTTACATAGGCAAGATCTATTACATCTACTTTCTTGAAAGGGTCTTCAGAAGACCGATGTTTATGTGACCAAGCCATTTAAGGCCACTCTCTCTAATCTTTTTTGCCACTGAGCTACTCATCCTTTTCATGTATTTATTCCTTACTCATCCTCATATGTGCAACTCTTAATTTAATTTTGTGCTTCTCTTTTAATGACCATCATTTTGTGCTGTAAAGCATTGCAGGTCTCACCATCATCTTATAAAATATTCTTTTAAGTTTGAAGGGTACTTTTCTATCACATAACATGCCTAAATAATTCCTCCACTTCAACCATCCAACTTGAATTCTACTAATAATATCCCATCTATTTCACCATCACTTTGAATGATAGATCCAAGATATCTAAAACAGACACTCTAATTAATGACTTGATCACCCAATATCACAATCTTACCACTAGATTTATTACTACTAAAATCTCACTCCATGTATTTGATTTTAGATTTACTTAAATGAAAATCTTTAGACTCTAAGGTAGACCTCCATAATTCAAGTTTTTTTATCAACTCTCTCTCTAGTGTTATCAATAAGAAAAATATTATATGCAAAAAGTATACACCAAGGTACTTCCTCTTGCAAATGTCTAGTAAGACCATTCATGAATAGAGCGAGAAGGTATGAACTTATAGTTGATCATTGATGTAATACTGTTGAAATAAGAAAATTCTTGGTCAAACCACCTTATGTCTAAACACAAGTAACAACTCTTATATACATATGCTTAATAACTTGATTATAAATTTTATCGACTCCTTTTGTTTTTAGAACTTTTCATAGCACTTCTTTTGAAACTTTATCATATGCTTTCTCTAAATCAATAAACATCATATGTAGATCCTTCTTACTCTCTATATACTATATACTTATGCATCAAACCTCTAAACAAATATATAGCTTGCATAATAGATCTACTCGACATGAATCCAAACTGATTTTGAGAAACATTAGTATCGCATGATAACCTATGCTCAGTTACTTTCTCTCAAATTTTAAAATATGACATATTAACTTGATACTTATATAATTCACACACTTTTGTGCATCACCTTTATTCTGAGAAAGTAAGAACCAATACACCCCGTTTGTTCTCATTTAGTCTTCACAATAATATTAAAAAGTTAAGTAAGCCAAGAAATTTCTTGAACTCCTAAGCATTTCCACACTTCTATTGGAATATTATTAGATCTTGCTGCTTTTTAGATTTTTTTTAACCTCTCCAACTTCAATTTTAATGATATGACAATAAAAATAAAAATATCTAATTTCATTTAAATTGTTAAGATCACTCAAGTCAATTGTATTCTCACAACTTTTATTGAAAAATTTATCGAAATATCTCATTCACATATGTTGAATATCCTTCTAAGAAAAGCTCTTTTTTGGCTTTCATCATTGATGCATTTCACTTGAATTAAATAATTATTTCTCCTATCTCTTTATTTGACTACCTTATATATTTACCTTTTGCCTTCCTTTATATTTAATCTATTATATAAATTATTATAAGAGAAGTTATTTGCTCCACAGTGCTTTCTTAGACTTCTTATGTGCCCCTTTATATTTTTCCTAATTTTTTAGCTTTTACATTTAAACTAATTTTTCATAACATTGCTTCTTATTTTTTCTCTTTTATTGCATATTTTATGAATCCATAAAATTACTAACGGTCATAATTGCAATGCAACATTTTTGTTTATCATTATGTATTTTAGGATCTCACTAAAGGGATGGTTGGGCAAGCTAAAGAAATGATGAGCTATGTCTTTTTGTAGTTGAAAATTACATTTCATGTTTATTTATTTCCACCCTCATTACAAAAGTTCTTTGTAAACATTATTATTAGCTAGGGTACCCCTCTTTTTAGGGGTGTTAATTCAGGTCCACGGGTCGGGTTCGGGTCCGGGTCGAACCCGACTTGACTCGGGAGTTAACGGGTCAACCCGAACCCGACCCATTTAGCTAAACGGGTTAGGAAATTAAACTTGGACCCGACCTGCACAGGTTGCCGGGTTGACCCGACCCGACCCGCTGACCCGTTTGATTTCTCGGATTACCAATAAACGCAGTGCTTGAGAGGCTGAGATGTTGCACGGAGGCCGGCTTGGTCGACGTCAACCAGATGGACCAGATGTGCGATCAGTGCTGGTGCCGTGGTGCGGGCAGACGTGTCGTGATCGATGGATGGACATGCTAATCAGACCAGATGGACAGAGTAAGTGAGGATCTACTGCTGCAGGTGAACGTGTCGACCTGAGGTCCACACGAAAGGAGAAACTGCTAGTGCGACAGCGGGTTGAGCATCTGAGGCGGTGCCGTTTTCGCGATTCGGACTTCGGACCGCGGACTAGGCACTAGGCAGTTTAGGAGACTAGGCAACTAGGCGAGCAGCGCTACAACAGGCGTGTTAACGGGGACGACTGGTCAAGTGACATCCAGTCCAAATGTCCAATCCCTCTGACGCGGACGGCTGGCCAGGTTGCGAGCTGTTTCCCTCCCAGTCCCATGCGGGAAAATTTAAAAATTGGCGGAGGAAGTCGAGTTACCGGGTCAATCCCGGGTCAATTTCGGGTTACCGGGTTGACCCGGACCCGACCCGTTTTTTAAACAGGTCAAAAGTTGAGACCCGAACCCGACCCGTTTGTTAAACAGGTCGACCATAACCCGGATTTTTTGGGTCGGGTTTGGGTTGAGTTTTTGGGTCGTGTCAATAATTGACACCCCTACCCCTTTTAAAACTCTACACTTTATATATTTTTCTCTTTTTTGAATGCGAACATGAAAAAAAAATATTATGAGACCTGTGAAATTGCCAAAATTCATCATTTTATTTTGTTTGAAAGTAATTCTGAAATTTTTACTCATTTTTCTAGTAGTTCATTTTAAAATTGGGGACTTTTGAAATCCTCAATATTTCTTGAGCTATAAGATTTATCGCCTTCATTGATGATTGCACTCGGATGACATTGATATATTTTATTAAACAAAGATTTGATGTTGCATTATTCCCTCTATTTTTACTGTTATGATACCAAAATAATTTAATATTAACATCAAGATATTTTGAACTGATAATGCTCGCGATTAATTTAATGACATATTGTCATCTTTCTATTAGAAATAATGTATCATTCATCAATCCTTATGTCTTTGAATTCTTCAATAAAATAAAGTGACATGAATGAAAAATCACAATATTTTGAAAGTCATCAAGAGTATTTCTTCCAGAATCAAGTGCTAAAAAGACACTGGAGAGTAACTTGATAGGAAATACTTGAGTTCGCAAGCAAACCTATCACCAATCGGTGTAAAACAACTAGAATAATGCGCAATCTGGGTGAAAACAGCCCAAAACTATATATTGCGGTAGGAAAATCAAAGCCAAACAATAATGAAACAAGATACAAGAGATCCTCAATTCGAGAGGAGGATTGTCTCTCCCAAATCTCTAGACAAGAGAGTTTAGAGCCCAAGTCGCCAAGAAACTCTAATTGAGAACAAATCAAAACATGATCCCTCTCTAAACATCTCATGCTCTTTAATACAAAAACTTTTCTAATCTAATTTCTCTCCCAAGCCCAAATCGCCCCTCCTTTTCAATTTGAAATCAAGTGGACTAGTGGGGCCCTCAATGTGGGTGGGCAAGACCATGGGAGGCGGATAGTTTCTACCTCCTATAGTAGATCTAAGTCAGCCTAAGGGACGGCTGGGCCGGTTCAGGGTGAACCGGCCTAACATAACTGTCCTAATTGTACCAAACCTAATCAATATTAGCACCTCAAGAGTAATTGCCTTTAAAAGTCTTAAAATTACATGGTTGACTTTTCCTTACAATAACTTCCTCTAAAAATCCTCTAAAATTTTTTGTATGTGTTGCTAATATCCACATCCATAAATAACATAGTGGTAAATATGATCCTACTGCCTTAAATGTGTTTTTATTGGGTTTTATTTCACTTTAAAAGGTGCAAGTGTTATCATACTTGTGCAAAAAAATGTTCCTACTTTAAAAGATATCATCTTTAAGGAGAAGCAATATTTTTTCAACCAATTTTTTTTAAGAGGATAATTTTCAGATAATTTTCAACTGGAAGATAAGTTCGATGAAATATATACATTTCATTTTGACATTCTTATAACATAAACTAAAACAAAATCAAGAACTGTACTACTTCAAGTATGTATAAGAAGGAATTAAACCAACTATAATCTTTGACAACTTGAATTATGGAGGTCAACCTTAGAGTCTAAAGGCTTCGTTTGAGTAGATCTAAAGCTGAATATGTGGAGTGTAATTTTAGTAATAATAGATCATAGTGGGGGGATTGTGACTTTGGGTGATCAAGCCATTAATAAGAGTACATGTTTTAGATATCTTGGGTCTATTGTTCAGAGTAATGGTGAAATGGATGAGAATATTACTAGTATAATTCAAGTTGGATGATTAATGTGGAGGAATGCATCGGGATTGTTGTGTGATAGAACTGTTCCTCTCAAACTTAAGGAAAAATTCAATAAGATGTTATGGTAGTGAGACTTGCAATGCTTTATGGTGCAGAATGTTGCCTGTTAAAGGAGAAGCATAATATTAAGTTAAGTGTTGCAGAGATGAGGATGCTCAGGTGGATGAGTGGCTTTACTCTGAGAGACATGATATGAAATGAGCATATACGTGAAAAGGTTGGAGTAGCTCCAGTAGTAGATAAGATTTGAGAGAGTCGCCTTAGATGATTTGGTCACATAAAATGGCGGCCTTCGGATAACCCAGTTAGGAGATTAGATGTATCAGATTTAACCTATGTAAAAAAAAAAAAAAAAACCCTATGTTAAGAAAGGTAGACCTAAAAATACTTGGTTAGAAAATATTAGAAATGACATTTCTTTATTAGATCTAAATGAGAATTTGACTCTTAACCGGGCACAATGGAGAAAAAGGATTCATGTTGCTGACCCCACATAAGGGGGATAAAGGCTTGTTGTTGTATCTTTTGTCTCGACTTTTTGTTTTATTCCTTTCACATTAATTTTGTATTCTTGTCTTCTTTTCTTATATGTTCCACTCTTCTTTACATATCCCTGAACAAGCCAAGTGCTTTACTGTGATCTCATTCATTTCATACTCGAACACTTTTATATAAGCATTTTCTTTTCAAGCCTTTCCAACTTTAACACACTGACATCTCAATCCTCAAGCATCTCATTTTTTATAACAATGACAAGCTCACATCCATGCAACTTTACCTGATTACTGTTCATAGTGTTTTCCTTCTAGCTTTTTAGGATATCGTGAGTTGATATAGTACTATAATGATGTATCTTTATTTCAACCGCTTAGTTTTTTACTTTTTAATATACAACTTAAGCATATGTCTCAACTCCTCTATCATATGCTAGGCATATAATGTAATCTTTCTTATAAATACTAAACATAGTACCCCGTAGACTTCTCTTGCATGCCATTTATTTAGTCTTTCTTCAACTAATTCTAAGCTCCTTATCCTCTCACGTTTTCTTTCATTTGTTGAATGATTCATTCATTTCAAAAAGAGCGTTGCATATTCAGACAGTTATTAGGTATTTGTGGCATTCAGTAAGGCTCCTGTCTCAATCTACTTATCTATTTCATACTTTGGCATCCCTTGCTTTTTTAATGATCTCCTAGCTCAATGTTGTATTGTCCAGTCAATCATTTAAATTTTATTTTTTCTTTGAGAAATGCTTGCTTCCTCACTTTCTTAAATTTTTCCGTTCACTTAAATATTTGGCAATTTTTGTGCTTAGCGTGAGATTACTTTAGATTGAAATCTTGTTGAGTTTGCCCATATGATGCTCTCTCTTTTACAAAATTGCTGAAGTAGTATCTTCTGCCTTTCTTAATGCTCTCCTTACCTAAAGTTGTGCTTTCTAAAACTTATTTGATATGTTTTATCTTTGTTTGTTCTCGCATGCTACTTACTTACTTCTTAAATTGTCGTACAGTAAATATTTGACTATTCTTATGCTTTGCATGAGATGACTTAAGATTGAAATTTTAACTAGTTTGCCCATATGATGCACACCCTATTTTACATAATTGGGTTTTGCCGGATTATCATTCTCCTTTTGCATGAGGTGGTATTTAATGATTCACTCTATTTGACTTGATCTTGAGTTGTCCTGGATTAGCACTTCCCTTGAGAATGAGGTGGAATTCACTGTATCCTATTTACATATTCTTCTCTCACAAAAGAAAGCAAAAGAAAAGGCAACATCATCTATGGATTACATACCTTTTTGTGATTTGATCTATGAAATAGCTCTATGTCCTCTATGACAGATAACCAACCCGGATAATCTACAAGTTTATGCTGTTGGTTCAAAGTTTCATCTCAACATCCATTCTGTAAATTTATTTATCTTCTTTGCTACTTCTATTAGTAGGATTTTTGGTAAATAAGCAGAGTGACAAAGATGGCTATGGTATTTGAAAACAGGCTTATGGCCGTCTAAATCATGCATTTTTGTCCAAAAATTATATTTTTTGCTTAAAAAGTATTGCTTTTCCTATAGTTCAATAATTGTATTAATTTGGTTATCATGCTTTTTTAGGGGGGATCCAAAGTGTTGGTATGGTGTGCCTGGTAGAGAAGCCTGTGCGTTTGAACAGGTACTAGCTAGAAATCAGAAATTGTCAAATATGTCACATCACATGCTTTGCGACTTTCTCTCATTCATTGTTTTTCTGAAATCTTGGGTGCTGCTTTTATTTTTGTCACCAATCATGATCATGTTCTCTCGTGATGTTTTGTTTATCATTCAATCTGTTGCAGTGCGTTTCCTTTGCTGCTTGATATTTTGTAATCGTTCCCTCATTTTATATGAATGTCTTCTTTTTTACTGGGCGTTTTGCATGCTGTACAGCAATGGTTATGGGTGGAGTCTCTGTCATAGATTGTTGGTTAACTGCAGGAAAAAGTTTCATAAACTTGCCACAAATTTTTTGTTTTAATCGTGCCACAGGTCATGAGGAGTACTCTACCAGATCTATTTGATGCACAGCCTGATCTACTCTTTCAACTTGTGACCATGCTTAATCCGTCCATTCTGCAAGAAAATGGTATTCCGGTCTACAGTGTAATTCAGGTTAGTTAAAGGAAGAAAACAGTCATGATTATGTCTGACTTGTACATTAAATTCGTATTTAAGAGATGGGTCTATAACTAGAACTGCTATTTTTCTCTTTTTTCTTCAATTTAGTTTTCATTGCTTTCGTTGAATGCTTTTGATACTTTGTGCTAAATTTTCAAATCATTCAGCATGCAAGAAATAGCACTTCTTTATACAACTACGTGAGACTTATTAAATAGTATCCCAAGCCATAGCTACTAGTCTAATTCTTCCACCCAAGTGCTAGCCCCGTGATAATCAGTAATCTTTTGGTGGCCCTTAAAGGCAGCTATTTTCCAAGCGAATGGAATATTCAGAAGCTCTTAAAAACTGGAAACTGATATTATGAAATAAGATTGTCCTAGGAATGATGACAATCCTATTTCTAGTGAGCTATGCTTGACTCATATATATTATATATATATATATATATATATATATATTATATATATATATATATATATATATATATATATAATTTTTGCTTAGTCATTTGTACTTGATTTTGACCTAGCTTGAAATGTACTCGGCCTCTACAAGTGTGAAATAAATTAGTTGCAGGACAATCCTGGAAGCAATATATAGGGATACAATAAGAACAACAACATCAAACCTTTATTCCACTACACTATGTGGGGTCGGCTACATGAATCCTTTTTTTTTCATTGTCTTATTAAGAGTTAAATTCTCATTTAAATCTAATAAAGAAAGATCATTTCTAATATTTTCTAACCAAGTTCTTTAGGTCCACCTCTGCCTTTCCTAATATAAACAAAATTTAATACATCTACTTTCCTAATCGAGTCATTGAAAGGCTGCCGTTTTATGTGACCAAACCATCTAAGGTGACTCTCTCTAATCTATCTTCACTTGAGCTACTTCAACCTTTTCACGTGTATGCTCGTTTTGTATCCCGTCTCTAAGAGTAAAGCCACTCATCCACCTGAGCATCCTCATTTCTGCAACACTTAATATTATGCTTCTCTTTTAATGGCCAACATTCTGCATCATAAAGCATTGCAGGGATCACCACCATTTTATAAAATTTCCTTTAAGTTTTTAAGGGATAATTTTTTATCACACAATAAGTGTCACACCCATTTTGACGCTCTCTATAGTCATTTCTAGAGCATAATAGAGAAGAAGAATTTGAACAAACTTTCTTCTTACTTACACCCATTATGAACCACTTCTATCATAATCTGACGAGTAAGAAGTAACCTATTCAGACTATCCTAACATATCTTTTTTATACTTTATGACAGGAATTATATGTAAAATACCTCAAATAAATGCACACTCAAATGGAATACAAATCTTTACTAAACTTTTAAAAATTCATTTACATACCCAAAAGTGTATGTACAACACTACTCAGATCTCTTTGTACATCCAAAAGTGTATGTACATAAAAAGTTCAATCACATTTATATCTAGTGCCCTACTGGCTTCTTTTTTTTCCCGTAGTACAATCACTGCTAATGAGCTAGAGCTTAATGAAATATGCAAGCAATGTATAAGAAATAATAAACATATTGACAATTAATTTAAAAGGCATCTAAAATTTCAAATTAGACATAAGAAATGCATAACATCACTTTCTGATTTTTTTTCCTGTTCAACACTTTTATACAAGTATAGTGGCTATAGACTTTTGTACCATTCAGCTTTCTAATTCAATTGGGGATATGACTCTTAACTTTTAGAATTAAAGTTTTTATCTCATTTAAGGTTGAGTTTAAATTTCAAACTTTTAGAATTTCGAGAGTGTAGACTTATTCATCAGGTCTTTCGCCTTTACTTGGGGCTAATCCCTCATATTTAACTTATTTTATCTTTCCAATATCATTCATTTCTCACAATCTTACAGCTATTATAATCACTATTTAATGAATCAACCATTTATATATGAAAAATTGGAATAAACTGAAATAAATGCTATCATAAGCATAACAATATGAATTTATAAATATATAAAATTTTTACTATTTCCTATGACATCATTTGGATATCTCACCTTACTATGAATTTATTTTCCGAGATCCTGCTTTATTTTTCCATTTCATACCACATCTACTAAACTTTTCCTTATTTAACCTAACTCCCTTTCTTTCTTCTCTTTCTCTATTAAATTCGGCAAATTGATTTCACCAATCCCTATATTTTAGTAAAATGCATCAGTATCCATTACCTACTTTCAACCAAAGATAATACTCTACTTAACCGTTCTTTTCTTTTTCTTATTGATTTCGCAACACAATTGATTTCAGCCATTTACACAAGAGTCCTATGCTGAAATTTCAGCAACAACTACACATATTTCAACAATTAATTTACCAAGTTCTGCAATTTAGCAATTCAGTAGCTCTCATCTGTTTTATATACCTGATTTCAGAAATAAAATTTCCTTACCTAAGCTAGAAATTAGCTATACAGCCTTAGCACCAATTCCGCCTGCGTCCCCTCATGTGGTCGCGGATTTCTCTCGGTAGCAAGCAGCTACTTCTTAGGCCAGGAAATGCCGTGATGAGAAGGGAAAAGAAATGTACAAATGGCTGTAGTTGAATGCTTTTAGGCCCCAAATATAATAATAACATTAAGTCCACTAATATTTCCAAGGCAAATATCAGCCGCTGATTACAACCATCTGTTATTCAGCCTTGCATGCATATGTAAGCGGGTAAGCTACAATAATATTAATAAAATAATTAAATGACTATTTATTAACTGATAATAGTTATCAATTAATAGTTTAATTAGCTTAGTTTTAAAATTAGATTATATTTAAATATACTTCTATGTTGAAATGCTCAAAATTAAAAGTAGAATTTAATGAAAACTAAGTCAACGTTTATAGGAAATTTTTATGCTTATATTTATTTTTGACTTTTTGGGTATTATAACAATCTCGATGCATTCCTCCACTTCAACCATTTCCTTCGCTTTTTAGGATATCGTGAGTTGATATAGTACTATAATGATGTATCTTTATTTCAACCGCTTAGTTTTTTACTTTTTAATATACAACTTAAGCATATGTCTCACCCTCATCATATGTGGCATATATGTAATCTTTCTTTAAATTACTAAACATAGTACCCGTAGACTTCCTTGCATGCCATTTATTTAGTCTTTCTTCAACTAATTCTAGTCCTTATCCTCTCACGTTTCTTTCATTTGTTGAATGATTCATTCATTTCAAAAAGAGCGTTGCATTTCAGACAGTTATAGGTATTTGTGGCATTCAGTAAGGCTCCTGTCCAATCTACTTATCTATTTCATACTTTGGCATCCCTTGCTTTTTTAATGATCTCCTAGCTCAATGTTGTATTGTCCAGTCAATCATGTTAAATTTTATTTTTTCTTTGAGAAATGCTTGCTTCCTCACTTTCTTAAATTTTTCCGTTCACTTAAATATTTGGCAATTTTTGTGCTTAGCGTGAGATTACTTTAGATTGAAATCTTGTTGAGTTTGCCCATAGATGCTCTCTTTTTACAAAATTGCTGAAGTAGTATCTTCTGCCTTTCTTAATGCTCTCCTTACCTAAAGTTGTGCTTTCTAAAACATTTGATTGTTTTTGTTTTTCTTTGTTGTTCTCGCATGCTATCTTACTTCTTTAAATTGTCGTACAGTAATATTTGACTATTCTTATGCTTTGCATGAGATGACTTAAGATTGAAATTTTAACTAGTTTGCCCATATGATGCACACCCTATTTTACATAATTGGGTTTTGCGGATTATCATTCTCCTTTTGCATGAGGTGGTATTTAATGATTCACTCTATTTGACTTGATCTTGAGTTGTCCTGGATTAGCACTTCCTTGAGAATGAGGTGGAATTCACTGTTATCCTATTTACATATTCTTCTCTCACAAAAGAAAGCAAAAGAAAAGGCAACATCATCTATGGATTACATACCTTTTTGTGATTTGATCTATGAAATAGCTCTATGTCCTCTATGACAGATAACCAACCGGATAATCTACAAGTTTATGCTGTTGGTTCAAAGTTTCATCTCAACATCCATTCTGTAAATTTATTTATCTCTTTGCTACTTCTATTAGTAGGAATTTTGGTAAATAAGCAGAGTGACAAAGATGGCTATGGTATTTGAAAACAGGCTTATGGCCGTCTAAAATCATGCATTTTGTCCAAAAATTATTTTTTGCTTAAAAAGTATTGCTTCCTATAGTTCAATAATTGTATTAATTTGGTTATCATGCTTTTTTAGGGGGATCCAAAGTGTTGGTATGGTGTGCCTGGTAGAGAGCCTGTGCGTTTGAACAGGTACTAGCTAGAAATCAGAATTGTCAAATATGTCCACTCACATGCTTTGCGACTTTCTCTCATTCATTGTTTTCTGAAATCTTGGGTGCTGCTTTTATTTTGTCACCAACATGATCATGTTCTCTCGTGATGTTTTGTTTATCATCAATCTGTTGCAGTGCGTTTCCTTTGCTGCTTGATATTTTGTAATACGTTCCCTCATTTTATATGAATGTCTTCTTTTTACTGGCTTTAGCATGCTGTACAGCAATGGTTATGGGTGGAGCCTCTGTCATAGATTGTTGGTTAACTGCAGGAAAAAGTTTCATAACTTGCCACAAATTTTTTGTTTTAATCGTGCCACAGGTCATGAGGAGTACTCTACCAGATCTATTTGATGCACAGCCTGATCTACTCTTTCAACTTGTGACCAGGCTTAATCCGTCCATTCTGCAAGAAAATGGTATTCGGTCTACAGTGTAATTCAGGTTAGTTAAAGGAAGAAAACAGTCATGATTAGTCTGACTTGTACATTAAATTCGTATTTAAGATGGGTCTATAACTAGAACTGCTATTTTTCTCTTTTTTCTTCAATTTAGTTTTCATTGCTTTCGTTGAATGCTTTTGATACTTTGTGCTAAATTTTCAAATCATTCAGCATGCAAGAAATAGCCACTCTTTATACAACTACGTGAGACTTATTAAATAGTATCCAAGCCATGCTACTAGTCTAATTCTTCCACCCAAGTGCTAGCCCCGTGATAATCAGTAAATCTTTTGGTGCCCTTAAAGGCAGCTATTTCCAAGCGAAGGGAATATTCAGAAGCTCTTAAAAACTGGAAACTGATATTATGAAATAAGATTGTCCTAGGAATGATGACAATCCTATTTCTATTGAGCTATGCTTGACTCATTTTTCTCTTTTTTGAATGCGAACATGAAAAAAACATATTAGAGACCTGTGAAATTGCCAAAAATTCATCAAGTATTTGTTTGAAAGTAATTCTGAAAATTTTACTCATTTTTCTAGTAGTTCATTTTAAAATTGGGGACTTTTGAAATCCTCAATATTTCTTGAGCTATAAGATTTATCGCCTTCATTGATGATTGCACTCGATGACATTGATATATTTTATTAAAAAAAGATTTGATGTTGCATTATTCCCTCTATTTTTACTGTTATGATACCAAAATAATTTAATATTAACATCAAGATATTTTGAACTGATAATGCTCGCGATTAATTTAATGACATATTGTCATCTTTCTATTAGAAATAATGTATCATTCATCAATCCTTATGTCTTTGAATTCTTCAATAAAATAAAGTGACATGAATGAAAAATCACAATATTTTGAAAGTCATCAAGAGTATTTCTTCCAGAATCAAGTGCTAAAAAGACACTGGAGAGTAAACTTGATAGGAAATACTTGAGTTCGCAAGCAAACCTATCACCAATCGGTGTAAAACAACTAGAATAATGCGCAATCTGGGTGAAAACAACCCAAAACTATATATTGCGGTAGGAAAATCAAAGCCAAACAATAATGAAACAAGATACAAGAGATCCTCAATTCGAGAGGAGGATTGTCTCTCCCAAATCTTTAGACAAGAGAGTTTAGAGCCCAAGTCGCCAAGAAACTCTAATTGAGAACAAATCAAAACATGATCCCTCTCTAAACATCTCATGCTCTTTAATACAAAAACTTTTCTAATCTAATTTCTCTCCCAAGCCCAAATCGCCCCTCCTTTTCAATTTGAAATCAAGTGGACTAGTGGGGGCCCTCATGTGGGTGTGGCAAGACCATGGGAGGCGGATAGTTTCTACCTCCTATAGTAGATCTAAGTCAGCCTAAGGGACGGCTGGGCCGGTTCAGGGTGAACCGGCCTAACATAACTGTCCTAATTGTACCAAACCTAATCAATATTAGCACCTCAAGAGTAATTGCCTTTAAAAGTCTTAAAATTACATGGTTGACTTTTCCTTACAATAACTTCCTCTAAAATCCTCTAAAATTTTTGTATGTGTTGCTAATATCCACATCCATAAATAACATAGTGGTAAATATGATCCTACTGCCTTAAATGTGTTTTTATTGGGTTTTATTTCACTTAAAAGGTGCAAGTGTTATCATACTTGTGCAAAAAAATGTTCCTACTTTAAAAGATATCATCTTTAAGGAGAAGCAATATTTTTTCAACCAATTTTTTTTAAGAGGATAATTTTCAGATAATTTTCAACTGGAAGATAAGTTCGATGAAATATATACATTTCATTTTGACATTCTTATAACATAAACTAAAACAAAATCAAGAACTGTACTACTTCAAGATGTATAAGAGGAATTAAACCAACTATAATCTTTGACAACTTGAATTATGGAGGTCAACCTTAGAGTCTAAAGGCTTCGTTTGAGTAGATCTAAAGCTGAATATGTGGAGTGTAATTTTAGTAATAATAGATCATAGTGGGGGGATTGTGACTTTGGGTGATCAAGCCATTAATAAGAGTACATGTTTTAGATATCTTGGGTCTATTGTTCAGAGTAATGGTGAAATGGATGAGAATATTACTAGTATAATTCAAGTTGGATGATTAATGTGGAGGAATGCATCGGGATTGTTGTGTGATAGAACTGTTCCTCTCAAACTTAAGGAAAAATTCAATAAGATGGTTGGTAGTGAGACTTGCAATGCTTTATGGTGCAGAATGTTGCCTGTTAAAGGAGAAGCATAATATTAAGTTAAGTGTTGCAGAGATGAGGATGCTCAGGTGGATGAGTGGCTTTACTCTGAGAGACATGATATGAAATGAGCATATACGTGAAAAGGTTGGAGTAGCTCCAATAGTAGATAAGATTTGAGAGAGTCGCCTTAGATGATTTGGTCACATAAAATGGCGGCCTTCGGATAACCCAGTTAGGAGATTAGATGTATCAGATTTAACCTATGTAAAAAAAAAAAAACCCTATGTTAAGAAAGGTAGAGGTAGACCTAAAAATACTTGGTTAGAAAATATTAGAAATGACATTTCTTTATTAGATCTAAATGAGAATTTGACTCTTAACCGGGCACAATGGAGAAAAAGGATTCATGTTGCTGACCCCACATAAGGGGGATAAAGGCTTGTTGTTGTATCTTTTGTCTCGACTTTTTGTTTTATTCCTTTCACATTAATTTTGTATTCTTGTCTTCTTTTCTTATATGTTCCACTCTTCTTTACATATCCCTGAACAAGCCAAGTGCTTTACTGTGATCTCATTCATTTCATACTCGAACACTTTTATATAAGCATTTTCTTTTCAAGCCTTTCCAACTTTAACACACTGACATCTCAATCCTCAAGCATCTCATTTTTTATAACAATGACAAGCTCACATCCATGCAACTTTACCTGATTACTGTTCATAGTGTTTTCCTTCTAGCTTTTTAGGATATCGTGAGTTGATATAGTACTATAATGATGTATCTTTATTTCAACCGCTTAGTTTTTTACTTTTTAATATACAACTTAAGCATATGTCTCAGCTCCTCTATCATATGCTAGGCATATAATGTAATCTTTCTTATAAATACTAAACATAGTACCCCGTAGACTTCTCTTGCATGCCATTTATTTAGTCTTTCTTCAACTAATTCTAAGCTCCTTATCCTCTCACGTTTTCTTTCATTTGTTGAATGATTCATTCATTTCAAAAAGAGCGTTGCATATTCAGACAGTTATTAGGTATTTGTGGCATTCAGTAAGGCTCCTGTCTCAATCTACTTATCTATTTCATACTTTGGCATCCCTTGCTTTTTTAATGATCTCCTAGCTCAATGTTGTATTGTCCAGTCAATCATGTTAAATTTTATTTTTTCTTTGAGAAATGCTTGCTTCCTCACTTTCTTAAATTTTTCCGTTCACTTAAATATTTGGCAATTTTTGTGCTTAGCGTGAGATTACTTTAGATTGAAATCTTGTTGAGTTTGCCCATATGATGCTCTCTCTTTTACAAAATTGCTGAAGTAGTATCTTCTGCCTTTCTTAATGCTCTCCTTACCTAAAGTTGTGCTTTCTAAAACTTATTTGATATGTTTTATCTTTGTTTGTTCTCGCATGCTACTTGCTTCTTAAATTGTCGTACAGTAAATATTTGACTATTCTTATGCTTTGCATGAGATGACTTAAGATTGAAATTTTAACTAGTTTGCCCATATGATGCACACCCTATTTTACATAATTGGGTTTTGCCGGATTATCATTCTCCTTTTGCATGAGGTGGTATTTAATGATTCACTCTATTTGACTTGATCTTGAGTTGTCCTGGATTAGCACTTCCCTTGAGAATGAGGTGGAATTCACTGTATCCTATTTACATATTCTTCTCTCACAAAAGAAAGCAAAAGAAAAGGCAACATCATCTATGGATTACATACCTTTTTGTGATTTGATCTATGAAATAGCTCTATGTCCTCTATGACAGATAACCAACCCGGATAATCTACAAGTTTATGCTGTTGGTTCAAAGTTTCATCTCAACATCCATTCTGTAAATTTATTTATCTTCTTTGCTACTTCTATTAGTAGGAATTTTGGTAAATAAGCAGAGTGACAAAGATGGCTATGGTATTTGAAAACAGGCTTATGGCCGTCTAAATCATGCATTTTTGTCCAAAAATTATATTTTTTGCTTAAAAAGTATTGCTTTTCCTATAGTTCAATAATTGTATTAATTTGGTTATCATGCTTTTTTAGGGGGGATCCAAAGTGTTGGTATGGTGTGCCTGGTAGAGAAGCCTGTGCGTTTGAACAGGTACTAGCTAGAAATCAGAAATTGTCAAATATGTCACATCACATGCTTTGCGACTTTCTCTCATTCATTGTTTTTCTGAAATCTTGGGTGCTGCTTTTATTTTTGTCACCAATCATGATCATGTTCTCTCGTGATGTTTTGTTTATCATTCAATCTGTTGCAGTGCGTTTCCTTTGCTGCTTGATATTTTGTAATACGTTCCCTCATTTTATATGAATGTCTTCTTTTTTACTGGGCGTTTAGCATGCTGTACAGCAATGGTTATGGGTGGAGTCTCTGTCATAGATTGTTGGTTAACTGCAGGAAAAAGTTTCATAACTTGCCACAAATTTTTTGTTTTAATCGTGCCACAGGTCATGAGGAGTACTCTACCAGATCTATTTGATGCACAGCCTGATCTACTCTTTCAACTTGTGACCATGCTTAATCCGTCCATTCTGCAAGAAAATGGTATTCCGGTCTACAGTGTAATTCAGGTTAGTTAAAGGAAGAAAACAGTCATGATTATGTCTGACTTGTACATTAAATTCGTATTTAAGAGATGGGTCTATAACTAGAACTGCTATTTTTCTCTTTTTTCTTCAATTTAGTTTTCATTGCTTTCGTTGAATGCTTTTGATACTTTGTGCTAAATTTTCAAATCATTCAGCATGCAAGAAATAGCCACTTCTTTATACAACTACGTGAGACTTATTAAATAGTATCCCAAGCCATAGCTACTAGTCTAATTCTTCCACCCAAGTGCTAGCCCCGTGATAATCAGTAAATCTTTTGGTGGCCCTTAAAGGCAGCTATTTTCCAAGCGAATGGAATATTCAGAAGCTCTTAAAAACTGGAAACTGATATTATGAAATAAGATTGTCCTAGGAATGATGACAATCCTATTTCTAGTGAGCTATGCTTGACTCATATATATATATATATATATATATATATATATATATATATATTATATATATATATATATATATATATATATATATATATATATTTTTGCTTAGTCATTTGTACTTGATTTTGACCTAGCTTGAAATGTACTCGGCCTCTACAAGTGTGAAATAAATTAGTTGCAGGACAATCCTGGAAGCAATATATAGGGATACAATAAGAACAACAACATCAAACCTTTATTCCACTATGTGGGGTCGGCTACATGAATCCTTTTTTTTTTTCATTGTCTTATTAAGAGTTAAATTCTCATTTAATATTTTCTAACCAAGTTCTTTAGGTCCACCTCTGCCTTTCCTAATATAAACAAAATTTAATACATCTACTTTCCTAATCGAGTCATTGAAAGGCTGCCGTTTTATGTGACCAAACCATCTAAGGTGACTCTTTCTAATCATATCTTCCACATGAGCTACTTCAACCTTTTCACGTGTATGCTCGTTTTGTATCCCGTCTCTAAGAGTAAAGCCACTCATCCACCTGAGCATCCTCATTTCTGCAACACTTAATATTATGCTTCTCTTTTAATGGCCAACATTCTGCATCATAAAGCATTGCAGGTATCACCACCATTTTATAAAATTTTCCTTTAAGTTTAAGGGGGAATTTTTTATCACACAATAAGTGTCACACCCCATTTTGACGCTCTATAGTCATTCTAGAGCATAATAGAGAAGAAGAATTTGAACAAACTTTCTTCTTACTTACACCCATTATGAACCACTTCTATCATAATCTGACGAGTAAGAAGTAACCTATTCAGACTATCCTAACATATCTAATTTTTATACTTTATGACAGGAATTATATGTAAAATACCTCAAATAAATGCACACCTCAAATGGAATACAAATCTTTACTAAACTTTTAAAAATTCATTTACATACCCAAAAGTGTATGTACAACACCTACTCAGATCTCTTTGTACATCCAAAAGTGTATGTACATAAAAAGTTCAATCACCATTTATATCTAGTGCCCTACTGGCTTCTTTTTTTTCCCGTAGTACAATCACTGCTAATGAGCTAAAGCAATGTATAAGAAATAATAAACATATTGACAATTAATTTAAAAGGCATCTAAAATTTCAAATTAGACATAAGAAATGCATAACATCACTTTCTGATTTTTTTTCCTGTTCAACACTTTTATACAAGTCATATTGTGGCTATAGACTTTTGTACCATTCCAGCTTTCTAATTCAAGATTGGGTATGAACTCTTAACTTTTAGAATTAAAGTTTTTATCTCATTTAAGGTTGAGTTTAAATTTCAAACTTTTAGAATTTCGAGAGTGTAGACTTATCTCATCAGGTCTTTCGCCTTTACTTGTGCGGGCTAATCCCTCATATTTAACTTATTTTATCTTTCCAATATCATTCATTTCTCACAATCTTACAGCTATTATAATCACTATTTAATGAATCAACCATTTATATATGAAAAATTGGAATAAACTGAAATAAATGCTATCATAAGCATAACAAATATGAATTTATAAATATATAAAATTTTTACTATTTCCTATGACATCATTTGGATATCTCACCTTACTATGAATTTATTTTCCGAGATCCTGCTTTATTTTTCCATTTCATACCACATCTACTAAACTTTTCCTTATTTAACCTAACTCCCTTTCTTTCTTCTCTTTCTCTATTAAATTCGGCAAATTGATTTCACCAATCCCTATATTTTAGTAAAATGCATCAGTATCCATTACCTACTTTCAACCAAAGATAATACTCTACTTACCGTTCTTTTCTTTTTCTTATTGATTTCCGCAACACAATTGATTTCAGCCATTTACACAAGAGTCCTATGCTGAAATTTCAGCAACAACTACACATATTTCAACAATTAATTACCAAGTTCTGCAATTTAGCAATTCAGTAGCTCTCATCTGTTTTATATACCTGATTTCAGAAATAAAATTTCCTTACCTAAGCCTAGAAATTAGCTATAACAGCCTTAGCACCAATTCCCGCCTGCGTCCCCTCATGTGGTCGCGGATTTCTCTCGGTAGCAAGCAGCTACTTCTTAGGCCAGGAAATGCCGTGAATGAGAAGGGAAAAGAAATGTACAAATGGCTGTAGTTGAATGCTTTTAGGCCCCCAAATATAATAATAACATTAAGTTCCACTAATATTTCCCAAGGCAAATATCAGCCGCTGATTACAACCATCTGTTATTCAGCCCTTGCATGCATATGTAAGCGGGTAAGCTACAATAATATTAATAAAATAATTAAATGACTATTTATTAACTGATAATAGTTATCAATTAATAGTTAATTAGCTTAGTTTTAAATTAGATTAATATTTAAATATACTTCTATGTTGAAATGCTCAAAATTAAAAGTAGAATTTAATGAAACTAAGTCAACGTTTATAGGAAATTTATGCTTATATTTATTTTTGACTTTTTGGGTATTATAACAATCTCGATGCATTCCTCCACTTCAACCATCCAACTTGAATTCTATTAATAATATCTCCATCTATTGCACCATCACTTTTTTAGACCTAATATATCTAAAACGTGTACTCTTATTAATGATTTGATGCCCAAATCACAATCCCTAACTAGATCTATTACTATTAAAATTACACTCCATTCATTCGGTTTTAGATCTACACAAGCGAAAACCTTTAGAGTCTAAGGTTGACCTTCAAAATTCAGTTTTACGTTCAGCTCTCTCTAGTCTTGTCAACAAGAAGAATATCATCAGCAAAAAGAATATACCATGGTACAATCTATTGCAAACGTCTAGTGGGAACATCCATGACTAAAGCAAAAAGATATAGGCTTAAGGCTGATCATTGATGTAATCCAACAGAAATGGGAAAATACTTGGTCAAACCATCTTATGTTTGAACACAAGTAATAGTTCCTACATATATATCCTTAATGACTTGAATATCAGCATTATTAATTATAAGGATATGACTTGAAGCAATATATAAGGATATTTTACCTAAATAATCAGCAGGATTCAGGAAGGGTTTTCTTTGCTCTTAACTCACCTCCGTAGTCTGCTAAGTATAACAATCTATAATGTTATTTGTATTTTATTATATATTTATTTATCTATCTTTCTATAAAATTTTTCAAACAACTTCGGGATGAGTATTAATTAAATGTTGAGCTTTGAGCATTTGAGTTAGTCCTGTGGTGGCTGTTTACAGGCCTTATTATCCACCATTTTGATCTAGGAAAGCTATGTTAATACCTTTTGTATAAAAAATTGTTCTATCCACATTTCATATTTTGAAACGTGGGATTAGTTTAGGTTTTCAAGTTAAAGTTATATCTCTGCATCTTCATTAATAGTCTGGAATTCTTGAACATTGAATATGCATCATTATGGCAACATTTCTAATCTGGCCTAACAATATTTTATAAAGTCATACTTATTTTACAGGTGTGGACTATCCTGTTTATTTTTATTTTTATTTATTTATTTGATATTGTGTTTTGCCAGGAGCCTAGAAATTTTGTCGTTACTTTCCCCAAGTCCTTCCATGGGGGTTTTAATTTTGGTAAGTTTGCAATTATAAAATTTTAAATCTTTGGTGACGTAGCATATTATTTTCTGGTTTTCTAAAGTACTCAGAATATTGCCTGCTTTCCTAGGCTTAAATTGTGCTGAAGCTGTCAATTTCGCTCCTGCTGACTGGCTACCTCATGCTAGATTTGGAGCAGATTTGTATCGCATGTATCGCAAGGCGGCTATTTTGTCTCATGAAGAGCTTCTTTGTGTTGTTGCAAAGGTTTTTCCTACATATTTTTTCCCTTTTAATGTACACTTTTTTCAAGTTGATTCAGAAGCAATTTGGATAATCCTGCCCACTAGTTTGGTTAGGATCTTATCTTTTTACTTGGTTTTGGCTTTGTTTGGGACAGATTTTTTACTACTTTCTAGTGCATCTTTTTCGTACAAAAATTTTTTGAACTAGAAATTTTTGTATTCAAAGCTGCTTTATAAAACAGTAAGAAAATTGCTTTAAAAGGTAGTAAGAAATCTGTCCCAAACAAAACCTTTAGATATCTGTTGTTATGATTGAATGACGTTTTAAGTCTTGCTTGTAAAACTGATTTGGGAAGTTTAAATACTGGTGTTTTTCTCTGCAGTAAAGTGGGTGCTAGGTAACTATAGAGTGCTTTTGGAACCCCTCGGTCCGTGTTAGGCGTAACATAACCTTATTGATTTCATTTAATTAGTAAAATTTAACTTCACAGGTGCAGGTTATCCAGCAATGAGTCTATTATTCATATCAAAACCACCATTCTTTTGGTATTCCATATCACATATTCTTCATAGGTTTGATTTCGTGCAGTTAAATAGGCCATGATAGATGTTATCCATCTGTGGCTACAGTTTTTATCACCAAGTTTTTACACGTTTGAATTAGTGGCCAAGTTTGATGCTGGACGTTTCAATTGTTGATGAGGTGAAATTCATGCCATTTTTATAACTTGTTTGAATACAATAAGTGGAAAAAACGATGATGCAAAAAACTATAAACATTTAGAAGCATTATCTATTTACATACCTCAGTTTTGTTCTTGTAATTTGCCTACTCCTAAATTTTCATATGCTTTTTTTTTTTATTTTTTTGGATCTGCTCAAATGTTCATCGCCTAGCTAGTTAATTCCACACTTGCACGCCTCCTATATATATGTGTCAACTTGCATCCGTATACCTATGTTAACTTGCATTCTCACCTCTTTTGAACATTAACTATCTCACTCAAATATCCATCCGTATAGCTATGCCAAATTGCTTCTCTCTGATAGGTCGGATGACCTGTCTCTTGACCTCAATCATCTCCACCTCACACCTACTCATATGCCCTCATATTATGCACAACTCTTTGCCATGGATTTGTCCTTTGGTCTTGAACGCGAGCAACTCTTCACCTCTACTATTCACCTCTATATTAGGCTTATATTTTACATATGATTATGCATATCAAAATGTTCGAAATGAAAAATAAAATTTTATAAAAATAAGTTAGATGTTTTTCTGAATGTGTAAAAAATGGGGTATGATTTCAGAAAAAAATTACGTTTACCTTTTGAAAAATTTTGGGTATTATAGTCCCCCCCTTTTTATTGAATTTTCTCCTTCAAAATTCATTGTCTTAGTAGTTCACCAAACAAATGAGGGAATCTCCATCTTATTTCTTCTTTCTTCTCCCAAGTTGTTTTTTTTGTTTGTTTTGTATTTTCATTTCACTCAGACATATGGGATCTGATGGTTTCTAAGCTTTTTCGGATCATAATCTAATATTCTTTCACATTACTCAATATAAGTTAGATTTTTTTGTATATCAATTTGATCATGCAAAATTCTTTGATTGACGTAACCTATTTCTTTAGCATTGATATATGAAAATCATTATGAATATCTGATATGTCAACTAGTACTGCAAGTTTGTAAGTAACCTTATCAATCTTTTCAATAACTTGAAATGTCCTATATACATGGTACTCAACTTGCCTCCTTGATCAAATTTCATTGTACCTTTAATAGGTTTATCTTTTATAAATACAAAATCATCATCTTCAAAGTCTATTGCTTTGTATTTGGGGTCATAATATTTCTATTGGCGATCCCGGGCAGCTTTCAAATTGTCTCTAATTAATTTAATTTTCTTCGCTACCTTATTAACTAGCTCTGGGCCCATCAACTATCTTTCTCCTACTTCAACCTAATTTAATGGTGTTCTACACTTTCTATCATAAAGTGCTTTGTATGGTGCCATTTTTATGCTTGATTGATTACTATTGTTGTAAGCAAATTCTATCATTGGTATGGTCCTCCTAGCTATCTCAAAAGTCCAAAATACATAATCTCAACAAGTCTTCTAATATCTGAATTGTTCTTTCAGATTGACCATTTGTCTGGGGATGAAAGGCTGTAATGAAATATAGTTTTGTGCCCAAGCCTTCATTAATGTCTTTCCACAACTTACAAGTAAATCGAACATCTCTTTCTCAAACAATAACTTCTGGAGTACTATGCAATCTAACAATTTTTTTCACATACAAGTGCATCAATTTGTTTACCAAATCAGTTTGCTTGATAGACAAAAAGTGAGTTGATTTTATTAGTCTGTCAATAACCACCCAAATGCTATCACACACATGTCTAGATTTTGGAAATATCATAATAAAATCCATTGCAATATTTTTCCATTTTCACTTAGGGCCTTCTAAAAATGTAACCACTGAGCTAATTAATTAGCTCGATAAAAATCCATTAAGCTTGGCAAGCCAACCCTATTAATAGGACCAACCAAAGTTGACATGCTCATCAAACTATATTTAATTCTTGGGCTTTCAAATGGATGCAAGTGTTGCCCCAAATTAAACTCAGGCCAATTCTCGTGCTAATTGGCACCTAATCAAGACATGAGAAAATAAAAGAAATGGAAATCAATTCATAGTTGATAAAAATCACACGTGTATGGATGGTTGGGAAAAGTCTTTACAAGGGTGGTATCTGGTTGAAAGCCTAATTTTCAGCATATTTTTTCTGCAGATTCTGATAGGAAGTGGATGTAATTTTTTTCAAATCTGTGAATGAAAAAAAAAGAAATTAGGAAGAAAAACACACCAAAATTATTTTTATTACAAGATATATGGAATAAAATAGCAATATACAGTTGGATCTTCAGATCCGGCTCTCCCAAATCCCTAACCGCCGGCTAAAGCCCAAATAACCTAAGACTAAACTAAATTCAGCAAACTCTAAAAACCTAATCTGAAATCACTCTATTATTAGCCTTAAATAGGCTCACATAATTCCCTCCCAAATCAGCTTCCTTTTCCTAAATAATTCCCTTTTAGATTTGAATTCAAATTAGATTTATTTCCCGAATTAATTCTCTTTTAATTGTAATTAAAACTTTCCTAAACAAACTCCTCTTAATTACTGATTTTCCCTAAATAATTCCCTCTTAGATTTTGAATTCTAATTAGATCTCTTGCTGTAATGATTCACTCCTAATTGTAATTTAAACATTCCTAAATAATTCTCCTTTAATTAAGAACCTTCCTAAATAGCTCCATCTTGATTAGGAAACTTTTCGATTTCCTCCCAACCAAATCAGCCGGTTCATCAACTCTCCCATCCCAAAGTGCCACATTGTCCTCAAGGTGGAATGAAGAAAACTGCTACTGAAGCACTTGACTAATAGCAATGGACTAAAAAATGGATTAGTACAGGTTCGAATGATCTCTTTCTCCAGCATCTCCTTAATCAATCTCTCGATCTCATCCTTCTGGATTTGGGAATGATGATATAGGCAAATACTGATAAGTGAGACTCATTCATTCAAGATGATAGCATGCTCACATTCCTGTGGAGTTTGCAGCCCCTGAATTGGCTGGAACAACTCCCGATATTGTTGTAGGAGTGGCTGAACCATGTTTGGTGCTTCTATCTTCTCCCCATCTTCTTCTTCTTCCAAACTTTTCAGCTCCATTAAAAACCCCACTCCTTCACCCTTTAACCTCCTTGAAAGTGGTTCAAAAGATGACATCTCATCTTCTTTCCCCAAAACTTCTACCCACTGATCCCCCCTCATCATCCCTATATTAGGGTTTCCCCCACTTTTCAATCCAATCAACAATGCTCTCACCTCTGATGTTGTCGCTTGGGTGTGAAGCTCCAATAATTTCTTTATCATTCCTTCTAGGTTTAAAATCTTTTCCTCCATTGATGTCATTCTATCCTTAAACGCGGATTTGAATTGGCCAACTTTTCCTTTAAGATGCTCTTCCAAGGCATCAACTTTCTTTGCCACCATAGGACCCAAAAAAGTGCTATGATACCACTTTAATAGGAAGTGTATGCAATTTTCTCGAAATCAGCAAATGACAATAAGAAATTAGGAAGAAAAACACGCTAAAATTATTTTTATTACAAGATATATGAAAGAAAATAGCAAGATACAGTTGGATCTTCAATTGGAGAGGAAGATCCGACTCTCCCAAATCCCTAGCCGCCGACTAAAGCCCAAATAACCTATGAATAAACTAAATTCAGCAAACTCCCCAAACCTAATCTGAAATCACCGTATTGTTAGCCTTAAATAGGCTCCCATAATTCCCTCCAAAATCAGCCCCCTTTTCCTAAATAATTCCATTTCAGATTTGAATTCAAATTTAATTTATTTCTCTAATTAATTTCCTCCAAATTGTAATTAAAACTTTTCTAAACAACCCCCTTTAATTCCTCCTTTTCCCTAAATAATTCCCTCTTAGAATTTGAATTCAAATCAGGTCTCTTGCTTAAATAATTTCTTCACAATTGTAATTTAAACATTCCTAAATAATCCTCTTCTGATTAAGAACCTTCATAAATAGCTCCCTCTTGATTAGGAAACTTCCCGATTCCCTCCCAATCAAATCAGGCTGTCCATCAATTTCTTGGGTCCACTAGCTTGTTGAGGAATTTAGGTTGCGGCATACTGTAGAATTTCATGCAGGAATTTCCTGTATATTCTGCTTGTTGAGGAATTAGGTTGCCATATACTATGGAATTCCCCTTATTCTGCTGGTTAACACCTTTCCAAGAACTGCTTGACATCACCCACTGTTTTGTTTTTGAAAATTGTTATTGAAAAACTAAAGATACTTGCATCGTCCTATTGATTTGTGGAGGAGACTGTGGGCTCCAAAAATTCAAGCCCTGACCTCTCTGCTACCCTTTCTTCTTTTTGTTTCGGCGAGGAGAGTTTGAACGAGTATAAGTTTCCGGATAAATTTTTAAAAGACATTGAATTTTTAGATAAGACGCAACATTGAGATTTCTCTGTCATTTTTCCATTGCTTTATGATATAAGTTATTGTTAATTATAGGCGCAAGCTCCTATAGTTAATTACCTATCCCGATAATGGGAGAGAAATTTCTATTAAGGCTAGGCATTGAACTGATATGTAATTTCTAATATATAGTAGTAGCATAATTGGATTTTGAAAATCTAAAATTTATCACCGCTCACTTAAAGCGGATGGTGGGGGAAATGATGATGAAATCGATCAAAATCCCATGGTTCTGTCATCCAGGGTCATCATGGTCCCTAGTCTACTTAGTCCGAGGGGGTAGTCGACCAAACTTGACTGAAGGATCCTTGTCGGCAACCATGAGCTGCTTCATCTAAGGGTACCTTATAAATTTGCGGTGAATGTTTGCTTAAGGGGACTTATTTGAGTCCACCTTAGCCAACAAAGGACTTTGTGCCCTATCAATTATACCTTGCTAATTCATTACTCTAACATTTAGAACTATTGGAGAACATGTGGGCATTGGCCATGACCGTAATTTAGTGGTATGATTTGACAGTAAAATCACCCGATAAGAGGGTCCCGATTTTAACTGTTTATTTGTGGTGCCATTTGACGGCGAATCTCTGGTTAGAGGATACGTGTCACGTCCTTACTGATAGGAGATGGTTTGAGAATGAATCATAGTGATATTCTCAACTAGATATTTGCTCTTTGTGAGTTGAATTGTTTTTCATATTTATTCACATCAACAAACTATTGTGAAGAGTGGAATGATTTTTTTCTTTAAGTGTTTATGTGATTTATTTTGCTTAGATATTTTGAATATTTGAAGAGTAATAGATTTGAAACTTTTATTTAAATTTGAGCTTCGAATAATTAACTTTGAGATTTGGGGGCAATTCTTTGAAATTTGTGTGGACCTCACCTATTGAGATTTGCATTCAACACGATCATCATTGAGATTTTATGAGCATTGTTATTTCATTAGTCGAACCTTGTCAACTCTGTTTGCTTGTAAACAAAGAATCAAATTCAGCTCCTAATTGTTTGAGTTATTGTGTATATATCAGAACTGAGTGTATTCATTTTAATATGGGAATTGTTTTTTGTAAGAGTTCTTGAAAGACTAATATGAATTTATACAATTAAATACTCCGATTAACTTCAACGAGTGTCGGTTCTGAGAGTTTATGCTTTTATAGTTAACCTTTCTTGTAATAGATTTTGAATGTCTAATATGAATGTATAAAATCAAATACTTCGATCGGGGTTACTACTGTGTATTTGTTCGGTGGTTCAAATCGTGTCAATTCCAGTCTATTCAAAGATGGTGACCGGACTTGACCTAAAGTTCACTTTTGACCCGTGCAACATCCTTAGATGTCACTTAGGAATATATATTACGCTTGTTGGGGCTCATGCGGGTATCTTAAATTTTATTTTAAATAATATGCATGTGTATGTTAGTGTACTTATACAATGTATATTTTAAGTTTGAAAATTCATTCATTAGTTTTTTAGTCCACGCAGTATCCTTAGACATCACGTAAATGTCACGCTCGTCGGGGCCCATGAGGTAGTTCATATTTCATTTCTAAGTAAGATGTGTGCATTTTAATAGTCTTAGAATTTACTTATCATTTTTATAGCCCGCATAACATTCTCGAACGTCATGCTTGTGTTTATAGTGCTTGACGGAGCTCGTACGAGCGTTTTAAATTTTCATGATATGCATGCTCAATGGTTCATTTGTTATTTCTCTTTTGGTACGCGCAATATCCTCAAACGTCACATTTTTACATGTGTCACGCTCATCGGGGTCAATGCAAAATGCGTGCTTTTGAGTGTGCTTCACATAATGTATTTAGATGGTGTATATTCATGTGATGCAGTAGCTATGTATGATATATTTGCATATTCACATGCACATTCACGTATTCATTTGCATGTTGGCATAATTGCATATGTATTTGTATGTTTGCTTGTAGATCTGTGTGTTAGCATATGCATTTACGCACTTCTTATTGTGTTTGCATAATATTTTGTATGTTGAGTGACCCATGCATGATGTGTTTGCATGTTATATTTGGTACATACAAGATATGTTTGTGTATTGTTGACTTGCATGCATGCTTTATTTGTATGTTGCATAGTATACTTATGTAATGCATTTACACATTGTGTGGTACACTTTTTTGAAGCACTTGCACGAATCTCAATGCACTTGCACAATTTAGTTGGATATTTGGATAATTGATGATATGTGTGCATGTTACTTAGTGTGCTTGCATGATTGGCGGTAGACATACATGCCACTTGATGTATTTGTACAATGCATTTGTATATCTTTGGTATACCCTTCAGTGATTTGACGCGTCACGCATATTTTAATGAAGGGTTGTACAACTCGTGACACATAATAATATACTATTTTATTTCTTTTCAATGGCAAATGTTCACAGGGTGTACGACAAATTCACAGGGCGTATGAGTCTTCTGACTTTAACAGTTGGCGTGTATGTTATCAGGTGCGCCCGTGACTTGCAATGTGGTTGATGTATCTGAAGCGTTTAGCCATAATAATTTTTGAGGATATGTGGGGGATCCTACTTGGTAACTATAAATATAAATACATTTTCGTAAGAAAAGTAAATTATTTTTTATTTTACCCTCCCCTTTTTTAGGATAATTACCGCTCATATTCTGATGTGTTTACGCTTGTGAATTCTAAAGTAATTCAAAATAAGAATCTCAAAATGACATCTTCACACATTTTAAACATAGACCCTAAGATGGTGGGGCTCACAAATGTACCTTCCTTGTCTTTTAGCAAAAGTATCCTGTGTTGGTGGGACCCGTAAATGTACCTTCCCAATCTTTTGGCAAAGGGATCCTGATGCAGGACAATTCAGATGACATGCTTATGGCTTCATTTTAAGCATTGCACAATTCTTTCACTAGAATAATTTTGGATTAAAATTATTAGCAATTCTCAACGTCAATTAAAACAGTCAAAGAGGCGCTTTGCGTAGGCTAAATCACATACTCCAAGCTTTGAAATTTTCAAGATAAGTAAGACAAATAAACAATGCAAAATAGTAGTTCTCAGTGTAATCCCTAATCTAACAACGAGAGTTAGGATGCATAGAAAGCACACTCAATAGCCTATGATTTACTAGGCTTAGCAGGAGCACTTGGAGGAGCCTTTGCGATTACAATCAAACCAACAAGAATTTAGATTTCAAAGAAATACGATACAAGTGAGAAAAGAAACCTTTGCCTAAAAGATGTGTAGATCCGTCACTTGATTCCTTCAACGTCTTCGTCCATGGCTTCTTCCAAGTGTTAAACCCAAAACCTGAAATTGTGTTCAGGTTCTTGCTCAGGAAATCTGAAATGTGTTCAGGTTCTTGCTCAGGAAATCTGAAATAATTCAGATTTCTTTTCCTCTCAGAAATCTGAGATGGGAATTAACGGTCAATGTTGGAAGGAGAGAGTTTTTAGCAATCAGAATTATGGGAGAGAAATCATCGGTAATTAGGATGTGGAGAGGAGTTATGAGAGGGGGAGAATTGGCTAGGGAGAGGGGTAGGGCTGCAAACGAACCGAGCCGAGCCGAGTATGTGAGTGTTCATGTTTGTGTTTGTTTAACATTAGCTTGTTCATGTTTGGTTCGTGTTTGATTCGAGCTTTATTATTTGTGTTCATGTTTGGTTCGTTTAATTTAAGGGTGTTCATGTTTGGTTCGTGTTTGGTTCATGTTCGTTTGTTTAGTGCTTATCGAGCTTTAAACAAGCTATGTTCGTGAACATATTTCTCAAACAATCTATTGAACAAGCAAACCTTACATTTGTTCATGAACATCATAAACAAACAATCTAACAAACATGGACAAATATGAAATGTTTCTTGTTCATGAAAGTTTTTATATTATGTATATTTATCAATTTTATAATAACATATTATTTAAGTTTTTATTGAGCGGTTTTAATCGAACCCGAATCGAGCTTTTTATCGAGCTCGTTCATGAACATCAACTGATGTTGTTCGCGAACATAAACGAGCTGAACGCATTAGTGTTCAAGCTTGTTTATTTAAGAATCGAGTATTTAAAATATTGTTCAAGTTTGTTTGTTAGTTAATTAAACGTTCACGAACGAGCTTTAATCGAACCGAACAACGAGTAGTTCGTCGAACGTTTGGTTCGCTTGCAGCCCTAGAGAGGGGCGGCGGGATGCTGGATGGGTGGAGTTTGATTGCCTTAAATGAATTAATTGATTTGGGACGTAATAGCAAGCATGAGGTGATTGATAAAATCAGCCAAGAGGGAGATTGAGAGTTTGAAATATTTCCTAAGAGAGGTGTTGGAGTTAGGAAATAATTTGAAAGGGAATTAATGGAGGAGAACATGGGGCCGGTGGCATGCTTGGGTGAGGGCTTGATTGAGGAGAGCAATTAAGGCTTCCTAAATTAGGATTTTGAATTAGGAAATAGTTAATTTAAATCCTCTTGAATTTAAAATTCAAAATAGATTTAAATCACATACTTTCCTAAAATAGAAAAGCTAATTTAGGAAACAATTTGAATTCAATTTTTTTTTATTTTATTTTTTTGAATTTCAAATTACCCCATTTAATCCCACTCTTAAATTAGGAAATACCATAAAGAGGCAAAAGGGGTGGGAGGCCGGTGGCTAATGCAAGGGGATGGTGGCAAGGGCTATGGCCAGCGGCTATGGGCGGTGGCCGGCGGCAAAGGGGCTTCGGGCAAGGTGTGTTTGTGGTGTTTTGGGAAGGGAAATGGTAGGGGCTATGGCCGGCAGTGGGAAGTGAAAGGAGGAAGATGTCGTGGAGGAGGTGATGACGAGATAAAGAAAAGAAAATAAAAAAAATAACCACGAACCCGGCCGTCTCCAAGGTTGGTGGGTGATGCGCTAATCTCCCTCTCCAAGGGATCTCTCAAATGCTCTCCAAGAACTCTCAAAGGCTCTCACAACACAAGTGCAGGAAGAAATTTCAATAATCATTCATTGCCTTGAAAATAAAACAAAGGGGCTTTAAATAGCCTCATACAAAAGACTCTAACTGACATGACACAAATGCCCTTAGGCTTACACATGACCACTCCCATACAAAAGGGTACAAAGGGAAAATAAATAAACACACATAAGCAAATAATAAAATGCATGAAAATAAAATACATCGACTCAAAAATATAACGAATCGATCGTGGCCGTAGATTGGCGGCCACGTCGCTGGTAAACTTTCCATGATGATCTGATGTCCCCATCAGATCCTATGCTGGTGGGGCCCATAAATGATTTGAATTTTATGTTATAAATAGGAGTGGAGGCTTAGTTAAATTTTTTACTTTTTCATTTTTTCAAGGAGTGTTGCTGGGGATATAGGTGTGAGCGAGTTAAGAGCTAAGGGAGAGAAGTTTGGTTCTCTACTCTGTTATGTTTTGTTTTTTGTTCATTTTTGTTTTGTGTCTAACTCCTGCATTTTGTTGTAAATTTCGGCAACACCCCACGTCTCCCCATGTAGGGGGTTGCATTGGGTGTGCTAAGCATTCCCTCATGCTAATAAATGTAGTCATATTAGGTGTCGAGTTATATTACGGCTGAAATTTTTATTCCACATCTGCTAATAAAAGAGTCACGGGTCTTCAAGTAACTGTTTATAAAGCACAATATTTCCCCGCTTATTAAAAGAAGCAGTCACGGGTACTTAGTTTTTCATATATACAAATTTTCTTGCCCGCTAATAAAAGCAATCACCTATGCTTATATTATGTATATAAATTTCTCTACTCGCTAATAAAAGCGGTCACGGGTACTAATATTTATGCATACGAATTTGTTCGCTAGCTAATAATAGCAGTCACAGATACTTATATTTTATCGCTTGCTAATAAAGCGGTCACGGGTCAAAATGCTTCTCGTTAAATTGCATATTTGTTTTGAACGAATCTAGAAATCAAAAGTCTCTTCCTCACCTATTGTTCTCCCTGCCAAAAGTACCAAGCTATCTTTTAGCTTCCCCGTTATAAATAATGTCTTTTAGGGCAAGGTAAACTACTTTGAATTAAGTTTAGGTCCTTGAAATCTTTTGGAAAGAATCACGTGAGCTGATTGCACTTGTCTTAAGCCTTCGAGCTCACTTTCTAGCTTGAGTGTTAGAGTGTCTTCTTAGAGAAACATTTTTTTAGAAAATACTAAGATATTTCCTTGATTATGTGTGCACAAAGAGTGCAAATGTTATGAAAAGACATTGCCCAAGGAATTTGACTTGCTTCAGATCATTTTCGGTATGCAACAACCATTAATTTAAAATTGAGTAAAATAATCCTTGACATAATCGAATTTAGAAATTGACATCCTTTGTGAAATCGTTCAACTTCTGTTAAAAATTTAATTGCACATTTTATTGTTGGTTACATTAGTGCTTTAGAACATGTTGCATTTGTCGAATTGTGAAATATATTCTACATTTTACTTTGTGTTCTAATATTAGTTGTTATGTTTTTTTTTTTTTAACATTCTTTGATGATAATGTCAGTATCTTGTACTTCTTGTGATTGGATGCTTTGATTTTGGTTTTTGGCTTTGTTCTGATGAGGACATCAGAAGATCAGTGATCTACGTCCACGATCTACTTTTGATTATTATTGTATTTGATATATTTTATTTTATGTTTTATGAGTCTATTATATTTCTTTCCGTTTATGTCCTTGCTTAAGGGCCTCGTCATGTGTTTGCCTTAAGGGCAATTGTGTCTTTGTATTTTCTTTATTTCGTTGGCAATTTAAAGCCTTCTCCTCTTCATGTAAGAATGATGAATTATTGAATGAAAAAAAACTTTTGCTTGTTTGATCTCTTAGTGAGTTCATGAGGGAAACCCGAGGAGGGTGATTTGCAATACCCGTCAATCTTTGGAAGAGTCCAAGATTCGCGGTTCTTACGATCTCTTTGTGAGTTCGTTATTTTTACTTTTATCGTATTTGTTTCTTCATTCCTCCATCTTCAACTTCCGGCGTTCTTCCACATCTCCACCACCACCCCACCTCCGAAATACCACCTCTAAGTCCATTCGAACTCTACATTCCCAAGCACCACCCGCCGGCCTAAGTCCCTTCTCCTACCCAACCCGACGTCACTCCTCCCTATCACCCTTGCCGCTGACCACCACATGAATTTCCTTCATTATGGTGATCCCCATCACATTAATGACTTCCTACATTAACTCCCACAAGAAAAGGAAAGGATTTAATCCCATTTGAAATTCAAATTCTTTCCATATTTAGAGTTCTCAATTAGGAAAGTATTTTATCATGAATTCAATTTAAATTCAAAAGATTGGATTTATTACTAGCTTTCCTAATTCATAAACTTTGTTTTGAAACTCCCCATAACTCCTCCCCAATTCCCTCCCCCCCCCTTAATGCCGCCGGCCACCCATTAATGGCTTCCCCATTAATGTCCATTAAAGCTCCCTATCCCTCTATAATTTGAATTCAAATTTCAAATTAATTCCCTCTAAACTCACCTTAAATCTGAAATAAATCTCAGATTTAATTCACTATTGCAATTAATGCTTTGGTCCACATTCATCGAATGTGGACACAATTTTCCCCTCCCTATCTAGGCCGGCCCACTCCATATTTCTCATTAATGCTTGCTAATCAATCACCATTCAAGTCCCTAAATTAAGCCCAATTTAAAATTCAAATTGGGATTGATTGAATTTACTCATTCCTAATTGAAATTATTGAATAGGCAAGCATTCAAACCCTTCTCTCTACCCGCCTACCACTCTCCCTAGCTCCCATAAGTAATTCCCAAGGAGCAGAAAACCGTGGGGAAGTCCTGGAGCCCATACACCATTACTTTCCCTTCAAATGGATCAACCAAAGTTCTGGAGAAAAATCGCTGTCCTGAATTCTGTGAGCTGTGAATTTGCTGTCCGGAGTTCTCCACAACTCCAGACTGCTGTCCCAATTACTGTGGTTGCTGTCCAAAGGAGCCTGCACTGTCCCCTTGCTGTCCTGCAACTTGGAGAGGCTCCCAAAGGCTTTTCAAGGCAGCTAGGAATGTCAGATTGCTGTCTACTTCTCCTCCAACACTCCAATAATCACAACGGAGCATAGTAACACATCTACTTTGGGTAAACTCTACTCCAAACTCTTTTATCTTCTTAGTTTACTTCTCCAACGTGGTTATACTTTGATTCACAAAGTTCATGTCAAGCTCTTCACCGCTAAAGCTTAGAGAACTAGAGAGTTGAGTGAGGGACTCACGCATAGTGCCTAATCTCATTGTTAGTTTAGGGATTTACGTTGAAAATCAATCATGTATGCAACGTCACATTAATTGACTAGTTTGCAATCTTAACCTCCACGCATGTGATTTAGCCTAAGCTTGTTTTATCGCCTCATTATTTTATCTTAGTGTTTAAATCGGCATAACTTTTATTGAGAATCGTTCTTGAACTGATAAGCGTGCAAATTTCCCTAAGCAACTCATCCTCGCGTGTATTGTTTCACATCATGTTCTTGCTTCATTATTCACATCGGAGAGGAAAGAAGACACTGCACCTAGGTATTAATGCAAAACATTTTTACTTTTAAGTATCTAGACTAGCTAAAATGGATGGAAAAACAAAGATCCATCTCATTAACGGCTCCTATTTTATCTCTCCAATGTTCTTGTATATGTAGTTTTAGATTCTTCAGGGCTATTTGGTCGGTCAAAAAAGGAATGCAGAGTAAAAGGAGTGAAGGAGTTGGATAAAAGAAATGCAAAGCAATTTATTTTTATATTTGTAATTCACCCTTTAGCGGAATTTTTAGTGTATTTAGAATTCACTCAATTGGGCAAAATTTCAAATACGCTGCGAGCGTGAAGATTCTCCTGCGGTTGTTGGCCCCCACTTTGCCTGCCACTATTTATCTCTGCTTTCCATTGACTGAAACGCACAGCTGTCGGTTGCTTGCCAATTGTTACTGGCCCTCATCCCCATTCCCGACACCAACCCCAATGCCATTCCCGACACCAACCCCAATGCCATAAGTCGCTGGTCGCTACTCCAATGCCGCGACCATTGTCCGCCGCCGCTAGCCACTAGCCACTGCATTCAAATTTTACACTGAATTTATTTTACTTAAAATCAAACATAAAAATGTGCTCTTTTGTATTTGTTTTACACTCAAGCAAAAATATTTTATATACAATTTATTTACTTTGCAGTGTATTTAGAATGTGCTGACTTCTAAATACCTGTAACCAAATGGCGGCTAAGATATTCAGGGTTTCTGACATTCTTTCATATCGATTTGCACTTTCATAGTTCATTGATATTTCGGACATTTCTCGGGACTTTAATTTTAGATATTTTTGCTGTCTTTTACTGCATCTTCAGTCAACGTATTCTAAACTCTTGTTATTGTTATGGTCTATACAAAAAACATTCCAACAGTTTCCATCACTAAATTAAATTCTTTTCTATTTCTGTACTGTGGGAATTTACAGAATGCATGTGATAATAATGTCTTACCACATCTGAAGGAGGAATTATGCGAGATATTTATTAGCGAGAAGAGCTATAGAGAAGAGCTCTGGAAAAACGGTATTGTCAGGTCATCTTTGATGCCCCCAAAGAAGCATCCCATGTATGTTGGCACTGAAGAGGTATGGCTTATCTAATTTAACTTTTATGACTTTTCATATCTAAGATTTTCAGAATACCTTCTTCTGATGAAATTGAAATTCCTTCAAATATTGTAGGATCAAACATGCATTATATGCCAACAATATTTGTATCTTTCAGCCATTTCTTGCAGCTGCAGGGCTACTACATTTGTCTGCCTTAAGGTAACGCATATGAAGAATACAGTTCAAAACTCTATCTACAGATTCAGTTGTTATATATATATATATATATATATATATATATATATATATATATATATATATATATATGTGTGTGTGTGTGTGTGTGTGTGTGTGTGTGTGTTTGTGTGTGGATATTACGAAGTAGTTATACCTTGATATTTTTTTTGTGCAATATTGGCCATGATTTCTGTGTGAATATCAAAATTTACATCCATGTGATCCTACTTAATCTGACATCTGTTTATGTGTTTGCATAAACTGCAAAGTGCATTTTAATTATGTTTCTGTTTAAGCAACAGTTCACGTTTTATTTTCTTTTGGCTGTTGTAAAATGGGAACCATCAGATTATTGTAAATCATCAATCTATTTATACATACCATTGGTTTTAGCCAGACAATCATTGAACTCTGTTTATATTTATTTTGGAAATGCTTCAAGTTATGACGTTCTAAGTTATGATGATTTCTCTATCAACCTACCTCATGCGATTCCTTCATAAAAGTTGTTATTGTTTATGCCTGCTTATAGAAGATGCATTTTGTTAATTTAATAGTGTTCTATTCGTGATTTTGAATAATTTGGAAGCCTATGTTGACATGATCTTATCTCTCTGCAGCATTGGAAGCATCTTTGTGAATGTGATTCAAGCAAACTTCGCCTTCTTTATCGTTACTCTCTTGCAGAACTTGATGACTTGATATCTGTGACCCCTTCCATGTCCCATTTGACATCTCTCGAGAGCCCTCACCTTATAAATTCCCAGCCGAATACATTTTCACATCAAGTTTCAGTTACTATGATAAAGAAGGTTTATTCCGGACTCTTATTTTAATTTCAAAATGCATTTAACATCTTATGTTAGCTATTTTCTATCTGAGGCCTGTTTTCTTTTATCCTTTGTAATCTGTTTTGATATTCGTGGGGGAAATTTTAATCTGTAACCTTGTTCAGATGGTTTATTTGGTGGACTCAGATACTGAAATCTGTTCAAATGATTGTTTTGGAGGAGTAAATTTACTCCGCTGGACGTTATTTGGAAAATACTTAATTATAGTCTAGGAACTAGCTTCACCTTGGGAAGCTGTATGTTATTCTGGCATTCAGTTCTGAACATTCCAAGTTGCACGCTTCTTCAAACATTTAAGTATGCACTAATATCTGCAAATACGTGTACTTCCTTTTTTTTTTTTGATCCAGCGTATGCTTATAAAAGTCTTCATACGATGAAATTGGCATGCAAACATTTAGATGCAGAAATAACTGCTTGTTATAGGGGACTTGGAGACTTGAATTGTTACATTGAATTAGGTACACGTGGCTGGCAATGTGATGCGTCTTGGAAGTAAAAACAACATATAGAGAAGAAGAAAATGCAGGAATCAAATATTAGGACTGATTTTTGTATTATCTCAACAATAATGAAAGATACAAGATATCTACTATTTGAGAGGTAGATCAACTCTCTCGTAAATCCTAGACGCTGTTAGGAAACTCACAACAAACCCTAGAGTAAACTTCAGCAAAACATAAGCCCCCTAACTCTAGACAAAACTCCCCCTTAAATAAGAATAACACACAATAACCCAATCAAAACCTTCCTAAACAGCGTAAATAGGAAATGTTCCTAAACAACATAAACACAATTAGAAAACCTTCTTAAATAGGTAAATCCTTCCTAAACGATATAAACACAATTAAGAAACCTTCCTAAATAGTTCCCCCCCCCCCACACACACATAATACCTAATAGTTCTCTTGGGCCCCACAAGTGGGCTGAAGTTCCCCTCCTACTTGCTGTCCCTATTTCCGCCTGGTTCAGCCTGTGCTGGGATGGTTGGTTGGGCAAGCTTGGGCCGTTCTGGCTGGCATTGTCTGGGCTGATCTGGCTGGCATGGTTTGGGCCGGCCAGGTGGCCCCCCTCCCTTGGCGTATCACAATATATATATTCTTTTAATTTTCTTGGCGTATCACAATATGTTCCTTGCATTCCTCATTTGCTACTCAGTGCTTATTTCTGTTGTGAAATAATTTATTTTGTAGATAAAATCATATATTTTATTCAATTTTAAAGGCCTCGATAGTTTTGTGTACCCTTTTTTAGGATGTTTCTAGCAGCCAACTTTGTTCTGCAATCTATATTCTTGGTGGCAACTAATTTATGTTTTAGTTGTTCCACTAAAAGCTTGCTCAGCAGCTCAAGAGCTCAAATGCAGTACGTCTTAGGATTTTCGAAATATGTGTTTCTAGGATGAAATTAGCAAAACATGCACATAAAAACTAGATTCTCAATCCGCCTCCTTTAATTTACGTATAAAGGTTGTCTTTTTGATGAAAATATCTAATATATAAAATTTGTTCCAAATGTATTTTAAAAATCATCCAAATAAAATTTTTCCGAGAAATTTGATATCAAATAAAACATATAATTTTGATGATTCACAATTAGAAAATCTTGATTGGGATAGATTTGTCCAAAACAATAACGCTAATAACTAATCCCAAATTATATATATGAAAAGTAGCAAGGAAAAACGTCACCCAATAAAAAATTCAGGCTTACGTTTGTTTCAAGAAATGAGGCTTTCACCTGAAGTTGTCAATCATTACATGCACTACATTTGAAGAATTCAGATTCAATCAACACAGAAATTTGAAAGGAATATAAATTTTCTTAAGCAATGAATGATTTTTTTTATCATCCCTATTTATAATTTACAGTAAAAGAACTCCAAATTTGGGGTCTCTAAAATTCCAAATCTAGATAACAGAGTTGGAATTTGAAATCATTTGCTCCGGCATTCATGAAATTAGCTAAAATGCCAAAATCACACTAGCAGATCCTGAAAATCAGCGAAGTCTTTAATGCATTTATATGCTGGAAATTGCAAGACAGAATTAGCGAATATTTGCTGGTGCTTCTATAGTGTTGGAAATAGAAGGTAATTAATTTGCATTTTAGTCTTCCCTAAACACGGACGACAGCTATAAAAGTAGTTGCAAATCATACTTCCAATAAGAAGTAACAGGGAAAGCAGCAATCAGAGAAGCAATTTATCTATGACTTTAATACAAAGTTTAAGTTGTTCCTGATATTATAATTTAGCAGCTCCATCCAGGGTAAAGTCAGGGAAGAAACAATTAAAAATCCAAACGGTACTCCAACATTGAAACTCTTCGCAAAGAACTAGCACCAAAACCAAGGTTGCAGGGAACCAACAATTAACCAAAACTAGATCAATAGCAGCCGTGAACTAGAGAGCTAGCAACAATCTAAAATAAAACACACCAAAACAAAGATTTGAGAGCACAACCTAATATGGATCATCGCTATAAGTATGTTTACACTAAATTAATATGATATAATATAAAAATATGAAAATTACAAAAAATTTTTGAAACAATGCTTAGATCATCAAATTGCTTGTTTCAACTCATAATTTGTGTTTTTGATGAGTTTAGCCTTTTGATTTGCAGTATTTTATCTGGTTTAAAAAGATTTTGTTGCGACAAATTGAGCATTTGATATTTATTAAACAAATCTAGTCACAACTGTTGTGCTTTTTGAACATTAATCGACAAATCTGCATAAGTAGGTTTGTGACGTTTGTCATGCTAAAGGACAAGATGCCTTTGATATCTATCATCAATGGTGGATATAATCTTATCAAAAAATGTGTAGAGTTGTTTGGTAACATTTTAGATGTGAAAATATGAAAAATTTAGAAGAATCTACACATTGATAACAGTTTATTCAAAAGTCAAATTTAATACATTGAAGATTGCACTGATTCCATTTTATAGGATTTTTAATTTATAAGAATTCATCCCAATGTTATGCGTGATTTTAAATGTCCCAGGGCTTCTAGCGGTTAATTTTTTGAAGTACCAAGTAGGAATCCATTCAGCATTTAGAAATACCATACCTTATCTCCTGGTTTTAATTTAACATCTGTCCCATTTGTGTCAGTAATGATTTATTATTGTTTTGTATGTATATTTTCATGCAAATAAACCAAAGTATACAAATTATAGTCATAGCTAATATCATATGAGGCAAATAATGAAAGTTCTAAAAATACTAACATGCACTCTGGATACTAATAAGCATCATTAATTTCCAAGGATGGGATAAAAAAAGTTTGAAAATATATATATATATATATATATATATATATATATATATATATGGTAACTCAAATATTAACCATTAATTGTGAAGTTGTGATGAATTATGCACTTTTAAATTTGACTAAATTGATGGAATTTAAATTTCTAAGTTTCTTTGCATTCATCTTTATCAATTTCTCTAAAATTTTGACGCAACTTAACTCTCTTTTTATGGTTAATTTTAGTAATTGGTTTATTAAGAAACTAACAAATTATGAACAAAACCTATAGAAGATTGACCATTCATCGTGGTAATAATAGATATGATTTCTATTGGAGGATTAGGTTCAGTTATGATCTCGTGCTTAAATTCAATTTGAAACTCAAGTCTCATTCTTGTTCCAGTGTAGGTTGAAATTCATGACAATGGTTTGATTAGGTGCTTATTCAATTCAACAACATCAGATATATGTTCATATTGTTAGTGCAAATTATGTTGTGCATCAAATACATCTTCCAGGGAATATTCATGAACCACAATCCCTTCAATATATTCATATTCTGTCATGTTTGATTCTTGTGTTGGGGTTTGTGATGAGCTTTAGAAGAGATGCCAATGATTTTTCTGATTTTTCTTTCGGGACATTAAACATCAATGCGGTGGAATGATTGGAATATTCCTCAATTTTAAAGTTATGTATAAAGAGTATTCTAGCGGTTTTGTTGAATTGTAGATCATTTCATCCCCAACTTCTTCCTTAAGATCTTGAATGAAACAAGTAAGACAAACTTTTCAGTCTATTAGAAAATAATTTAATGCTACACAATAAACCTTTCATACTATTTGAAATACCATAATCACCTTGCTTATTATTTTTTATTCATTATATGATTGAATCCTGTTCACTAAATGATAAATCTTACTGTTTTTTTGTTTATATTTGTTGACTCAGGTGGATTAAGTAGCATCATGATTGGAAGTGGATGCACTTTTCACAAAAATTGTGGATGAAAAAAAAAAAGAAGGATAAAAGAACACCTCAAAATAATTTTTATTAAAAGAACTATAAAGAGAAATGCAATATACAATTGGAGAGGAAGATCCGGCTCTCCAAAATCTTTAGCCGCCGGCTAGATCCCAAATAACTTAAGAATAACTAAATTCAGCAAAATCCCAAAATATAATATGAAATCAATAGCAAAATCCCAAAATATAATATGAAATCACCCTATTTTTAGCCTTAAATAGGATCCCTTAATTCATTCTCAATTAAGTCCCCTTTTTCTAAATAAATCCCTCTCATATTTAAATTCAAATTAGATCTCTTGCCCTACATAATTTCCTCCCAATTATAATTAAAATTTTCCTAAACAATTTCTCCTTGATTTCTCTCCTCCCATTCCCTAAATAATTCCCTCTTAGATTTTTAATTCAAATTAGATTTCTTTCCCAAAATAGTTCCCTCCTAATTATAATTAAAAATTTTCCTGAACAATTCTACTTTGATTAAGAACCTTCCTAAATAGTTTATTCTTGATTAGAAAACTTTTTAATTCCCTTCCAATCAAATCGGCTGGTCCATCATAACACTTTGTGAAAATGATTGAGCATACACTTTAATTTTGATTTAGTACATTCAACTTTGGGATATTAGATTGATTGTATGTAAGAACCAGTCCAGCTGTTTGGTTCAGTTGAATCGGCTTTATTTATCAGACGGACGAAGCGAGACGAACAAGCAAAATCTAGCGAGCGGAATGTGTAAAGCAGGCGGGTAGAGCAGCCAAACCACGAGCACAGGAGCTTCGGTGGGGTCGAATCGCGAAACCGAGCAAGGGAATACATTTGAATAAGAAAAGTAATGACTCATCGCGGAGAATAACTGTGATTCGTTCTCTCCTTTTGATCATAAGAGGCTTTGAATGAGATGAAGTTGCGCTAGGAGGAGGAAGAAGGAGAAGGTAAGAAATAGAGAGAAAGAGACGGAAAAAGGGAGGAAGAAGGAAGGTGCGTGTGTGCAAGTTAGGGTTTGGGATTGATCAGCAAGCAAGGGAGATTGAGAGAAGAGAGAAGGAAGTAAACTCGATGGAGAGGGTAAGCGATAGTCTCGTGTACGGGTAGAAAGTAAGAAATTTTTAGCATTTATTAAATTTAATTTATAAATTAAGAGAGTTAATTTAGAAAATATTTTTATGAAAGAAAGTCCAATTTTCTTAGAAAAATTTAAGTTCAATTTCTAGAGATAATTGTTGTTTTTTTTAGGTATTTAGGTTATTAGAAATAAAAGAAATGTGTATATATTTAGAAAGAAAATAAACTTAATATTTATAGAACATTTTTATTTATAATTAATAAGTTCATTAGTATGAATCTAATTAACAAGAATAGATAAGTTGTGAGAAAATATATGTATTTTCAAAGAAAGAAATTTATATTTTTGTATTATTAAATTTAAAATATCTTAATATAAGAAATCTATTTAGAAAATAATAATAATCAAATTTAAATTTAAGATTTTAAAAGCAAATAATTAGAGAGATTGTTTGTTTGAGAGATTATAATATTTAAATAAAATATGAATTTTAATTGAAAATGCTAATTAGGAAAATTAATTACACACACAAGGAATTGAATGATTAGTGATAAATTACATATTAATAATATAAAAATATTAATTAAATAAAAATATAATGTAGGAGAGAGAGAAAGTATGTGTGTAAATTTTAATATATTAGATTTTAATTGTTATAAATATTTTAGAATTCAATTAAATATGAGAGCAATTAGAGGCTTTAATTAGCTACTTTGAGAAAAGAGAGAGAGAACAATATATATTTTAAAATTTAATAATAAAAGAAATCTTAATAAGTGAAATACTGTTTGATTACAACAACAACAATAACATCAAGCCCTTATCCCACTACATGGGCCGGCTACATGAATCCTTTTTCTCCATTGTGTCCTATTAAAAGTCAAATTTTCGTTTAAATCTAATAAAGAAAGGTCATTCCTAATATTTTCTAATCAGGTCTTTTTATGTCTACCCCTACCTTTCTTAACATAAGTCAAATCTAATACCTCTACTCTCCTAACCGGGTCATCGGAAGGCCGCTGTTTTATGTGACCAAACCATCTAAGGCGACTCTCTCTAATCTTATCTTCTACTGGAGCTACTCCAACCTTTCCACGTATATGCTCATTTCGTATCCTATCTCTAAGGGTAAAGCCACTCATCCACCTAAGCATCCTCATCTCTGCCACACTTAACTTAGTATTATGCTTCTCTTTTAATGGCCAACATTCGGCACCATAAAGCATTGCAGGCCTCACTACCATCTTATAAAATTTTCCCTTAAGTTTGAGGGGTACATTTCTATCACATAACAAGCCCGATGCATTCCTCCACTTCAACCATCCAACTTGAATTCTGCTAATAATATCCCCATCTATTTCACCATCACTCTGAACAATAGATCCAAGATATCTAAAATGTGTACTCTTATTAATGACTTGATCGTCCAAAGTCACAATCTGATGTAGACAAAAGGGGGGTCAACTCATGTCCAAAATAATATGAATTTTGGCTTCCCTTGAGTCTACTAGCTCAATTAAAATTGAGCTGGAATTTTAGCTCATTTATGAGCTGGATTTTAGTTCATTAAATGGAACTAAAAGATAGCTCATTATTAGCTAAGTTTTAGCTCATATTCATCTTTTATTTAATGCACTTTTATTATAGTTTTTAATGTCTTCTTTTATGATGTCTCTTGGGTTCCAAAAAGGGCTTTTGGAATCCCAAGAAAGGTGTTTTGTATTCTCATGCATGACTCATTGGTTTCCTCCATGGTTTCATTGCTTTTCCCCCCTTGGATTCCGGCCAGCTACTGGTTTCCCGTGCCTGGGCTCCTTTTCCGTGCGGCCTCCTTGGTTCCGTGCGGCTGCTGCTTCGGTTCCCACGGCTGCCACTTCGGTTTCTTGGCTTGGGATTTATTTTTAGGTGTTTGAATGTTGTGATGTTTAGGTTCTTGTATTAGTTAATGTTTGTGTCTTTTCATATTCTCTTCTCATACCTATATATATGAGATGGTTTGTAATATTTTAAATAGTTGAATGAAATGTTATTTTTGGAAAAGTTATAACCTGCGGGTTTGCTTTGGAAATCTTGCGGGCTCTTTCCACCCTTCTTTCTCATCCCCTTCGGAAATCCTGCGGGCTCTTTCCAACCTTTCTTCTCGGGCTTCTAATCTCTTTCGTCTCTCCGCAAGTGCCACTCCTCCTGTATCCTTCTTCTCTAAGTGAAGCAACTTTAGGGTTTCGTCTTTTAAATTTAAGCTTGCAAGTCGTCGTCGTTGTATTTTATTCTTTTTAGTTTTATTTGAAATGTAAGAGTTTGTTCTTTCCTCTTCTAGTCTTTGCTTTGTCGGTGTCGTTTCGTCTTATTTCTTGTGATAAAAAAATATAGGGTCCCCTATATTTTTTGATCGCATCACAATCCCATCACTAGGTCTATTACTACTAAAATTACACTCCATATATTCCGTTTTAGATCTACTCAAGCGAAAACCTTTAGACTATAAGGTTGATCTCCATAATTCAAGTTTACCTTCAACTCCCTCTCTAGTCTTATCAACAAGAAAAATATCATCAGCAAAAAGCATACACCAAGGTACATCCTCTTGCAAATGTCTAGTGAGAACATCCATGACTAAAGTAAAAAGATATGGGCTTAAGACTGATCCTTGATGTAACCCAACCGAAATAGGAAAATACTTGGACAATCCACCTTGTGTTTGAACACAAGTAATAGCTCATGCATACATATATTTAATGATTTGAATATAAGCATTATTGACTCCTTTCTTTTCAAGAACTCTCCATAGCACTTCTCTTAGAACTTTATCATATGCTTTTTCTAAATTAATAAATATCATATGTAGATCCTCTTTATTTTCTCTATATTTCTCCATCAAACCTCTTAATAAATGTATGGCTTCCATAGTCGACCTACCCGGCATGAATCCAAATTGATTTTGAGAAACATTAGTATCACGCCACAACCTATGTTCCATAACTCGCTCCTATAGTTTTAAAGTATGACACATTAACTTAATACCTCTATAATTCGCACAATCTTGTGCATCACCTTTATTCTTAAAAATAGGAATTAACACATTCATTCTCCACTCATCTAGCATCTTTTTAGTCTCAAAATAGTATTAAAAAGTTTAGTAAGCCATGAAATTCCTTCATCTCCTAAGCATTTCCACACCTCTATTGGAATACCATCAGGTCCAACAGCTTTTCCACCCTTCATTTTCTTTAAAGCCTCTCTAACTTCAGTTTTACTAATACGCCGATAAAAACATAAATCTTTATTTTCATTTAGGGTGCTAAGGTCAGTATAGTCAATCTTATTTTCACAATCTTCATTAAAAAGTTCAGCAAAATATCTCATCCACCTTTGTTGAATATCATTTTCTAAGAAAAATATTTTTTGATCTTCATCCTTAATACACTTCACTTGAACTAAATCCTTACTACTATCTCTTTGTTTGGCTAACTTATACATATATCTTTCTCTCTCTTTAGTATCTAATCTATTATATAAATCACTAAAAGCTAATGTCTTTGCATCACATATTGCTTTTTAGCATCCTTATGAGTCACTTTATATATTTCCCAATTATCAGAATTTTTAAAATTAAACCAATTTTTATAACAAAACTTCTTATTTTTAATCTTTTCTTGCACATTTGGATTCCACCACCAACTATTTTTACTATTAGGAGCTTTTCCCTTTGAAACTCCAAGGACTTCTTTTGCAATATTCTTAATATCACTAGCCACTTTTTCCCATATAACATTAGCATCCTCATGCACAGACAAAATCTTAAGATCTAAAATCTTATTCTCAAAAATATTTTTGTTAATATTCTTTAAATGCCCCCATCTAATCTTAGAAAATCGTTTTACTTAATTTTTTATTTTATGCTCCTTTATCTTAAAGTCTAAAACTAATAATCGATGTTAGATACATAAATTTTCACTCGGAATAACTTTACAATCTTTGCAATCTAAACGATTTAATTTTCTAATAAGAAAATAGTCAATTTGTGTTGTACTATATCCATTTTTATAAGTGATGAGATGCTTATTCATTTTCTTAAATAAGGTATTAGCTATTGAAAAATCATAAGCTAAACAAAAGTCCAATATGGTCTTGCCACCTTCATCCGTCGTTCCAAATCCATGGCCACCATGAATGTTTTTAAAATCATCTACCTCTCTACCAACATGTCCATTTAAATCTCCTCCAATAAAAACTCTTTCTTCAGGAGGTATCTTTTGTATTAATTTTTCTAAGTCATTCCAAAAATTTAATTTTGAACTCATATCCAAACCTACTTGAGGAGCATAAGCACTTATAATATTAACAATCTTATCATCAACAACAATCTTTAAAGCTATAATTCTATCTCCAATCCTATTAATTTTTATAACATTATCCTTTAAACTCTTATCTATAATAACACCTACACCATTTCTAGTACGACTACTTCCCGAAATACTTTATGATTATTTTTAAAAATTAAAATATATTTAAAAATGAAGTTTTAAAATATTAAGTTAGATTAATTAAGTGCAAATAATTAACTAAAGTTAATGAAGTGATCCTTTATAGTCTTTAAATCTATCATCATTGGAATTAGGAGTACAAGTGAAACAGTGTATTTCCTAAGTTCAAGGTGAGTACTCATATATTTTAATTACAATAATAATATTTGCTTCTCCTACATATGATGCATCAAATACTGTTATTATTTAATTGCTTATTGTTAATGTTCTATGAAATAATGTTATATGAATTTTATTTTTAAAAGACAATTGATCATGATGAATTAGAAGACTTGAATTTAATATTATAGAGATATCATCCATCATATATCATGATATTTATTATATAGATTAATATGAAATGATTTGAAGAAGATAAATGATATGATTAAAATAGAATGCTTGCATAAGGCTGTTTACTGATGGAGCACACCCTCTTATAATACTAATTGGGGACGCAATGTACCCGTGCACATTAATGGAAAAGGAAAATGAAAAGAAAATGTAAAAGAGTACCTTCATTAGTATCATTTTAGACGGTGACTTTTATGACGGTTCTATTATTTATAAGAAAGGATAATGATATGACTAAAGATATGAATAATGATATATGCATATTATTGGAAGTGTTGAAATAAAATTATTTTATGTTTGGAAAATGATCACGCATGTTGTTCCAAGTGCCTTAAGTTATTGTAGTTTAGAAGCATGAATTACTCACTGAGTTCTTTATGACTCACTCTTCCTATTGAAAAATAATTACAAGTATAATTCAATTAACTAAATTGAGCAGAATAGGTGAAAATGTGTATCATAGGCATGACGCACTGGAAGAAATGTATTTAAATGATTTTATTTCAATTTGTTTCAAATTTGAGGTTTTAGTAGCTCTTTCTGTTTATTGAAAATAGTTAGTTAGTAATTAAAAATTTAGTCAACCGTTGACCATCTGTTCCTGCCTCGTTAATTCGATTCTTTAGGCCGGGTTGTGACATTGTATCTTTTGAAGAAATTTTTTTAATTATCAACCCAAATTGAAAATTCAATTGATCATACATTCTTTCTAAAGTAGGAATATTATTTTAATCCTTATGATTGATATATATCTTTTACCTAGAATTATAGCTTACTGAAAAATTTTTATACCTTGTATATTATTTTTGTCTACTTAATTATTATGTTCTCCCTTTAGTTGATATGATGATGTGACCTTAAGGGCTAGGGTATCAAATCTGATGTAGGATGTCTTGTTGTCGAAAATTTCTCAACGTAGATTTGGAATGTTACGAACCAAAGCTGCACACAAAGATAGATGTAAAGTCCACTAAGTTCAATCTAGGCAAACTCTCTTTTAAGGAAGATTTGTAGCATATACAATTCATTCAAAATGATAATTTGAAGATCATTCAAACAAAATTTTTGCATTAACATGGAAATCAAATAAAACAATATGTTGATCAAGACTCTCACTGTAATTAAAAATTCATATTGTAATAAAATACCCACAAATCATTCACATGTGCAAACCTTTCATAAATTATGTTGTTTTAAAGTAGCAAGGGAGGAAGTCACCAAATAAAAATTTTAGGTCTCAGACAGATACAATGAGAAGTCTTCTTGTGGCAATCGCCAATCAATATATGCTCCACACTCAAAAAATCCGCATTCAACCATACACACAAGTTTGAGTTGAATATGAACTTTCATTAAGCAATTGAGTGGTTTTTTTACATGCCTCACAATTCTTACTTACTATAATAGAAATAACCAAAATTTGGTAACCTCATAAAATACTAAATTGTGATCACATTGATATTTAGAAATTTGAACGTCATGGATTCGTCTATTCAAATATATCATCAAAATCATACTCCAATATAGGTAAAAAATCAACAAAGTCCCAAACTCATCCCTATTTCCATAAATCACAAGACCTGATGCTTTACATAGCAGACTTAGAAGAATATTAATTTGCCATCCAAGCTTTCTCAAATAACGATTACAATTACCATATCAACAAACACAAAATTGATATGGGACCATTTAGTACCAACTCATCCAAAAGCATGGACTATTGGCAAATTTACAACTCAGGCTTGCTTGCCAAAATTTCTATCTTCCTAATTCCATAAATGTATTGCTATGACCATGACTTTCCCACCACAATCGAATGCAATCCCATAAGTTTATCATCCACCCCATACGTAGAAGGCACATTAGCTGTTATATTGCCCTCTTGACAACCCTCTATTGTCCCTTTCCTCTAGATGGGCAGTTGCACTACCAAGGACTTGATCTCATATTCCATATTACATTACCAAATTGGTGCAGACTACTTATCATAATCATCTTCTCTTGAAGTCTAGATTTATGATGAACGCGCAACTAAGACTTTATAGTGAAGGCTTGGCCACCTTAGTTCCAAAGGTGTGCCTATGACTCGGCCATCCGCTGTAGTCAAATGCAGGTCCATGGTTCGGGCATCCATTGTGGACTTGCAGCGGACACACCAACTGTTTTTTTGTCCTCTTAACAGACCTCTGGTTATGTTGTGTATTTATATCAAGAATTTAATATGCTCGTGTATTTCTTTTTTTCTGATGTGCTATCTTATTTATCTCTTTGGCTGTTGCCAATTCTATCCATCTTATTATTGCTTTCAAATGTGTTTGGCAAATCATTTAATTTGTCTTTAAATCAACATGAACTCTATTTTTAAGATGTGACATCTCATGACTTATATTCCTTGATTAGACATCGACATGTCTGTATTGTTGGCAGGGAAGTATAATAATTTGCTGATGCTGACATGGCGTTTCTTGTTCCATTGTTCTCTAATGGTTGTAAATAATAATTTCATTGCTAAAAAATAAAGACTTGGTTAGAGAGTATTAGAAATGATCTTTTTTTGTTAGATTTAAATGAGAATTTGACTCTTATTATGACACAATGGAGAAAAAGATTCACGTGTCTGGCCTCACGTAGTGGGATAAAGGCTTGCTGTTGTTATTATATTGCTGAAAAATCAAGTGCTTTTCTCTTACATATATTGGGCGCTGAAACTGCACCTCATATTTAGGTTAAAAATGGACAAGTCACTTTTGCTGAACTTGCAGAAGATTGGCTTTCCAATGCTTGCAATCTTTTTGAGATCCCGTTCTCAAATAACGCTTATGTTGCTATCCTGAATGAAGCTGAACAATTTCTTTGGGGTGGGCATGACATGGATCCAGTATGGTTATATATCCATCACTTCTTCAATTTCCTGAATAAACATACTTATTATATATTATTTCTATTGTTCTTGGAATGTACCAGGTGCGCCATGTTTCCAGTAAATTGATTGATGCTCAGAAGTGGGCGCTCAGTGTAAAAGATTATCTTTTTCGAGTGGAGAGTTCCTCCCTTTCTAGGAACGATAATGTAGGTAAAATATCTTTAAACCAGATTGACGAGGTGCTGAGCATTGATCCTATACCCTGTTGTGAGCCGGGTCTTCTAAAGTTGAAGGTTTTAGATTCTGTTTCTCACAGATATATGATTTCTCTGTCCTCTTTTTAAAAATCTTCCACAACGGTTTGTCTTTAATTTTCAGGGATATGCAGATGTTGCAAAGAAGCTGGTTACTGAAATACGAAAAGCTTTTTCATCTCGCTTAGATGTAAGTGAGATCAATGTTACTTATTTTCTTACAGCATACTTGTTGTATTCTTCAAACGTATCTGTAGAGAAATGTCCCTGGAGTTCTCTGTGATTTTTTGGGTCGGATAATTAGGTTCTTTTGCGTTTTATTTCTTTTTTACAGATTTGTTTGATTATTAGTTATTTTAATGTAGCTTTTAATGGAAAGCTACTATCATGTCTATCTCAGTTACCATGCTCTCCTAGAGTTTGTGACTGCTAATTATTCCCTTTTCTTTTGTAATCTCATGGATGCAGTTTTTTAAGTTTGTTGCTGCTTGCTGCTAACGCTTTTTGTTTGGGCATGTAAATGGATTAAACTCCATTGTGTAACTGTTTACTTTATGTATTATAGATCGAAAAAATGGAAGTTATACTATCCAAAGCTATGGAGTTTCCAATTGACGTAGAAGAAACTAAAATATTAGCAGCTGAAATCTCTTCTGCGAAGGTTAGCATTATTATTCGTATAAGTTAATTATTTTCATTCTTTCTTTTCTAGTTTCTTCAAATTTATTTCTTTAGCCTTGTCATTGATGTTGAAATCTAATAACTTATGTTGTTGCAAATTACATTTGAAGTTTACATGACAGAGCATACTTGCATTGTTATAGCAGAGCATGGAAGTATGATCTAACTCTGAACTGCTTTTGTGATTATGCTAGTTATTTTGAAATGTAGAAATATAGATAATAGTTTTGCTCAAATCTATGTAAGAAAAAAAAATTATGAAGTGAAATATGTGCTAGATTTGAGAGTGAACATTGTATCTTTAAGTGCTCTTTAATGATCTACGGTATAAACCTCATGGAGATATTGAGATCCTAAATGTTTGTAGAGGTTTTATGACCGTCATGAAGACTAGTAGAGTTGGAAGGCTACTATGTGTTACGAGAAGCAACTTCAAAGGACGCTTCAACTATTGCCTTAACCACAACGGGGCACCATATTTTAACCACAACGGGGCATGGGGCACCATATTTTAACCACAACGGGGCATGGGGCACCATATTTTAACCACAACGGGGCACCATATTTTGGGAAAGCATAAAAGAGTTAGGTTTCATATTGTAAGAAAAGTTCCAAAATGAGTTCAAGCACGGAATAATGGAAGACTTTAAAGTAATTTGGTGGATTATGTTGTTTTGCATGGTCCATCCTGATGTTAGATGACACTATTATAGTATACAGGATGAGAAGACAAATGAATCATATGGGACATTCATGTTAATGATAGCACTTCAATGTGAAACATCTAGGCTGTAAGGATTCTCTCATCTATTCAACTTATATGGACTTTGAGTCTTATGAGATTTTGAATGTGTTGAGCCCTCTGGAGCATTGAGAAATTAAAGTACTTAGCTCAGAAATAAGTCATAAGAGAGATTGAGTTTTGCCACAGTAATGAGTCGAGGGAGAAACTCATTAATTTGACTCGATCGGTTTGATGTTCAGCAGATTGTTAGTTACACTAAATCCATTCCATGGAGTATTGCATGTAACTTAACCAAATTTCGTGCTCGCCAATTCATGCACTTAAGAAAAAAAAAGAAATAAATATGTGAGCAGTAAATGAAACCATGTCGTCACACGTTTCCATGATCTCGAAAACCGTCGCAATTGGCATAAAGTGAAGAAGAAACGAATGAAAGTTTTTTTATGCTTACAGAGATAGAAGAGATCGAGTTTTCAATTTTTGGGCTCTAGTTCCCTTGTCATGAACGCAAGCAAATTCCGTCACTCAAGCCATTCTGTGAGCCGCACGGACACTTCTTGAGCCCGCAGTCAGACCCGTGTCTCCAGCATGATCACGCCCGATCCCTGCCTTCGACTTCTGTCTTGCACGAACAAGCCACACCGCCCGAGCCTGCTGTCGAGCTCCCATACGCGAACTGGCACAAGCATCCCTTTTCGCCTCCTTCAACCAAACTCCACCGAGCCCAATGTCCGACTTCCACATGGGGCGGTCCTCTCCGTCCAAAGCCCTCCCCTCCAGCACAAGTGGCCCAGGCCTCCTTCTACCAGTCCGAAAAAGCCTTCGTCCTGTCCGTCTCATCCTCATCGATTCCTCTGCATGTCTTAAGATTCGAAGCCACACCTCTTACACACGCAAGCAAGGATCTCCAGTCCAGCTTTCAAGATTGAATCGTGACACTCTCCCCCTATTCACGAAAGAACGAATCCTTCTCTTAGCCACATTCACGTCTCTTATGAACAAGCCCACATCCAAACAATTTCTTGATTTTTGTTTTCTTGAAACAATAAGGAGCAAATAACTATTATAATTATAATAAAAGTAGTAATAATGATTATTATTATTTAATTTTCCTTTTTACTATTATTACTGTAGTAAGTAGTAATAATAAGTAATATATACATGGAACATTGTGACCATTGATTGACAGATTTGGAGGAATCCGTGGGTTGATTTAGTCCCCCGAAGCCCTTGTCCGTCGATCTGATTCATCCGAGTGGATAAAAGACTCGAAGTCCTATTCAAGGATCACCGTCAATTTTATTTGGCTTAGTCGAGCTAAAAGGGCGAGTGCCCTTCCTAACCTTCCCTCGCGGGCAGGGGACGTCGGGAGGCTGCCGAAATTGCCCTATAAAGCTGCCAAAATTATGCCAAGAGACTGCCAAATTGGAGAGTTGGGAAATTTTAACTAATTTAAATTTTAAATTTGATGAAACTAAAATTAACATTATAATCCTAATTAACTAACTATCTTAATTAATGAAATCTTTTATCAAATTAAATTCCAAATTTAATTAACAAATGATTAATTGACTCAATTAATTAAGCTAATTAAAATAAATAAATAAATACATAAATTATATATATATATATATATATATATATATATAATCAAATTGAATATTAATTCAATTTATTAACTAATTAATTAAACTAATGAATTTAAATTTAAAATCTTTAATCAACAAAACCAACTAATTAAATTTAAATCTCCAAAAGAACTTGTAATAAATTAATTAACCACTTAAAATGAAATTAAAGAAATTTAATTAAACTCATTAATTTAAAAATAAAGCCTCATTGAATTAAATTTAATATTAAATTTAGTTAATAATTAAAATAAAGTTAATTATATTAATTGAGAAACTAATTAAATTAATAATTAAAAAATTTTAAAATACAATTTAAACTTACATTTTAACTTAAATTTATTAAAAAATTAAATAACTTTTAATAAAATCAAAACTTTAATCAAATTAATTGAGAAATTAAAATTTAATTTTCAATTAATAATTAAATCAAAATAATTGAATAATTTTAAAATGCAATTTTATTAATGAGCTTAGCAGTTAATTAAAATAAATTAAAAATCATTTAATTAATTTATTAATGCAATAAAATAAAAGGACAGAAAATGAATGTTTTCGACTAATCGATACTAAAACTCAACTCCTAAAAAAATTAACCAAAGCACAAAACAGAAAGAAAAACTCCAAAAATCCTAAAAAAAAACTAAACCCCTCATTGTAAACTCCAACTCTTCGCAAGCTCTAGTTCTTAGTAAATGCTACAGTTGCAAACTCCTGCAACTAGTGGCTACGAGCACCTGCAAACAAGTGGACAAAAGTTAGCGGTGGGTAAAAAAAGGACAAAACTAGTAAAGAAAAGCACGTGTTGAACAAACAATAGGGCTAAAGTAGAAAACAAAACAAGCTACTGCGGGAAAAGAAAACTACGAGTACAAAACAACAAGCACACTTCTGAAAGCTAAAGTAGAGAATAGCTATTGGCTAGTAAATGTTAAAACAACAACAACTATAGGCTAGTACTGAAGCAAAGCTGGCAAAACAACCATTGACGTCGGTGTCAAAACAAGGAAGTGTATACAATTATGTCCTCGCCAACCTAAACCATATAGGTCATTTTTAATAGAAATAATGAATTCTATTGGTAACTATTTCACTAGACAAATCTATTATGTGAAGTGATGGACATCTGAAATTAAATCCACCGGCAACTTCTAACCAAAGTCGTAAGTCCAATTTTAGGGGAAATCTCTAGGTAGCAACCTAATCCCGTGTTCACGCCCCAACCCCCCAACCCCCCGCCCCCCCGCCCCCCCAAATGGGCATCTTAACCTATAAGGCTAAGTTGTAATATCTGCTATATGGGCTACTTCCAAAGGGAAGCAATAAAACCCGCATATCAAGGAAACTTTTAAATTAACATAACCCTAAATCCCGCTACATGAGCAACCACTAATAGAGGCTTTCAGACCCGCCATATGAGCTACTTCCAGTCGAAGCAATAAGACCCGCTACACGGGCCACTTTCAATGAAAGCCGTAAGCCTCGACCCAAAATCAAGCATACGTGAAACTCCTAATTGGAGCCGTAAGCCACAAACTAAATAAATTAACGAGCAATCTAATAGACATGAGCCCCAAAACATAACCAATCTAAAACCTATATTTAACTACTTCAGTTTACTCGGGATCCCTGAGAAGAGGCACCAAATGTCTGCTAATTATATTCCCTGGACACTACAATCAATGGTTGTCAGCGCTGGTAGACTGAAACCCACGGTATATCCGGGATGACAGGACCATGGGATCTTGATCAGGTTTACCTTCATCCCCCCTAAAATCAAATTTAAAACTTTTGTACAACTAAATATACTTTCATCTTTTATTGAGAGTGCTCTTCTATGCATTAGAAGGGGTAATTAATTATAAGAGCTTGCCCTGATAGGAAGCAAAACCTCAAAACTAAATAAACCCTGATGCCAATCATCGGAGGAAATCTGGTTAAATTAAAATCCAATCTACCTCAGAAAAAATGGGACCTAAAAGCTTGCGAGAGCAAGGGTTCATACGTTATCACAACATTTCCTTTCTTAAGGGCGAACAAGTTTCGAGGCACATTTTCATTCTCTGGGAATGCTATTCTTCTGGATTAAAATGAATCATCAGACTTGTTAACAGTGAATCATATTAAGAAATTGTGGGTTCTAACTATTTGACATAATTTCAGGCTCAGCTTCTACGAATATATTCTTCTACTGGTATGAATTTGTACTTTTTAAAATATTTATTGAAACATCCCTTAAAATGGGTTAGCTTTTTGACACCTGTTAATTACTTCAATTCGTCTTTCACAAATGCTGATAGGAAATTTAGTAGAATACCTTTCATTAACGTTTGAAAAACTGCTATTCCGGCACCTGTACTTGGATAAAATAACAACTATATAATTGTATCTCCCAGACAAAATTTTATATAGTTGAGCTCTTTTTTTGGCTTCTACTAACCAGCTCTAGTCCCTGGTCAATCAGCTCATCCTTTCTGTTTGCCTAATGAATCACTTTATTAGTTCTCATTTACTGTGTTATTCTGCCCCTCTCACTCTACTGAGTCTGACTGCATGCTAGGAAAATTTTGGTTTGTCATATTGGTTTTGCTTAAAAGGCCATGGTTCTTGTTCAATGTTGTAAACAAAAATTCTGTGCAAGACAGTTTTGAAATGTTATATCTGTTTGAGGTGCCATCTAAGCTTCTTTTTATATGCATCAAATGCTCTAATATATTTTTCGACAGGCAATGCCTGTAATGATGCGCGTTTATCCAGTTTGCTGCTTTATAATCTCCTTTATAGTGTATGGGTAGTTTAATAGATTATTCTCACTTAATAAATGTTGGAAATTTCATTTATGTTTGAGGAGTAATTCCTATTTTTTCTTGTCTTTTTTTTAAGTACTCGGTAACTTCTTTTGTTTTTGAAGTATAAGCTCCATGAAATCTAGCTAGCAAATCATATAATAGTAGTCCAAAAATTTTTCAGTATGTTGATACATATTTCACTTTTAGATTTCTTGTCAGATGTTTATATAAATTTTTATGATGATGCAGGTCTGGATGAGGAATGTGCAATCATTCTTTTTCCGGGAAAGACCTAGAGCAATGGATATTGGTTCCTTAAATAGGCTAATGTCAGAGGTATGCAGGTTTTCCTATGATAATATCTTATTATATTAAATTAATATCAATCCGATTGTTTTCTAAGCACAGTGTGAAGCCGAATGACTTCTTTTTTTTTTTCTTTATGTTGCGTGAAAGCACTGATTGCAAAGGCAAGCTACAGTTGGGTTAAAGCAAAATTCTCACAACTTTTCCATTGTTTTTAAGTGCTTTATATGTATATAAAACCACTTAAATTGCTATGGATAAACCACTTCTTTCGCCAATTATCTACAAATAGTTAAGTCATCCAAATGTCAAATTGCAATAAATGAATTAAGTTTAACATAAAAAATATTAAATTTAATCGCTATAATTCAAATTTAGAAACTAGTAATTTGTGGAGCATGTAGAAGAGTACAAGATTTTTTTGGTGTAACTGCAGAGATATTGTGCTTTGGTTGTGTTTTAAGTAACCGAATCATCTTACATGGAAATATTAGTTCCTCTATAAGTCCTATCCATAGCTTATGAAATGATATTGCAAATGCAATTTTTATGATGGTTTTCTGAGCATTTTTTATGTGAACCTAAATTGCTGTTTAATTTGTTAAAATTTAGGAAAATGGAACAAATGAAGCCTCAACTCAAAAATTATTATAATTTTAAAATTTATAGATATTAAACATAATTATCAAAGAACCAATGAACTGATAGACTATTCAATAACTATATGTGTGTTAAAAATATTAGCTAAGGAAAATTAATGGTGAAGCTTAGATTAAACGGACCAACCGCAGTTTTTTTTAACTTCAAGCCGAGAGAAAAGAAGTATGTGTTCACATAAGTTAACTAAAGCAAATAACTCCCATGTATGGATTAAGCTATTACATCAGAACCTACCGATGAACTTGCTTCACAAATATCATCGCTACATCTCAATTCTGTAAAATATATGCTGAAGGAAACTATGCCTTTTAGTATCAAAGCTTTGGGAAAAATATTAGAGAAACAATTCCAGACATCAAATCATGGTGAAGCTGAGGCATCTTAACAATGGATGATAGTCATAACCTGTAGCAAGACAGATCCGCATCTATGATGCACAGACATGGATATGATACAGATATAAGACATGTCAATTATAGAAAATATGGGACACAGACATGAGTTGGACACGGTATTATAATTTTTATATCTTAAAAATAGTGTGTAAAATTTGAATTAAGTAGAATACTAAAAATAATTGAGAAATAAAAAGTCATTTAACTATGATTTGTGCTTAAAATGATTAATATTAGGATGTCGAGAGTCAGACGTGTGTGATGTGATAGGTATCCAGAGGGAGAGGACAATGTTGTCGAGAGTCGAGCATCCATGTTTGGGCTTTGATGTCAAGATAGCGTCGACTCTCATTGTCGAGATGACGTTGGTCGTCGATGCTGAGATGATGTTAGACAAAGATGAGACTTTGAGACAAAAATAAAAATGAAAATGCTTGGAGAATGACATATTAAGTATGAGCGATTGATTTGAGGTTCTAGAGAGAAAATAAGGAATTTATTTTTTTTTTAATTTTTTTAATAGATAAACAATTGAAGCATAAGAAATTATATTGTAAAAAAATTCATAAAATATTTAAGGCGCATGTCTCGGACATGCGTCTCCAATTTATTTTTAATCGGACACATCAACGTGAGTTTAGAATATCATTTTTTTAACATTTAATGGGAAATTATATTGTTTAAACAATATTTTTTTAATCGGAAATTATATTGTTTTAACATTTAACAATATCGTTTTGCACTCATAATTCTTTGTTATCTTACTGTTGCTTCTTTTAGACATCGTTGATTTTTTTTTTTCCATTTGCAAATTCCTTCATGTGGCTTGTTGTTTCTATTAGATGGCAGAGCTTCAAGTTCAACTTCCAGAGATGGATTTGCTGGCAAACTTCTCCAGAGAGGTTGACTTGCTGCACTCTCGATGCAAGGAGATCTTGACATGCCCCCAGAAATTGAAGTTTACGGTATTTAAAATTTTATCTTGTTTTTGCAACTACACTGTATTTCGAAGAACACTTCCAAGTAAAACTACTGATGAACACTTTGTGTTTTTGATGTCCAGGAACTTGACAATTTCTTGAAGGATGCTGATAAAGTGCGAGTTAGCATTCCAGAATTGGAACACTTGAGGCATTTCTACTCTGATGCATGCTCATGGAGTCATGATTTCTATAATATTCTTGATAACCTTCCTGATCGGGAAGATCATGAGAACGTTGTTGCAGAGCTTTCTAGCATCTTAAAATCTGGAAAGCTCTTGAGAATTGAAGGTACAGATTATTTATTAGTTTTAATCATCTCCATGTTTATTTTATTTGAACTTAATTCTGTGCCATCATTAACAGTGGATGAATTGCAACTCGTTGAGGCTGAGCTGGCGAGGTCATGTTGCAGAGAGAAAGCTGTGAAGGTAGTGATTGCCCGGTCGAAATTAATGTTATTTAAGATGATTCCTCAAACATGTTTTTGTATGCTATTTCCGTTTTATGCTAAGATGTGAGTAATAATTTATTTAGCTGTTAATATTATAAAATTTGTTTTTTTTTTCTCTCCCAATAACCATGTTTATGCACTTTTTGAAAATTTGGGTATATTTTCTGATATATGTATGTGTTTTATGAATGTTCTTTTAAAGGCTCTTCAACTTCAGATGCCCCTTGAATTCATAAGAGACGTATTGGTTGAGGCATCTTTGTAAGTCCTTGATACCACGAACCCCTGCAAAGGAAATAAAATATTAACAAAATCAAATGATTTTGTTTATTTTCCTATGAGTTGTCTGGCTTGATACCTTTGTCTAATTTCTTTCCAGATTAGAAATCAAGAATGAAGAATTGTTTTTGAAGCTTTCCAAAGTTGATACAGAAGCTGTTTTATGGGAAAAAAGAGCTAATTCTCTTCTTACAAATGGTGGCAGCATGCCAGAGTTTGAAGATGTTCTGAGGTTTTTGTTAGAAATTAAAAAAAAAAAATTAACTCTGATCCTTCTGATTCAATCATAAATTTTTCTAGATTTCTCTATTTTTGAACATTTCAGGGCTTCTAGCTATGTATATGCTATCCTTCCTTCGCTGTCTGATCTCAAGGATGCAATTTCAATGGCTCAAACATGGATCCGTAGGTCACAACCATTCTTGACATACAATAGACAAGCTTTGGATGATTTGGGTCTGGAACTTGGTATTGAGGATCTAAAGGTTTCAATTATATCGTCACTATTCATCCTCTTTTATAGGCATATGTTGGCGCTTTAAATTAACATTCTTTAAAACTCTGCAGGAGTTGGTTACACTTTCTAAAAGTCTGAAAGTTAATTTGCATGGTTCAGAAAGACTTGAGATGAGTTTAAATGATATTTATGAATGGGAACACAATACCTGTTTGTTGATTGAAGATGCAACATCATTTTTAGAGGAGGCTTCTAGTTTTACAACTATTAATCACCTTATATTAAGAATCGAGGAGTTGCTTAGCAGGGCCAATTCTGTTACTAAAAATGGGATTTCCATGTGTGTTGTGTTGAGTGAATTGCCAAAACTTCAGCAAGCTACTTTTACTTTGAAATGGACCTTGAGTGCTCTTTCTTTTTGCACTCGGATTCCACTGGCCAAGGTAACTGCACCTAACTAGGTATTGCACGTCTATTTGTTTTGCTAGCAGTTGGTTCTCTTTTTCATGTTGTCATTTATTTTGCTACTTCAAAGTTGAATGCTTCTTCACAAAGATAATTCTAATTTCCTGGATGTGAGTCATATGCCTTGTATACGTTTTTTTTTAATTATTGGTATTTTATTTAATTTATTCTAATAATCTACTTAAGATTATGTACTACGTTGATGTAGTTTCTTCTGGAAAAAACATGAAATCCAGCATTTTATTCAAATAGAGGGCCAGATAAATGGGGATCTTTGGTTACTAGTGCCGATGTGCTATTCTGCTTGTAAAAGGAACCTTTTGGTAAAATTACTTGTAAGAACATTTTGTTTACTGGGGCAGAAGGAAATTTGACATTGGGATGCTTGGAGGGGTTGGCTGAAGCTAAGTTGGCAATGATGGGCTACGGTTTATAGAAGGCATTGACACACTATATGCTAAAATTTTGTTTTGTTATGTAGAAGTGAGTTCATGGGTTACAGGGTGATTGAGAAAGCAGAAATTTGTCAATTTATCTAAAGGAACACATTGTGCAGTAGATGTGGGTGATCTGTAGGAATTCTTCCTTTTCTGATGATGTTGAAGATATTGATGAGCTTGCATAAAAGTTTGGAAAGGTATATATATATATATAGTAAAGCACAATATCATAGCAATAAAATGATATGAGTACAACAAGGGGAATTATCAAGAATTGTTAGTAGAAAAAATGGAAGGTCCAAGGCTTGTGGCATGGGGCTGATGACAAGGGTCACAATGTGACAATGATATGCAGGGAGAGGAGAGGGATGTCGATAATGACGGTAGTGGTGGAAGTGTGGTGGATGGAGTGGTCTTGCGATTTGCAAGATGCGGGTGAGATATGGGCTTTAGATTATGCCTTAGAGAGAGGTAGGTAGTGGTGATTTTTTGGTGAGGGAGTCGGGCTCATGCGATATTTAGGTGAGTTTATATAAGTGGAAATTAGGGGGTTGAGCTTGACCTTTCAAGCACTGGTCCAAGGCTTGCTGCATGGGTGGCCTTGGACCTTTCAAGCGTTGAGATTTTTCAGGTTATGTTTGGATAGATTTTGAGGATGCTTTACAAGGTTGGTTCTAGAAAAATCACCACATCTTCCCACTACACCATTAACGATATGTATGGTAGGTTTATGTGATACCATGTCTTAAAAAACACCGAGCATTGCTCGAAGTACTTAGATTAGAATATTTGTACCTAGCACATCAATTTTAGAGTACATGTGTATTCTAGAGTATTTTCATGCACCAAACATACAATAAAACTTTAAAATATGTGAGAAGTTTGCTTGGACGATGAATACGCTTTTATGTGGCTCAGTGTCATGAGATGTTTGCATTATTTCATGAGAAAATTATTGTTGGAGAGGAAAATGGATGGGGGAGAAAATTAGCGTTTTTGAAAAATTTTATATTATTATTATTATTATATTATTTTTGAATGCTGGTGGGTATGGGTGGGGGGTGTTAAGTGTACTAATAGATTAGTTCCTTTTTTCTGATGGAAAACTATGATTTTTTTGCTTAGGACGTTGATAAATTACTTGAAGATGCACATCATCTCCCAAGTATGTTCGCAGGTTGCAATTTGGTTCAGTTGTTATTAAAAGGTGCAACTTGGCTGGGAAAAGGTGTAAATACATTGTTTAAGCCTTTGAATTCTAAACGGTGCACTCAGAAAGAGGCTGAAGAAGTTTTGAGAGAACTTCAGGTAACTCCATGCGTACTTAGTTCCCTTAGACTTGCAATTAGTACTTAGAATTTTAGCAGTAACTTGTAATATTATAAATTTAACTTTTGTAATGGTCTATGCTCTTGATGCTAACTAATTTTTCTTTTAAACTGCAGAAAACTGTGGTTCCATATCCTGTGATGGTTGCTCACCTTCAAAATTCAATTGAAAAACATAAGTTAGTTTCTTTACCCTCCTAATAAATTTTTCCCCCATAACATTGTTGTATTGGTCATGACGATGTCACACAAGTTCTCTAGATTTTAATTCCATTTCCCATATGCTATATAAACTCAAAGGCCATTGTTACGAGTCCCCCCCCCCCCCCCCCCCCTCCCCTTTTTACCGTTATTTTGGTTTAGAATTAAGGGATATGCCTGATGTTAACTTCAGAGAAGATGGTTCTTGTTTGATGCAATCTTAGGCTATCATGTTGTGGTAGATTTTGCTATCGATTGTAACAATGAGCTTTCAAATCGGATTTGGGACCGAGACTCCATTCTTTTTGAAATCCTGGCGTAGATATGTTGATTAGTCTTTCTTTAATTTCTTTCTGCCAACTAGGATTGTTGTTATGATTTGTTAGTTTATTGGAAGTTTTATATCCCCATTGAGAAAGAATGAATTTGCAAAAATGCGTTAAAGTTTCTAATAATTATTTTGTTGATATAGTTTACTAAACCAACGAGTTAAAGTTTTGTTAGTTATGGTATCAAGCCAACTCAGGTACAAATTGCTGATTAAAGCATTTCAAATTGATACATGTCGAGGCTAACTTAGCATGTTCGATCACATTCATGTTAATCAATTGCAATCTTTTTGTTCTTTATCATTGACTAAGGGGTTATTTGGTTTGCTGAAAGAGGAATATAAAGTAAAATAAAATTCAGTGCAGAAGGAATGTAATATATTTGAAATGTTTTGTGTTTGGATGAGTGTAAATTAAATGCATGTGATTAATCTTTCTTGTTTTGCTTTGTCACGACCCGGCCCGGTTAGCTCGCAAGTGCGAGGCGGGAACGAAAGTCGGACAGGAGGAATTAATAAAACTTCACATTTCTCTATTTACATGTCTCCAACATACACAAAACATTCTTAATTCTTGATGAAAGAGCCACTAAAGAACTCCAAATACAATATTTTTCATTCCATTCATAAATCAAAGTTAACATATACATGGAGATTCGATTACAAAAGGAAGTGTTCAAAAATAGAATTAACTATCAAGGTTATCCTATACAACTATCTATACCAAAACATCAAAAACTCAAAAAGGAACCTGCCGCCCGTCGTCTCCCTACGACGGTACGTGAGGGGAGTTCTATCCGCCATTTACCCTTTACTAGATCATCCTGAAAAGTATCCCACAACATGGGTAAGCCATAACTCAATAGGTAAATGCTTTTTAATTAAATTTCAGAAGACAAAAATAAAGAGGTAACATGTATGTAAATGCTTCTAGTATAGGAACAATAAACATGTCATAACATTTAACTAGCATGCCTCTAAGTCATCATTTAAGCATATTTCTTTGGATAAACTTGCAACCAATTTCTTTAAACAATGCATGACTTGCTTTCATAATTCATGTGATGCTTGTATTGCATATCATATAATACATAATCTATAATCACCCATCTCGGAAGTATCTTTTGTACTGATCATGTACATTTTATTTGGTCAATCCTTTACCATTTGACTCATAAGAGCCTCCTTTATCATTTGGCTCATAAGAGCCTCCTTTACCATCGCTCAAAAGAGCTCCTTTACCATTTGATACTTCCGCGTCAACATGCACATAATACTTTACATATTCATAAAAGAGCTCTAGTATATCCTTCATGCATATGGTATATTGTTCCATAAGGTGCTACATGATTACATGGCTTCATGAGAAAGAGACATGGGCACTTTCTTTAAGCATTACATGAGAAGGACACCATTTGAGAAAAGCTCTTGCATTGTAAACTAACACATAAAGAAAACATGTGCATTGTAGTAAGCATATGGTTAAGTGTCTTTACATCTTTCTACATGAGCATATACATTTAAGCTATTCATAAGAGCATGTGGCATGACATTTAGGAGCATGTTAGGATATAAAAGAAAAACACAATTGCATAAGAATAATGCTAGGAATCCCATAAAAATACAAGGACATGCTATCATGGAAAGAAAAGAATTCTGAATTTAAAAGATCCACATTTTCCTACCTCAACTTGTGCACCACTTCCGTTTGTCCGGTCAAATCCTTTCCCTCCACACGTTTAATATCTAAAAGAGACATACAAAATTGCATAAGTAAACTATCCCTACACAATTTTCTAAATCCTTAATGTAAGGTAATAAAGAGTTCAACCTAATGTCATGACTACACTTTCAAGTTAAACCCCTCCACTATTCATGATATCTCTCACTCCCATTCACTCTCAATTAAAATTTAGTTAAAATCTTGGATCTTAATCATGCAAACATCATTCCTACAACCAAACATTAATTAAAACATCATTAATTTTCGGACTAAAGTAAACCAAAATTATGAAAAACTTGCATTTCAAGTAAAAGACATAAATTAATCTCTAAAATTCTTCTAAAAGCCTTTTAGAACTATAGGGATCAAAATTCTATGATTAGGGAAAAAGCCCTAAATTTCAAAACTCAAAAACTTTCATTTACCTTACATTGTTTTCCAATAAAAACTTCCTTATGTCATTAGAAACTTCTTTTGTGAAGGCATTTCCAAAGAAGAACAATTTTGAGTAAAACCCTAATTTCCAAAATTCGTATTTTTTATAAAAAGAACTCACATTAGGGTTTAAAAAACATCCCTCAACCCTTCCCTAAACTTATCTCAAAGAAATATCTCATTTCCTCAAAACCATAATTTCATTTCTTTAGAGAAAACTCATGGAAAAGGAAGGGAAACACTTGCAAAACACTTACCTTAGCCTTCCCTTGGATTTCCCTACGATTTCCTCCACGAACGGCCGCAGAAACCACCGCCCGAAGCTTCCCCGCCGCCTTGCCTGTCCGTTTCTCCCTCTTTCTCCGCTCGGTTCGGGCGCTAGGAACGAATGGGGGACCGAAATGTTTCGGTCCCCTAATAAGAGTGGAATGCTCTCTTATTAAGCCTATTTTCCTAAAAGCCCTCACTTAAACATCTCAAGCTTAAATAAACACTAGGGGTATAATAGGTATTATGAGATTTCACTAAATTTTAATTTCAAATCTAGGCAAAATTAGCTATAAGTTTAATAAAAATATTCTCGTCGAAATCCGACAAGCTTGAATTTTTCACATAAAACTGGTCGCGGTGCTTTGAAAAGCGTGCGAGGTCTAAAACGACATTTTGCGGGGTTTACATGCTTGAAGTAAAATAAATGTAGTAGAAGGCCCAATGATGGTGTTGTCCGCTGGCTGATGATGGCATGGGTGTTGGGCAGTTGTAGTCAGCGGCCAGTGACATTTAGAATACACTAAACCTAACCCCACCCCCAGCAAAACAACTCCTAAATGAGCGAACTATGAAGATGCAATTCTTTTGATTTGATAATGTGATGCGTCTTGGAAGTTAAAAACAACAAACAAAAGAGAAGAAAAGCATAGGAACACAATATAGGGATGATTTTTTTTATTTCTCCTTCAAAAATAAAGCAATATACAATTGATCTACTATTTGAGAGGTAAATCAGCTCTCCCACGAACCCTAGACACCTCTAGAAATTCACAACAAACACTAGGAAAATAAATTAAGCAATATCATGATGCCTAACCTTTGTGAAAACTCCATTTTAAATAGCCGTGGACACAATAACAAAAATAGAACCTTCATAATCAATTAAACATTATTTAGGAAACCTTCCAAAACAATTAAATATGATTTGTGAAATCTTCCTAAATAATTAAATATGATAGGAAACTTACTTGAACAATTAGACATGATTTAGGAAATCTTCATAAACAATTAAACATAGTTTAGAAAACATTATTAAACAATTAAACACTTCTTAAGTAACATAAACACAATTAGAAAATTTTTCTAAACAACTCCCTCTTGATTAGGAACATTTCTAAATAATTTTCCCTTAATTAAGAATTTTCCTAAATTGCTCTCCCTTGATTAGGAACATTTCTAAACAACTTCCCCTTCCTGGCTCCTCCCCCCGCCCTCGGCATATCATTACTCCCTCCTCAAAAATGCACCTCGTCCTCAAGGTGGAAGGATGAGAACTGTCTCTTGATCAACTCGTAAGTTTCTTATGTGGCTTCGTGCTCCCACAAATCCTTCCACTTGATAAGTACATTATGAACAATAAATCCAGGATGTTGAAAAAGAATTGACAGCTTTTAGTTAAGGGGAGCAAATGTACAACACACTTATGCATAACAAACTTGGTTGGGACATCCTCGATGGAAGTTGTAAAAGAGCTCTCTAGTATCTCTGGACTGCATAAAAGTCAAGAACTATCCATGTAGTTCATCAATTGTTGGGACTCCAAGATTTAGATGGTCATGTGGAGTAATGCTCCCTTGGTAGGCAGTTCCAGCAAAACCGTGAAGGCCTTTCCTTGACGTATAACACGTCGTGGGGGTAAACTTACACCATAAGCAGCATTTGACCATTAAGTACAGTTGAGATCATCAATATTCCACCTTGGAGATCCAAAATTGAAGCTAATTGTGATGTGTCATACTGAGAACTGCCAAGAATGGGTAAAACATGTGGATTTACATCCATTCTTCCACCATACAAATTAAATTTTTGAGAACTTGGGTGAATAGGTGCAGCTCTTACTACAAAATATTTAGCGTGCTTCATAACAAGAATAGGATGCAGTGACCCTAGGCTTTCCACCCTAAGATCTCCATCGCCCTAATAGCTGCTTCCTCCTCCAGTGTAATGGTTGTCTTGATCCCTCCACGTTTCCCCGTGTATCAAGGGTGGGAATCCCATCTTTTTTCCCTCCGCCTCACATGACCTGATCCCTATAGTTTGACCCGTCCCCCTCGTTGTCTAGCCGTCCAATACCCTTGCCCAAAAGACCTCCTATAGTGGTTGACCATCCCACCACCTTCACCACAAAACTCTTTTCTTGCTGTCCCCCAATCCGAAGACCTTATTCCGCCCCTTATCGGAGCCATAGGAAGTGACTCTTTACCCTCTTCTTCTCTGATGACCCACTCCCTTTGCTCGAAATGCCTCCCATAGTGGTTGGCTACCCTACCACCTCCACCAAAAAATTTCCTCATTGCTTTCTCCTCATCCGAACACCCTGATCCCCCCTTTATCGGAGCCCCAGGAGATGGCTCTTGATGAAAGAAACTCTCCTCATCAAACTCCTATCCAATCTCCTTTCCCTTTGATTCGGCCAAGAGAATCTTGGTCAAATCTTGGTTAGGGTTATCTATCAGAAGGTGGAGTTTTTTTTGGCATCTCCAAGAGCTTCCTCATCATCTCCTCAATTCCTTCCTATCAGTTTTCCATGGATGAAAACCATCCTTCCATGGTTGAAAATTTCTCGTTCACATGGCATTTGAATTGCTACATTTTGCCTTCCAACACATCCACCCTCTTTGTTGTCATCTCTCCAAAAGTTTACTCTTATACCAATTTGATGTGCCTTGGAAATAAAAACAACAAACAAAAGAGAAGAAAAACGAAGTAACACAAAGATAGGGTGGATTTTTCTTATTTCTCCTTCAAAAATAACGCAAGATACAACTGATCTACTATTCGAGAGGTAAATCGGCTCTCTCACGAATCCTAAACGTCGCTAGGAACTCACAAAAAATACTAGGAAAATAAATTTAGCAATATCATGGTACCTAGTCTTAATCAAAACTCCTCCTTAAATAGCCCTCGCCACAAGAACACAAATAGAACCTTCCTAAATGTGGGCTCCGAAAATTCGGCCCCGACTTCCCCGCCGCGCTGATTTGCTTTTTCTTCTTCGGCGAGGGAGTTTTGACGGAATAAGTTCCGGGGTAAATTTTGGAAAGCAGATGGGTTTGTAGATAAGACATTACCCAGAGATTTCACCCTCATTTTGTGAGGACTTTATGACCTGAGTTCTGGTTTCCTATAGGCGCAAGCCCCTATAGTTGATTACCCCTCCCGATCACGAGAGAGAACTTTCGATTAAGGCTAGTCGTCAATCAGATTTGTATAGAGATACGTGCATCTGACATATAGTAGCAGCATAGGTTTGGATATTTGGAAATGATTGAATGATTTAATATTTAAAATTAGAAATATCACAATCTTGCATTTAAAGCGGATGGTGGGGGAATGGATAATAGACCCGATCAAGATCTCATGGTTCCATCGTTACGGGCCATCGTGGTCCCTGCTCTGCTTAGTCAGAGGAAGTAGTCGACCCAACATGACAGAAAGATCCTTGTCGGTAGCCATGGGTTGCTTCGTCCAAGGGGACCTTGTAGACTTGGGATGATTGTTTCTTTAAGGGGACAAATTTGAATCCACCTTAGCTAATAGAAGGCTTTATGCCCTATCAATCATATCCTATTGATTCATATCTCAAGGATTTGATGCTACTAAGGAACATATCGTCTCTGGCCATAACCGGTATTTGTGATGCCATTTGGCTGCAAAACCACTCGGTTTAGAGGGCCCCGGGTCATAACCGTTTATCCTGCGGTGCCATTTTGCGGCAAAACCGTCGGTTGGAGGACGCGTATCACGTCCTTACTGGCAGGAGATTGTTTGAGAATGGATCCTAGTGATATTTTCGACTATATATTTAACTCTTTGTGAGCTGAAGTAATTTTTAATTTGTCCACCTCGGCAAACTGTTGCGGAGGGTGGATGAATTTTGCTTTAAGTTATTTGATGGTTGGATTTCAAATTTTAAATATTTTTGGGATTTTTGGAATTTTGGATTTTCATGGGTATTTTGAATTATTTGGAATGGACCCCTCCGGTTAAGATTTTTATTCAACACGGCCATCATCGAGGTGTTCAGGATCATTTCTCTTTGTTGATTGAACCCTATCAACTTGACCAAGCTATTGACCGAGGATCGGGTTTTTCGTAGGCTTTGTGACTTTATTAGTGAATTCTCATTGTTATAGTCCTTGAAGATCTAATATGAATGTATTAAAAAAAATACACCGGTCGCCACAACTATGTATATGTTTAAAGGTTCGAACCCTGTCGACTCCTATTGATCCGTATAGTAGGATCGGGTTCGAACTTGAATTCACTTATCGACTCGCGCAGCATCCCTAGACGTCACGTGTGTACCAATAACACGCTCGCCGGGGCCCTTGCGGATGTTTGGGTGCATTTTATAATTATTGATTGAACCTTGGCGAATCCTATTTATTTGCTTAGGAGGATCAGGTTTAAATTTACTGACCCGCGCAGCATCCCTAGACGTCACGTGTATACCAATAACACGCTCGCCGGGGTCCTTACGAGTTTTATGATTGCTTTTACCCCTTTTAGTGTACTTATGTGTATACAAACTATGGTGCACGTGCGGGGATACTTTGAAATCATTTGTAGACGCCTTCTGTCCGCTTGCATAGAAGTTGCGGATCTGGTGGCGTGGCGTAGTAGCTTCTAAATTAAGTTGTTCGCTGCTTTGCACATATAGATTGTCGTGCGCTACTTGCATGATTTGTGCATGTAGATTGTAGTGCACTAACTAATCTCCTGCTTTAACCCATAGGAGCTCATATTTGTTGTGCTCTTCGGTCTTTTGCATTTTTGCTTGTAGGCAATATATTTGGCATATAACAAATCTATTACCACAATTCGTAGGAGTTTGCATTTGCTTATAGGTAATGTGTCACACTTGTATGTCGATTTGAACCGTTAGATAGGCTACATTCACTGCTAGTCTCTTCGTGTATATTGGTTAGCGAACTGTTGTGTTCACTTACATGTATTTCTTCACTGGTTGCAAATGACATGTCGAATATGAGATGGATCTCTAGTAGTGTCCCGTACACATTTGTGTTTGTTATACCTCATTTGATTCTTCTCATATTTAAATGTTGAATACAAGGTATCACCATGTTCATTGTACATCAAATCTTTTTGCTTGTTGGAGATCAATGTGTTTTTCTCACATGTCAACTTACATTAACTGTGAGAGGGCCACACTTTACCCTAAATTTGATATTTCATTTGTCACTACTCGTAGGCTAGTTGACAAATTCATCAGTGTGCTGACGTAGATCGTCAGGCAAGTTGCATTTGTTATCAACTTCTCTCTATAGAAATTGACTACTGTTGTTCACAGGGAATTATCGGATTCATTCACGATCAAGTGACACTGATTGCATGAGAACCGCATTTGCTTGTGTACATCACATTTCTTATGAATTTCATCTTGATGATTGAAGTTTATCATATGTATGAATATTCTTTTTTTCCTTCAATCATGCATTTAATCAAATGAGAGTTTCATGTTCTTGCTCTTCGTCTTAGGCTTTACTCCGTGTAGTTCACTTTGTACAATGATTGATATACCCATTTGCACATCAATTTACATATACATGAATCCACTTATTTATTGCTTATGAATGATATGCATGAATCCTTGCATGCTTGCATGATATCTACTTGAAAGTGGCTATTTAATATTCATTTGAAAGTCCTTATACTGTTGTTCATAAGCATTTCATTTGCTCTTTGTTCATTTGGGTTAGAGCCCAAAAGATTCAAGTCATTTGCTTAGCATTCAAATCAAAGTTCAAGTATAGTTCATCACCATTTGATATGTGATATGAGTGACAATATTAGTATTATTGCCAATTGGAGATTTGCAACTTAGTTGACACATCTTTCATGAATCAACTATAATATTCATTTAGAACTTTACAGGATGATTTATGGATAGTTTGCCAAACAACTTGCAAGTCTATCGATTGCTACTCAAGGATGGATCAAATCTCTTGTAATGAGTTCATTATCATGATCTAAAAGTTTACACAATGGCTTTATCATTAAAACACTAGCTTTTGCAAATTTGCCCATTAAGATTTTTTTATTCCAATTGAAGTGATGACTTCTTAATATTCCATTGAAAATTTGATGACATTATTCAAGTCAAGCACCTTATGATTATTCATTTGAGTTCAAGTTGGGCTCTTTATGTCTTTTGTTATATTGTTCAAAGTCAAGTCCAAATCAAGGTCCTTGTCCTTTTTTTTTTTTTTTCGACAAAAATTCAGCAGCCTCCCGGAGTCTCCCCCGTTTAGGGGAAAAATCAAGAGGCAGCCTTCCCCTCGACGCTATATGAGCGCTTCAGGTAGGTGTCAAAAGACACCGCGGTTGCTTATTTTTGTTAAAATCCCTGCCCGCTATGTGAGCGTTTAAGGGTTTGGAGCACAAGTTAAAAAGATCACAAATTTCCCCCCTCTGCACTACATGAGCGTTCAGGGGTACTTATATAAAAAATATTTTTTTATCCCCCTCGCCGCAAGAGCCGCACTAGTTTTCCTCCCTACAACGCTACGTGAGCGCGTAGGGGGCTTGCCGGTTCGTTGCTAGCATTAAAGAAGGATTCTTTAAGTCGCCACAAGCGCCGCGCAGATTTCCCTCCCTACAATGCTACGTGAGCACGTAGGTAGAAAAGAATCTTTTTTTAAGATTAATTATAATTAATAAAGATTAATTATAATTAATATCAACTAACCATATATAAATTATGATTAATTCATAATAAATAATTATAATTATAATTAATTAATTATGATTAGAATAATTAATTATACTTAATGATAATTAATCATATTTAATTATTAATGATAATAATTAACTATGATTAATTATAATTAATATAAACTAATTATAAAAATTAGAATTAATTTATAACTAATTATTTTTATTTTACAAATTAATTATACTTAAAAATAATGATGATAATAATAATAATAATACACTAAGTAAAAGAAAATAACATTTATTCCTTAGGGATAGAGGGGAATCGGGACAAGTCTTCCTATAGAGGAGTTCGGGCAAGAGGGGAAGAGGAGGCGGGTCACGGCTTGGTGGAGGAAGAAATGTACATAGCGGCTTGATGGCTTAGGTATGGATAAAACTTCTCTCTCTCTCTCTCTCTCTCTCTCTCTCTCTCTTTGATTGCTTGGGGAATTAGAACGAATAGGGGCTCGACGGTAGGAGATCAGGAGGCTAAGGTGAGATCGGGCCGAGGCTAGGTCAGAGAGAGTTGGGAGATCGGAAGGCTCTTGTATGGGTTCGGCTTGGAGTTGAGAGGCGAGGCTTGGTCAGAGAGAGCTGGGAGATCGGACAAAGGGGTTGGATGGGATTTCGTGGCTGAGTGGAGAAGCTGAGAGTGGGAGATGGAGGTTCGGAGCTTCTATGGAATAGGAAGGAGCTGGGGTGCTCGAGCGTGTGGAAGAATAGGCGTCGGAGGTTGAGGAAGGAAGAGAGGGACTTCGGGAGCTTGATATTGGAGGTAGAGGTCTTGTGAAGTGTCTAAGGAGTGTCGTGGGAGAGAGCAGCAGAGCCGAGAGGCTGTGGAGGTTCAGTATTTAACGATGGGAGTGTGACAGAGATCGAGAGCGGGATTTCGACAGGGATCGCGAGAAGAGATTGTTCGGCGCCGCTTCGTATGAATTTCAGCCGAATATCCGGAGATTTGAATAGGATTTGCGGAGGTATTTCAGCAGGTATGTATTTGTATTTGATTTGATGATTTTTTGTCTCTGTACAGAGGTCAACACTAAACAATTAAACATTATTTAAGAAACCTTCATAAACAATTAAACATTATTTAAGAAACCTTCCTAAACAATTAAACATATTTTAGGAAATATTTCTAAATAATTAAACACTTCATAAGTAGCATAAACACAATCAGTAAATTTCCCTAAACAACTCCCTCTTGATTATGAACATTTCTAAATAATTTTTCCTTAATTTGGAACTTTCTTAAATACCTCTCCTTTGATTAGGAACATTCCTAAACAACTCGTTCCTGGCTGTGCCCACTCCCCTGGCGCGCCGTATCATAATGCTTCGTCAATCCCCTCGGCACAAAATACTTTTCTAACTGGTTAGGTTCTTGAACGTCTAACCTACTTAGATATTTCATTTGTTTCTCCATGTTTTTCATATTAAAAAGGTTGACAAGTATTTTTCAGTAATGTTATACTGTAAAGATATACGAGACTTTATTCTCTTGATACACTCTATTATACTTTTATATTGTTCTCTTTAAAAGAAATTTTGTTACTTGTTAACATTTATGTAACTAATATGTTTAGTTTTGTTGTATTCTTTTATCAATTAGAAAAATAATCAGGTTAATCATAGCTGCAATTTAGTGTCAAAGATGCAAGACATTTAGAATATCCTATACATTGTAATTTTCTTTAGATGTTTTTTCTATGATTAATTCAATTACATTTTTTACCTTATTTTCATATTCTTTTAAACGACAGATCCTGGACTCTGAATGTTCATGAATTCCTTAGTCAGCCTAGAAAGAGGTGTTGGGCTTCATTACTGGAGCTTGAGGTATTCTTTTTCTGTTGTTTATTTAGTCATACTTTTATTTTTTATTTTTTTTAATTATTAGTTTATTTTGCACTTGACATTGTGTATGATAAATTAGATTTTCTTTATTGGGATTCTGACTTTAAAGGTTACTTGTTTGAAAGATTCAAAGTACTCATCTTACTATTCAACAATGTTTGAGTTTCAACTTGATAAGATAATGCGGCCTCTGAAAATTTGGGCTCGACTTTGGTGAGAGAGTTGGGGTTCCTGCTCAATTTCCTAGAAAGCATATTGGATTTGAAGATAAAACATTACTCAGATATTTCAATCTCATTATTTGAGGATTTTATGACCCGATTCTATGTTTCTCATTGGCGCAAGCCTCTATGGTTAATTATCTTATTCGATGATTTGTGATAACTTTTGATTTACGTTATTCTTTAGGTGCTAAATGCTTAGAATTTAGTAACAAAGTTTTTGGATTTAGGACAAAAATAAAATTTACTATCATTTGCTTAAAGTGGATGGTGAGGGAATGGTGATGAATTTGATTAAGAGTAGGGGTGTAAATTAGCTGAGTCGGCTCAAACTCGACACACTAATGAGCTTGCAAGTTGAGCTTATTTTGTCACAAGCTTGAGCTTGAGCTCAAACTCGATCTTGAATATTAAATGAGCTTGAGTTCGAATTTGATTAAATTCGACTCGTTGGCTCGCAAGCCAGTTTAAATAAATTTAATATTAAAAAATATTTTTTTTCCAGGTGAAATAAATATTTAAAACTGCGAAGATCATGGTTTGAAACACTGAAAAGCTATTAATTGGGCAATTTTAATTTGAAATTCAAATTGAAGATCATGGTGGCCGGCGGCTAGGGTAGGTTTATGAGGGTGATGGTGGGTGGGTGGGAGCCGGCAGGTGGGGTGGTGGGTGGAGGATTCCGGCGGCGGTGGGATAGGGAAAAGGCCGGCGGGTGGTGGGAAAGTGAAGAAAAAAATATGGCTAGGGTGAGGGTGGCCGACAGTAAAGGAAGTAGGCAGGCGGACGAGTATGGGGAGGAGGAAGAAAGTGCTAAGTACTAACCGCGAGTTCCGGAATCCATCGGTGGCTGACGGGTGATGCAAGATCCTCTCTTAGGGTTTCTCCTCTCACGAACTCACAAAAAGATCGAACAAGAAAAATATGAATTTTTCTTTCATAATCATCATCCCTCTCCTAGTGGAGAGGAGGGCTTTAAATAGTCAAATATATGAGGGAAATGAACAAAGACACTCTTGCCCCTATAACATACATAAGACAAAGCCCTCAAGTGAGGGTATAAAGGGAAAAATATAATACCAAATTAAATACATAAAATAACTCAAAAATAAATAGGCACGATCGTAGCCGTAGATCGTCGGTCCCGTCTCTGGTAGACTCTCCATGGTCGGATGTCCTCATAAAAAACTTGACATTTTTGTTTGGTGCTTGAAACTGTTGATCTTATGGTTTGAAACACTGAAAAGCTTTAGAAAGACTGGAAGTATTGTATCATTAGCCCATATCAGCATCTGTCTAATTTTTTTTATGCATCAAATTTTGATCAATGACCTCCATTTTGCAGGGGCAAGGAGATTCTGATGCATTTGACTGTCCAGAGCTGGCTATTGTGGCTCATCAAGTTGGTGAGGTTAAAAGATGGATGCTCCAATGCCAAGCTTATGTGCAACCTTTAGTTGGTAACCTTGGTTCTTTGTTCTTGGAGCTCATAAAAGTATGTTAATTTGACCTAGCACTGTCTCTTAGAGGATAATTATTTGGCTAAGATTCTGAGATAAAGTTTCTATGGTTTGTCAGATCAAGGAATCCCTTCATAAAGCATTGTCAATATATGGGAGTTTGAATGGATCCAGGGCAAAATCATTCTGCGTTTGTTTCCCCTATGATTCTGAAAGTGATCGCGAGTATACATGCATGACATGTGAGGACCGGTAAGGTACTTTTCCTTTTTTGCTATACAGGACATTGCTCGAGTTTCTGTTTTAGGTCATTTATTTCAGTATGAGATAAATTTTATGGAATTTCTTTTGCTTGAGCCTGGTAGAGATTCCTCATAAGATGGCTTAACTTAGTGCAAGCACTGGTTTGAGCATTGGCCTCTTTGTAGGGCAAACACCATCATGCAGGTTGACATTCTTCATGGATAATTGTGTAGGAGCATATTGGATTGACACAGTTATATATATATATATATATATATATATAACATTTTTTGTTAGTAAATAAATATGGTTCCAAATAGGAATAATGAAAGGCTTGTTTTTTTGTGTTTGAGACTAATGATTATTTACAGAGGAATATCTTTATATGTATTCCTTTCAATAACACCTTTCCAAAATCAGCATCCAAATTGCGTTGATTCATCTGCTGATAGGTTATGATGAGGTCATCGACAGACATTTTAGGCAGGTTTATCGGCGAAGGAATCGTAGATTGACGGCTACGATCGGGAGTTTATATTTTTGATGTTGTCATGTCATTTTTATGTAATTTTATTTCATGTATCTTTTATTTTATGCACTAGTGACTATTTCGCCCTTATGAAGGCGTAGTGTTTGTTGTAGCCCAATGGGCATGTGAGTCTTTTATTTTCATGCTTTGAGACCTTTATAAAGGGGTCTCCTCTTATTGTATGAGGGAATGTTTGCTTAATAAAATTCTGAGTTTTTTTTCTTTGTCTTCTTGCTTGAGAGCTTGAGAGAAAGAGAGGTCTTGGAGAGACTCCACCTGCAATTCCCAACAGCCACCGTGGTGAGCTCTTGGTTGTATCCAAAGTTCTATTTTGTCTTCTCCCTTTCCTCCTCAAACCGAGCCACCCAAGCCCCTCCTTACCGTCCACCTGCAGCTACCCCATCAAAAAAATTCCCCAGGAATTCCACCTTCTTGTAGTTGTTCCGCTCATTTTCCCCTCCCTGGATCCCGCCAGCCGTGAGCCCAACCCTCCCCCCCCCCCTTCTGCCGGCGGAACCACTCAGCGGTCAGCCCAGCCCACCTCCCCACTCAGCCGCCCGAGCCCTCCCTCCTCTGGTAAATCCTGCCGAAATTCCTGTTTGGGTTTGATCTCAGCCACCAATTCCTGATTAATGTTTTCCTAATTTGACTCCTCAAATTAGTAATCAATTGATTGGGGATTAATTACCTGAAATCAAATCAAATTTTCCCTCCATCTCTATTTGAAACTTCCCTAATCAATTAAAACCTGAAATCAAAACTTCAGATTTTAATTAAAACCATGGGGCCCACTAATTAAGCAAATCCTCTCTCTCTACCTCCTTGCTTGGCCGGCCCCCTCCTTCTAGTCTTTTCTCTCTCTACTTGCCACATAAGCAATCACTAATTCCCCCATTAATTCTCCCATAATACCCGCCCCCTCTTAATTTAAATTTTGGGAGTTTTCCATTGCCATTAACCTCTGCCTCCTACCCAAGAAAAAGCTGAAATTCAAGTTCAGATTTTTGTGTTTTCTCTTGGTCTTCTCCTAGCTCACGGCTCATCCTCCACCCTTTGTTTCTTCCCGCCCGTCCTCAATGTTGAATGGCCGATCCGGAGCTTGAATGGGGATTAGTCTTCCACGCCGACGGGAGCATCGATATCCTACGTTCTTCTTGCTTTGACGTCGGATTTGAAGACGACGCCAGAATAGAAGAGTACTTGGAGCGAGTCGTCCCGATTCTCGCAAGTATCTTCGACCGACAGTTTCGTGATCTCACTTGGACGATCATCGGACGCCATCCACCATCACCTTCTCCGGCGACTACCTCTCCGGTAACGAAGTCTTTCGTCTCCTTTTCCGTAGTGGTGCTCTCCATCTTCGTGTGTTTCTTGCTTCTCCACTAAAGCCCAAGAGTGAATGAGTGAGAGGTTGCTCAAGGTGAAATTCTTCCTTATTAGTTGTGGGATTATTGTTATGAGCAATTAAGTAGAGCTTTTATTTTGGATTGTTAATGAATTGTTTGGTTATCTCAAAGCAAGTCTTCGCCTAAGCGAGTTAATTACTTAGAATAATTTAATCCTCTATTTTGTTGGTAATTAATTTGTATTGGCAAGCTTTAATTAATCTTTGTATTAATTTCCGCACGCAATTCCTACTAAGTTTCACATCAGGTTATTTCTACAGTTCTACTTTTCAGTTTTGTTTACATGATATCAGTAGGGCTATTTATGGTGCTCCACTTGACTTGTTCAACGCATGCTTTCCTATTTCATATGCCATAAAACGTTTACTGTAATTTATTAATTCTGCTTCAATGCCTATGATTGATGTGAACTTTTCGGACAGGTACCATTTTGCTTGCATGAATGATGACTGTGTATGTCCGTTCTGCATTAACACGAAAAGTGGAAATATTCAAAATGGAGAGACAACATTGGTAGGCACTATCTATCAACTTGCGACTTATGTCAATTTAATCATTTTTCTTACTTGTCTGATATTCAAACTCTCTCTTTCAGATTTGTCAAGGAAATCGTCCTGAATTGAAGTCTTTTGCAAAGCTTGTTACTGATGCACAGGGTTTCTATCCAGGGTATAGAAATGTTTCATCTCTATTTTAGTTTATGTTGTATTTTTTGCGGATCAGTAGTAAAAATAAGCTGTGCGCAACAGTATTTTCCTGCATTGAATGGTTCATTCCTTGATTTCAAGCAAATTTAGGATTGAAAGGTATTTCATGGGTTAGGTGGAAATTGTTTTTATTTAGGTTCTTATTGTTTTGAAAGAATTAGAAGGGAGAAATTAAAATGAAAATGTAATGGAAATAGTAAAAGAATTGAATTAAAATTAGTTTTCTTCCACTTGCTTGGTTGGGGAAAAATTGAATGGAATTTTTTTTAAATCTTTTTTGTTTAGTTGATGAGACATTTAGTGTTTTTTCGTGTGAAGAGGGGTCATGTAACGCACAAAATTGACCTAATGATTTTTGTTCTTGTTTTTCATTAGATTTGGATAGGGAATATTCAATAGAAAATCATTTGTTGATGACTTCTTGGATAGGGCATTGTCAATAGAAAATTATTTGGATAGGGAATTGTAAATAAAAAAGATTTAACTGAGGACTTCTTGCATGAGCTATAAAACACTAATCAAATGGACCAACAATTACTTTTTTATTATAGGAAATATATTTGATATACAATGATTTTGAGTGAATCGAATAGAACCTTGTGTTAGGTACTTAGAATAAAAATAGTTTTCAAGCTAAGTACCTTTGCTTGAAACTCAACTCAAACCTTATTTGAGTTTTTATTCAATTGAAAGATTGAGCGAGTTTTGAGTTTTGGATATTTTTATCACCCTTAAACATTACATGCTTTGCTATTCGTGCAAATTGAAGAATGGGAAAACATCCTGGTGAAAGATATATTCTAGATTCTTATATCAAATGAGATGAGCATTCATGAAACTATTATAAGAGATATTAATGATGCTTGACGATAATTTTTTGTAATTTACAAATTTTTTGCTTATTTTCTTTAGATTCTATTGCTGAGAAACAACAGAATGAAGGTTAGAAATTGTGAAATGGGAAAAATAGGATTAAGACCACATAAAGCTGCATTGATTACCTAATGATGATGCTATAATAAAGATCAGAAATCCCAATAATAGTATAAGTTCACGCTTAAGAAAACTTGTTAATGTTGGGAGATATGATGTTTCTTGTCCTTTCTGGTTTGTTTTTTGGCTTGGTCATGAGACAGGATATGTGGTAGAAAATATTTATGCTGCTAGTTTGGTAAAAATTTTGCTTTAGGCAGTGAAGAAAATGTACTCTCATTTCAAGAGGACTGTTGTGGGGTACCAGGTGTTATTCTTCTTATTAAACGTCCTCTTCATATGTTCTACTTTTATTTCGGGCATTGGATTTTAGGGCTTTGCATCACCTCTTTCTCTCTGATGACTTTCGGATGTTTTGTATTGAATTCATGTTTTGATATGTTAGAAAGCATCAGCTTGTGCGTTAAAGCATTTTGAACTTAAAGCAGCCCCTTCATGCTCAACTTCCGGGTGATGTTCGTATTCTTAGCATATCTCGTTAAAGATCTTGATTCAAGATCAACTGATCAAGGTATTTGATAGCCCTCAAACCCAAAGATAAGCACCAATTCCTGTTACAGAGGGCTTCATAATGTTAAGTGGATCATGCTTTCCACTTTGCAGATGTTAATTGCATCTTTTGGATGCTGACTTTAATCCTAATGGTTCTAACTTAAGTTAAAGTCAGGGATATCTACACAGAAGTAATCACATATACAGATATTTGTGCGGATTTTTATAAGTTTATTATTCCTGGTGCAATTAATCTTTAAAATGATGCGGATCAACTGAAATTTTTTATGGAAAAAAAACAGTCAGAAGTAACCTCTATAAAGATTTGGTAGCTCAGTCATTGATATGTCGTGTTGTGAGTATGCTTATGTCTAATTTGAGGATACTGCTATGGTAAACAATTCTTGGCTTACATTAAAATGAATAATCTGAGCAAACTTGGTGTGCATAGAAATAGGAAATGCATCAGGAAAAAAAATGGTTGGCTTTTTAGATTTCAATTCCAAGTGGAGTTTATGTGAAGAAATTTGAGTATTTCTACATTCATTGATAATCCTGTGTTGAATTGCACTATTTCGTGTTTGTGATGTGAGACCAAGTTCTTTTTCTTGGAGAATATTTTATGCATCTTATATTATATCCACTGGCAAAACAATGGCCTTTGTACACTGCCTATTAGCAGTGACTATTGGTCTTATTTGGACAAAAATTTTTGGTTTCTTTTATTCTTTCGTTTAAAAATTCTTGAACCCGTTGTATTTTCTTTTCTAGATTATAGCCTTTTTATGTAATCTTCTCAATGTTTTCATTTTGTCTTCTTCTTGCAATAGCATTTCTTATTGAGCGGTACTCTAGGTTACTTCAGTATGCATGCTAGAACCCTGTAAGCAATCCAATATTTAATTTTGCTCGGATCATCTAGTACATTAACATGTTCCACGGGTTGAGTAAAAAATGATAACTGGTTTCAACCCTGTATATCCTTCTGTCTCACCAGGTGCTATACTACTTTCTTATGAAGTTGCTTGTGACAGAGGGTGACGTGTTCTTGATACTTAAATGCATTTCATATTATTCTAAGGATTTGAGGCTAATTATCTTCGAATCTTTGGAGTCTTGCATTTCCGTTAGATTGCACATGCCATGTCTTATTTCACCATGCTAGATTTTGAAATGTTATCACTTCTGTCCATTCAACTTAATTTTTATAACTAATTGTTTAACAGAATTGAAGAAGTAACTGTGGTGCAAGAAATTTTTAAGCTTGCTAAGGAGTGCCAATCCAATTTATATCGAGTTGTAGATCATGCAAATACTCATTACAATGATTTCAATCTCATCTCGGAAAACCTTGTGTGTGCTTTAAAGGTAATTGTTCTTACTGTTTCAAACATGACATGCGTGTTTCTTTTTATTTTTGTACTATTTTTTATTATTGATTGTTCTTTTCGTGTCTGCATAATCAACTGTGGCATATATATTCATCTTTTCTTGTCTAAGGTGTGACTTTTTTCACAGGCAACTGCAGTAGCTGGTTTATATGATCACAATGGTGGTCACAACCTTCAAACTGCCTTATTTAGACATACATGGAAAGTCAGAGTGAAGAGGTTACTGAGTGGAGTGAAAAAAACAACTCTGCAGCATATTCAGCATCTTGAAAAAGAGGTATAAGCGTTACAGTAAAGATTCCTCGGACTCTTAACATGCTTCGGCAGTATTTTCTAATGAAATATTAATCATTTTCTATGACAAAGCAGTTTCAAATGTGTGTTTCGATTTCAATTGTATTTCTTGTTCAATTTAACTTTGAGTGTCAGATATTTGGGCAAGCCATTTGCCAGTTGGTTTCACTTGTTTTTTTTTTTTTGTGATGTTATGAATTTGTTTAATGCCTTTCATTTAATAGTACTAGCGTTTTTTTAAGTCCTTATTTTCATATAAAAGTTTACTGTACATCACTGATTATATAATTGCGATTATTATAAAATGATGTCTGTTAACGCTGTCATTGCAGGGTCTAGAGATGGGGATACCACATAAAGATCATTTCATGTTGGAAATAGCAGAATTAAAACAGATTTGTTTGCATTGGTTAGATATGGCAAAGAAGGTAATGATACATGACTATCAATCTTTATTGTTTGAAGTACTGGCATAAACATGATAAATAATGCTGGAAGACAGCGCAAAATATTGCTCATTTGTGTGTGTATGTGTATATAAAGAGAGAGTGAGTGGGATGAGAAACTCAAGGATGATAGTACATTACATAGAAGCCCTCTATTTCGCCAATCAAAGCTACCCACTTCATGCAAGGTACCATAAATAATTCATGTAGTTGATTCTAAGCCGTACTATAGTATTTTGTTATGGTTAAAGTTTCAACTCAGCCCATTACAGTTCAGGTTAATAAATTTAGAATTTAGATTTAACTCTACAATTAGTATTGACGTGAAGAGTTGAATGGAAACCAACCATTAGACCATTTTGTCATGTTATTGGTGTCCTTATCGTACTAATCCTTGCATCACTTCCTGCTTCCTATCTCTTGTTATTGCTACCTCCGCTGTTAACTGCTTTCTGCTAATGCGTCTTTTTCTTGCTGCTCGTTTGATTTCCGCTCTCCAGTTATGACTGCCCACTAATATGTTTCCTGTTGGTGTTGCTGCCTCCAGTTCTTCCTCTCCAGTATCCCGTGTTCACGCTACTGTTTCTTGCTGCTGCTACTGTCACTTCTGATATCCTAGTACCCACAGTATTTTTCTCTCAATTATAATTGTGTTGCCTCTGCTATCCTGCAGATTGCACTACTATTGCTTTTTGTGTTTTCTTTATTTTGGTCTTGTTGGTCCTCTGTTTGTGTTATCACTTATATTTTTTTTTTTAGTTTTTTTATGGAATCCAAATCCTGTCATTCGCAAAGGATGTATTGAAACTTATTGTATTTAACTAGTTATTTTTTTTGGGAGGGGGCGCCGGGAGGCTGTCAAAATTGTCTTAAAAATTTTTTAATTAGAGAACAATTCGACTTGAATTTTGATTGATTAATCGATTGATTTAATTAAAATCAATTAATTAAAAATGAAATTGGTTAATTAAAAAAGAATGAAATTAATTGAAATTAATTAATGAAAGATTAATCGGCTGAAATTTAATTTCAATTAATTAAATTCGTTGGAATTAATTAATTGAAATAAATTAATTAATATCACTTAATTAATTAAACCTAATTAATTAATTAATAAAAATAATTAAAGTCAATTGATTAATTAAAATTAATTACTTAAAACTAATTAATCAAACTTAATTGATCAATTGAATCATTAATTAAAATTAATTGATTAATTAAAATTAAAATAATTCTAATTAAATAATTGATCAAAATTAATTAATTAAAAATTATTGATTAATTTAATAAATTCGGGAGCATTAAAAATTCAAGAACAATTAAAATCCATGAGTTATTTAAAAATTCGAGACTAATGGAATTTAAATTTCATTGGTTGATTAAAATAAAAATTTTTTAATTAATTAAATTGATTAATTAATCAATTAATGTGGAGAGAGCCATTTTATTAGGTGAGGGTTTTCTATTTAAATGATATAAATTAATAAAAAGAGCAAATTACACTAGTCAGTATATACAACTCAACACTGAAACTCTCAAACTCTCAAACATCATTGCTCTCCAAATCCTGTACAAACAACTCTCAACTCAGCACTATAACTCTCAAACACACTGCTCTGCAATCCCTTTAAACTCTCTACTCTCTAGCTTAAACACAAAACTCACAAACTCTCAACTCTGAATAAGCACGAGCTATTTCAACGAGCAAATAAAATTAATTAGCGTTGTAATAAAAATGTTAAAGCAGGAAAGACAGCAAGTGCTACACTAAGCCACTGAAAAAAAAGTAGAACAAGCTGCTGAAAGTAGAGCAGGCTTAAAGTTACTATTAGTACAGTCTATACACTGAAAATAAAAAGAGCAAAGTACTGTAGTAGAAGCACTAGGGTCACACAATAAGTGTCAAGCTAGTAAATAACTGAAAATCATAGTCTAGTGTCAAGCTAACAAATAATTGTTGTCCACTCAAACAAGCAAACAAAAAATCAATGGGCATCTTAGTGTATAGGGCTAGGTTGTAAGACCCACCACTAAGCTACTTCCAAGGGGAAGCAGTAAGACACGCCTTATCCAAATAACTAGGCAATTTCTAATAGGAGTCATGAAACATATTTGTTTGAGAAAATCTAAAATGAAATATCAAACTCTTAAACAAAAGTTAACGAGTATCTTATTCTAAATAATTAACTTGTAAGACCCACTTTCCGACATCTTATAAAAGAAGTTGTAAGACCTGTTATTCGAGATAAACTTCTCTCAAATTAAATTTAAACCAACGGGCATCTTAATCTAAAGGATGAGGTTGTAAGAACTACTTTTAGGCAACTTTGAAAGGGAAGTTGCAAAACCTATCCAAATAATTAAATTCTTAGGCATGCTTGTTGTAGAGCTAGGTTATAAGACCCGCTAACGGGCAATTCCTAAATAGAGCCATAAGTCCCATTCTAAATTAAACCTCTTTTTCATCTTTTTTTTTTATTCTTCTCCTTTTCTTCTTCCCTTCTTCTCTCCCTTCTCCTTCTCAATTTCTGCCTTACTCGAGCCCCACTTTTTCGTATTCTCTTCTACTCATTTTTTTCTTCTTGTTTTTCCTTTTCTATTTCAGCCTTACGCGAGCCCACCTCTTGTTCTTTTTCTTCTTTTATTCTTCATTTTCTTCACTGTTTCAACACCGAGCCCCCTTCTAGTTATGCAGACAGCTATAGTCATGGAATAGGAGAAGGATGAATTAAGGTAAATTAGCTATATATATGATTTATTATGTAATTAAACTATCTTATTACCCATCTCAGCCCTCCTTTTGTCAGTTAACATTTGCATGATATGAAATTTTTAAAAAAATTTATTTTTGCTACGGTTCATTAATTCTATGAATAGTAACTTTAATTAAATCTTCATGAAAATTATTTAATAAATAAATTAATTAAAATTTAATAAAATAATATTATTTTTGTTAACATCTATCTATGAAAATGTGGAAATGAAAAACAGAATTTTATAGAAAGTTTTGATGATTTCCAATATGTGCCAAAAATAGGATATAATTTTTAAAATCAAAATTTCGTCTTATCTATTTCAAATTTTATGTATTACATATATAGGGTGATTTTGATTGGTGAGATACTTTGGGAAAGCTTGATTTTTTAGAAGGTTTCTGTATTTTGATTGATCAATTTTGCATTGTCTGGCATATTTGATGAATTGCTATATCATTACAAAAAATGGCGAAACTTAACCCAATAATTTTTGCACTGTGCATCATAATCAATGGTGTGATCTTCAGTTTGAAAATTACATAAAGAGGTAGATACTTGAATTAAATTGAAAGAGAATAATTAAAAGTTTACCTCATAAAAAGATTGTTAAGTTTGGTTGAGAAAGATCTCTGAAATTCATAGAATCTTGAGTTCAACTTTGGCCTACATCAATAAACCCGACCCCTTAGCTTGAGAGAGAGATAATTGTAGGAGTTCGCGAAGAGAATTAAGTAATATTTTGCTTATTTAGCTATGAAGGGCTTTTAAAAATCTGTCAGCTGATGCTTCATCTTGTCTTCAAAGTTCAGCTTAAATTCGAACCAAGTCAACTTAATAAGCGAACTTATTTCAGTTACTCAGTGGTATCTAGCTAATCGATATTTGCCGTTAAGTATGGCTAACTAGACTATCTACAACTTCATGTAGGTTGCGTCTGATTTAGGAGAAATTGCATTGAGCAGAGTGTTTGAACTGATGATTGAAGGTGAAACTTTGCCTGTCCAATTCGATGAGGAGATGAAGGTAGCTAGTTATAATAATGCAGCTTTTTTATCATTTGAGTTTATTCGCTGATATGTTTTAATTAATGCAGTTATTGAGAACCCGTAGCATACTTTATTGCATATGTCGGAAGCCTGATGATCACAGGCCCATGATTGCTTGTGACCAATGTGATGAGTGGTACCATTTTGATTGTCTCAACCTGCGTGAAGCACCTCGCAAGACTTTCCTTTGTCCAGCTTGCAAGCCATTTGATGGAGAATTTATCTCTCTTCCCAGTCCTGTATATTATGAAGAAAGGTATGCTATTGTTTAAAATCTATGATTTTATTCTTATTCTACAGATTATTCCCTCTTACATGTTATTGGTATCGCTTATGGCAGTTCAAGAAATAATTATTGCTTTTGGCCTTGATTTAAAAGAGGAAATGTGACTTGCATGAGAGCTTTTTAGCATTACAAATCCCAAAGCAATGCTCCACTTTTCTTGAAAACTTATTTTTGATTTATATATATTGAGAAACCATCCTAAAGGCCAATTTGATATTTTTTTTCATACTTACACTTTCCCAAAAATCATCCTATTGCACATTCCATTAATTTCAATCCTATTGAGAAACCATCCATTAAGTTTGTGTCTTACCTCTTTTGTTGTTAGTTGCTTCTGAGTCATCCGGATGGTTTTGGCATTTTGAGTTGGAGTGCTTGCCGATTGGAGGGCTTGGATTTGGTTTTAGGGTTGCATGGATTGTTTAGACTATATGATGAGGCGCACTTTTGCACTAACCCAATGTCATCTTAGTTGCTGGCAACCTTGGTGCTTCAATTTTGATCGGCAGTTATCTTATGATTGTGGGTTGATGCAATTTAGTATGGTGCTACTTTGGGGGATTTGTTGCATCCAGTGGATGGCCCTTCTTTGGCGGTTGGGTGGGTGCAAGATCTGCTTTTCTGAGTCCAAAACGCTTCATTGTTCTTTCCTTTTTTGTGGACTTTAATTTTTGCTCCTATTTTTTTGGAGTTTGCTTTCCAAGCATTGTATTTGTTGCTCGTCTTATCTTGGGCTGTTATAGTTTCCTTGTTATGAATGAAACTTGGTTTTTAAAAAAAATTAATTTCAATCTAACAATTTCTTTTTTTCGAAGCATATTTAACTATTTTAATATAATTTGCAGATCAAGCAATGATGGAGAACCTAAGACTCCAGCTTGTCATGAATCCAAGCGGAGGAAACGGACTGGAAAGGTTGGCTCTTGTTTGGAAGGAAATATTGTAGATACTGTTGACCAAAGGAACTTTCTAAAATGCTGCAGCGAAATTGATCATTTATGGAGAATGAAAAGGAGGCCTCTCCAAAGACCATCTAGAAAGCACAGTAATTTACAGAGCCTTTATCAGTTGTTGCCATTCTCAACATGTAACTAGATGAGCTAATTTATTTTTATTCCATTGTTTCTATTCAATTTTATGTCATTCATAAGCTACATTTTCAATAAACAATTAGGTTATTATCTTTGAATCATCATGGATTAGGAAAAACAATTTAGAGTACTTCATATTGTTAGAAAAACAATTTTCCCCTATAGAGTGCCTATTTCCTTATTACCATTTTGAACTTCTTGCTGGATTTGTTTAGTTTTTCGTTTTCTTGTTTCTTTCAAAGATGAAAAAAAAAAAAAATCTCAATGTATTTGGATTTCTCAAAGTCGAAAAATAAACTTTGTTAACATTTGTAAGAAAACTCTATTGGACAAAAGTTTTATTTTTATTTTTTTGAGTAATTTAATAAACTGAGGCATCATTTGGGACGGCTTTTTTATTGTTTTCTAAAACGGAGTTTTAGTACAAAAATAAAAAAATTTGTACTAAAATTCTGTTTTAGAAAGCAATAAAAAAGCCGTCCCAAACGAAGCCTGAATCTTCAATGTTTATCTAAAGTGGAAAAAACGTTTTAAAACTTACCATAAAGTGAGAATTATCTAAAAGAGAGTGGCGATAAGTGATTTCAGAAAAGCACTTTTTTTGCTGCTCTTCTTCCATTGTGGTAGTTCTGCCATTGTTGAGTATAACAAAAGCTTCATTAAACAGAACTCCAATGGGAATAGTTCAAGCAGGCTGCTAGTTTTATTCAAATTTTCAGATTCATTTGATAATCCCTTGAATTTTAATGGATTTACAATAAAATTGCTTTTCTTTAACTATTTTATATAATATAATTTTTTTTTATATTAAATGCATTTGTGAATGTTGGCATTCGGATGACCCGGCTTTAAAGAGTAGATGAATTGGATTTGACTATAGTTAAAAGAGGTTGAGATAGACCTAAAAAGATTTGACTAAAACATATTAGAAATGCTGTTTTTTCTATTAAATCTAATTGAGAATTCAATTCTTAACATACAACAACAGCATCAAGCCTTTTATCCCACTACGTGGGGTCGGCTACATGAATCCTTTTTCTCCATTGTGTCCTATTAAAAATCAAATTTTCGTTTAAATCTAATAAAGAAAGGTCATTTCTAATATTTTCTAACCAAGTCTTTTTGGTCTACCTCTACCTTTCTTAATATAAGTCAAATCTAATACCTTTACTCTCCTAACCGGGTCATCGGAAGGCCGCCGTTTTATGTGACCAAACCATCTAAGATGACTCTCTCTAATCTTATCTTCTACTGGAGCTACTCCAACCTTTTCACGTATATGCTCATTTCGTATCCTATCTTTAAGGGTAAAGCCACTCATCTACCTGAGCATCCTCATCTCTGCCACACTTAACTTAGTATTATGCTTCTCTTTTAATGGCCAACATTCGGCGCCATAAAGCATGAATTCAATTCTTAACATAATGGATAAAAATGATTAATGTAGTCGATTTTTTGTGTTCGGAGAAAGGCTTGATGTAATTGTTGTTGATAATGTATGTGTGAACTTATGTAATATAGAAAAAAACACAAGGGCATAAATATATTAAGAAATTTCAAACCATTAAAACTATAAATTTTACTTGAATCGACTAGCGATTAATTGATTTTTAACTTGATGATTGACATAATTTCTATTAATTTTTTCGTATTTTTCAATTAAGATAAAGCTAAAGATCTTATGTTATAATTAATTATTATATTATTTTTATTTAAAATTTATTGGTTTAAATAATTTTTTTTATATTTGATACATCTCGATAAAAGATAGACTAAATTAGTACTTAAATTAGATATTTGTATTTTTTTTATTAAAATTCATAAGACATGATATATGTGTCACAAATAAATATGCATAGCATTTATGATCATTCTTAAAATAAATTTTAAATATAATTATTTTATGTTTTTATGAACATGTATATTAATTTAAATGAGCAGAGGAGGATAAAAAATATATTGCAGGCATGACGCTCCGAGAAAAATATATTTATTTGAAACGGTTAAAAAATATAATTTTTGAAAAACATTTAAAATTTAAAATAATTTTTTAGTATAAATTTTTTTTTGAATTAGAATTATTTATACTAAAAAGCTACTTTAAAAAATAATAAGAAAGTTGTCTCAAAGGAAGTCGAAAATTAATTAGGAAAAAATACAAGTCATGGCATTGAGAAAAAATTATGTGTGGAATGTGGAGGCAAGATGAGTCCGAATTTTATAAGGGTACACAACAAATACATATTAAATACATAATTTTGTACAAAATTGCATATTTATTATGTATTTATTGTATACCCTCACAAATTTGGATTGTTCGGACTCCGCATGAAATCATTTCAGGCATCGATGAGACATAATTATTTGGTTCAGACACCTGACATAGCTCTACATCCGGACGCCAATAACATGTCGCCACGTGCTCTTACTCTTTACTGCGCAGGCCGACGACTCTACCCAAACTGGAACCTGGTATTGCTATTTTCAGGTATTGCTTGGTATTGATAGGTATTGTTCAGTATTGCTAGGTATTGCTTGACAATAACGAGAAATATCGCTATGTCAAAACCAATACCGAGCAGAGCAATACCTATCAAAACTGGGGTATTGCTATGTATTGCTCGATATTGCTATGTATTGATCTTGACAGATTGATATTTCTCGTTATTGCCGACCAATACCGAGCAATACCCTGGTCTGCACAAATCAACCAATACATAGCAATATCGGGTCCGGGTCGTCGGGCCGTGCCGTAAAGAGTAAGAGCATGTGACGAGATGTTATTGACGTCCGGATATAGAGCCACGTCAGGTGTCCGGACCTAATAATTGTTCTATCAATAGGCCATGGCCCATGGGGAGGGATTGAATCGTGATGAGGGGAAATTACACGAGGGCATCATTGGGAGTTCACGTGAGCGGGGATTGACGCGAACTCTTGCGAGAGAACGAGCGACGGAGATGAATTGGCAAGTGCACTCTTGGAGAAAGAACTAAGTGGAGAAAAAACGAGCGACCGTGACGAATCGATAGGTGCTCTCACGGAGAAGAACGGGCGATGGGGACGATGAGGTTTCTCTCATGTTGGGACCGAAATTTGGGAGACTTTTAATTTTTTTTTTCTTTTTCTTCAAATGAAATTCCGTTAAATAAAAAAAGTGATTTTGTCATGCAACTTGGTAAATAAAAATCAAGGAGAATAAAAGGTTTTCAAACATTATCAAATCTCAATAATAATAATATATATCCTTTATTAGGAGAAATTATTATATGCAGATATTTTAGTGGCAAAAGTCAGAATTTTTTTTTAGTGAGAATAATCATTATTCATTTAGCTATGTTTCTATTAATTATCACGATAAAATTTTTATTATAATATCATAACATGATTTATTTTCATATAAAAATAAAACAAATAATAACGAAGTCTGGGGTTTCTAAAATAACTTTTTAATACAAAAAAATTTATACTAATAAACTGTTTTATGAAATAATAAAAAAGCTGTCTTAAATGAAGCCTAAATTGACATCTTGAACTCTATTTTGGCTTAATTATAGTAATGTTTGGGATTACTTTATATTTTATTAGTAAAAATCATTTTTGAATTATATTTTTAGTTATTTTTTATTTTTTTAAATAAATCAAGCTATTTTTAATAGTATTCAAAATATATTTTTTAAATATAATATCCATTGATATTATTCAAAATTCATTAATATTTTAAGCTTTGACTAATCATAAAAATTTAAGATATAATTAAAATCTCATTTTAGACAGTTTTTTATTGATGCTTAAAAATTTTAGACAATCCCATCATCTTATTCATCAGCGACAGATCAAAATCAAAATTTTAATAAAATTTAAAAAATTTTAATGAACAGCGTGCGTCACATTAAATTATTCAAGTTTGGCACATATAAGTAACAGTCCCAGAAAATAATAGTATGAGTTCACACCGGGCCGGGCCGGGCTAGTTTGACAGATCCTTGTCAAGGTCAAAGCCAACTGTGGTGGGCGCCCATGTCCCTAAATTCGACAAATGGGTCGCTTTAGACATGGACTCTTGCACATGATCTTGTCTGCTTGAGTAAGCAATGGTGAACTCCTGCTGTCTACTTTTTGCTTGATCTGTTTACTTTTAGAGAGAGAGAGAAGAGGAGATAGAAAGAGAAAGAAGAGAGAGAGAGAGTGGGAGCCACTACGTTTCCTTTTTGTAAAAATTATTAGTGGGCAAAGCTAAGGTTAGAGTGGGAGCCCATTCCCTCTTGCGTATTGAACAGTGCTGTCCTAACATTTTACTTAACCTTGTTTCCTTTGTGTCCCCTTGTGGCCTTCCCTCCCATAGTCCCATGTCCTGCCCCTCTTTCACCAATGGAAAGCTGCATAGTTTATTGCTTGCTCAAAATTTTTATTATTATGTTTTTGGAAATGTAGTGTTATGTGTTTTTTATATTATGATGGGGGTAAGTAGTGAGTGAAGTTTGAGTGAACTATCCATAGTTGTTTAGCTTGGTTGGTCAGCTAGTACGGTTGGGAATCCCTCAATCCGTTCTCGATTTCTCTCGAGCCCCAGCGCCTCTTAATTGGGGCAACTCAATCAAGTGTGGATCAGAAGGTTTCTAGGGTGGGTACCTCTTCTAGGTCATCCGAGGATTAGTCACACCGCCAAGCACTATTTCGGGGGTGACAACGGGTGAATACCACGTCCAAAAAAATTTTTTTTAAGTGAACTAGCCTCAACCCAAAATAAAATTTTGTTTTATTCTTTTTCTTTATTTAGCTTGAAAATAATTTATGTTGGGCTCTAATTTGAGCCATGTCTTAAAGATTTTGAACAATATAGGGTAGTTCACAAAACCTTAGGTTCGACGGGGTGTCAATTCGGGTCAACCCGTCGGGTTCGGGTCGAACCCGACCCGACCCGGATCTAAACGGGTCAACCCGAACCCGACCCGTTTTTGCAAACGGGTCGGACATTTCAACCCGGACCCGACCCGGCCGGGTTGCCGGGTTGACCCGACCCGACCCGTCGACCCGATAGTGTCGCGGCAGCGGCAACGCGGGCGAAACGCGGCAACGCGAAGCGAAACGCGGCAGCGGCGGCAGCGAGCGCGGGCGAACCGGCGAAGCTTTGCAACGCGAAGGGCGGCACGCGGCATGCGAAGCGGCACGCGGCCGGCAAAGCGCGGCACGCGGCAGGCGAAGCGCGGCACGCGGCAGCGCTGGGCACGCGGGCAGCTCGGGCTGGGGCAGCGGGCAGCTCGGGCGGGAAATAAGCCAAGGAAATTTCAAATTTTTTTAAATTAAACGGGTTGTCGGGTTGACCCGGCAACCCGCCGGGTCAACCCGACCCGACCCGTTTAATCAAACGGGTCAAATCTACGAACCCGAACCCGACCCGTTTATTAAACGGGTCGGGTTCAACCCGGATTTTCCGGGTCGGGTCCGGGTCGGGTTTTCGGGTCGGGTCAAAAGTTGACACCCCTAATATAGGGTAAGTTCTTAAATAGATTATGGCTTTATTTGTAATAGTTTTTTTGACTGCTTTTGTAATAAACAAAATAGCTTGTAAAAAATAATTTATATTTAGAAGATAGTATTTCATCACTATTTCCATTTTTATTTTTAAAACACTATTTTTGAAAATTTATTTTTGAAACTGTGACTGGAAAAAGAGCTTCTTAATTTAAAAAAAAAAAAAGAAACTACCGAAAATAAAGCTTTTATGTGTATTTTTACATAAAGCAAGCTTATTTTTTGAGTTAAATGAAACTAATTTCAGTGAGCCAACCTAGGGATTCCAAGAAGTTTGGTTTCTATTTTGATTTAGTTAAAAATCTAAGTGATTATTGAGCGAAATTATTTTTCATCACATAATAAGTATGCCTAAGTATGGGCATTAAAATAATTAGGAATATATACTTATCAAACAAATTTCATCATATATTTTTGATATATTTTAAAATTTTTTATCAAATAACGATCTGTTTGAGATAGTTGTAGTGTTTTATAAAGTTGGTTGTGAAAGTTGTTATGGTAAAAATAACTTATAACTATTCTAGTTAAAAAATAATAACTTTCATCATAAAAATTTCTGAAAAATTGCGAGAAAGTAACAAAAAAGTAGCAGTCAAATAAAACTGTTAGTGCACTTGAAAATTAAAGTAATAAGAAAATTGTTCAAAACAGACCCTAAATTAGCTTATAATCACATCCCTTTCAAATTCATTGGATATTTTTGACTAACTTCAAGGTTAGACAAATAATAGTAGTCTCTAATCTTATTTTGACTCAATTGTTATAAAAAGAAAATTTAATATCAATGTTTAAATAAATTTGTGATCAACATAAGAACAAGTAAATATTTATGCATTTCTAAATTAGGGAAAAAAAATTTCCTGATAGAAGAAAATTTTCATATTTGGTATATTTCATAGAGTACCATCTCATCTAGATATCTAAACACAAGGAGAAATTATTATGTGTGGTCACCGGATGCCGTCAGGATGCCAATCATAACACTCCATGCATGTCATCATTTTGTTTTGTACCGTTATGTATCGAATGATGTGGCACATCCTGATTGACCTCCGGACGGTCCGGCGACTGCACGTTATACTTTCTCAAACACAAGATGGCATTGTTTCATTTTTTTACTTTATATATTTACTAATAAATTTCTTTTTTTTTTTGAGAAAAAGAAAAACTTTTAAAAGTGATTGACATAACCTGCAAGGCTGCAACGACGTTTGTTTAGCGAAAAACGGAGCCAAATGGATGTTGTTTTCTGTAACTGTGTAAATGTTCCCATTCTTCCTATCAGCTTTGCTGCTTGATGGTTACAATGGCCGGCCTTTTATAGCTTTCATTAAGTGTCTCCTTTTCTTGGTCTAGTTCGATATAACTTCATAAATCACTTTTTATTTTTTTACTGCCAATGAAGAAAATATTCATTTTGCTTTCATTAATCTTTCTTTTGTCCTCTTTCATTCATCCATAGGATTTTGATTTGATAATTTTTATAAATTAATTATGTTTGTGACTAAGGCTTCGTTTGGGACGACTTTCTTAATGCTTATTAAAGCAGCTTTTTAGTAGAAATATTTTATTTTTTGTATTAAAAAACTACTTTAAGAAGCAGTAAGACAGCCGTCCCAAACAAAACCTAGGGCTTCATTTGAGACAGCTATCTTATTGTTTTCTAAAATGATTTTTTAGTACAAAACTTCTAGCTCAAAAAATTTTTATATTAAAATTAGGGGTGTCAATAAGGGTCGGCGGGTCGGGTTCAGGTCGAACCCGAAACTGACCCGGCACTGTTCGGGTCAACCCGAACCCGACCCGTTTTTAAAAACGGGTCAGGTTTTCGGACCCGAACCCGACCCGACATGAATGACCCGAAGTTGACCTAAAATTGCTAATTTTCGGGTCAAAATCGGGTCAATATTCGATTTTCGGGTCAAAATCGGGTAAAAAATGGGACAATCTCTGGTTTTCGGGTTAAATATGAGTTTTCGTGTCACTTTCGGGTCAATTTCGGGTTACTGGGTCAACCCGAACCCGACCCGATTTTTAAAACGGGTTGATTTGTTCAACCCGAACCTAAAACTGAACCCGAACCCGACCAGTTTTAGGTTCGGGTTGACCCGAACCCGGATTTTTCCGGATCGGGTTTTGGGTCGTGTCAAAAATTGACATCCCTAATTAAAATGCTATTTTATAAAGCAATAAAAAAGATGTCCCAAACGAAGCCTAATTATATGCTAAGTACTGGTTTGTCTCGCTAGAGTCGAATATAGATACAAGAGGACAGAATTAGGAAAACTATTAAGCTAATGAAAAAGTGAGCAAGTAGAGTAGGTGAGAAGGTTGGATTCTTTGGCAATTTTTTAATTTTTTTGAAAAAGTAAAGTAGCTCAATTAAAAAATGTGCCACTTTTTGAATTTAAAGATAAGAGCACGAGGTGAATCTAAATTTAAATATACATAAATTCAACATAAAAATAATATCATGAGTTAGTGATATAGTATGATAAGTATCAACTCCTTATTTTAATTAATATGCATTGTTATTACATTAATTTTGTTAGAAAATTTATGATAGTAAGATGAGTAATTTTTATCCTAATAATGCATAAAAATTTTAATATGAGTTTTTTTTATGTTACATATTAAGAAGAAGAAGAATTATGTGATCTGACCAGCTGTAAAAACACAAAAATCTCTTTATAAATCAACCATTTTTTAATTGAAGATGATGAGATTACAAAGTCTAAATTATCAGCTTAACCTCCTATGAGTGTAGTGAAAAATATTAGAGAAATAATAAAGGCTAATAATCATCAATGTCAATCAATAAACTAACAATGACAATCAAGTGACAAAGGTTATCAATGTCTATTGACTATTGACAGTGACAAGGGTGGCCAGATAAATGGGGATTATAGTATTAGTGGTTAGACGATGATAGTGAATGACAGTGAACATCAATGGCGTTCATCAGCATCTTTTGATAGAACGAGTTTTAGGATTCTTTATATCTATCAGCTCTCATCAATTTTGAATCCCCTTCATGTATTGGATGTCGGTCTTTTTAAGATTTTTTAAGAGTGATGTTTCAATTATTTTAGTAAAAATCTTCAGATACACTACTAGACGGCTTACAATGATCTTCTTAATCATTTAATATTATTTAAGCATTTAAATGTCTTATTGATATCAAAATTTAGCGATATTGGACTCATTAATTAGATTGCTCTCATCAAGATGCTTATTTTAATTATAAACACACAAAATTAAAAAAATATTTAGGCCCTCAAACGGTGCAGTAAAATTTCTAACGTATATATTTTAGTGCCTGATTGGCTCAATCTATACTCGGATTTAAGCATTTAAATGGCTTAATCTTCATTTGGGTTAGCTTTCGTACTATTTTTAAAAATGGCTTTTAAATACAAAATTTTTAAATACAAGAAGTTTTTGCACTATAAACCTGTTTTAAAAATAAAAAAAAAAGCCGTCCAAAACGTAGCCTTAGTCTATACAAATTTAAAGTAGCTAAAAGACATGCTTTCTTGTTTTAGCCATGTTAGCTTTTTAAAAGAATTTATAAACTGATAAAGATGTGTGTGGACAAATAAATTTATCATTGCAAATTTATAACAATCTCTCTCTCTCTCTCATTTTACAATAATGTATCAATAATAAAAAACAGGAGAAGCCCCATTATCTTAACTATTGGTTATTGCTTGTAGTAACACATCTCTTAATACAACTTCAAGAAGCAACTTCTCATTATTTTTGGTCTTATGCATTAATTGCTCTTCTTCAAACAACTTCATAAGTTACTCCGTGATCAATCATATTATTTGTTCTTGGTTAGCTTTACTACCTGCATGCTCTATAATCACTCGGTCGTGTCCCTTGCGTTATGTCTTGCACAACTATAATATCTTCTGGTAACAACCTTGCGTGCAATTGGAGCCTCTTAGGCACCATATATAACGACCCACATATGCAATTGGAGGGTCTCTTAACGTTTTCTTTTTTCTTCCCGTCGGAGTGATTTCACAAAGACTTGTCATGGTAAGGGAGAAGGGGGAACAAGCACACTTAAAGAGCGCAGTACAATGGAGAGTTGTATGCTGCGTTTAGGGGTGTCAATTTTTGACACGACACGAAACCCGACCCGAACCCGACCCGGAAAAATCCGGGTTCGGGTCAACCCAAACCCGAAACGGGTCGGGTTCGGGTTCATGAAATCAACCCGTTTTAAAAATCGGGTCGGGTTCGGGTTGACCCGCCAACCCGAAATTGACCCGAAAGTGACACGAAAGTGACACGAAAAATCATTTTTGACCCGAAAACCCGAGATTGACCCGTTTTTGACCCGATTTTGACCCGAAAACCGAGATTGACCCGATTTTTGACCCGAAAAAATAGCAATTTTGGGTCAATCCCGGGTCATTCGTGTCGGGTCGGGTTGACCCGGACCCGAATCGGGTCGGGTTCGGGTTGACCCGAACAGTGCCGGGTCAGTTCCGGGTTCGACCCGAACCCGACCCGTTGACCCGAATTGACACCCCTAGCTGCGTTCGGGAAGGATGAATCGCTCCCGAAAAAGAATCTATTGATTCTCTCCCAATTGGTTGGATTGTAGGTACGATGATTTACTTATATATATATATATATATATATATATATATATATATATATGTTAAAATAATTTTTTTTTATTCAAAAGCTTTGTGGAAAATCAAGAGATATAGAAAAGTATCTTTTATTTTCTCAATAATTTTTAATGAGCGGATAAGTTGCAAGATTTTTTGAGTTTAAAAAGAAAAAATAAATTCATGAAAACTCTGATTTGAATAAGAATTTTATCAAGGTTTTGTTTGGAACAACTTATAATTTCATGTATAAGAACATGACGTGTACAATAATTACAAAAAAATTGTAATTCAAATAAAAAAATGCCAGTGATAAAATGGTGAGAAATTTATTTTCTAAAATCAATAAAAAGGGTAAATCCTCCAAAATAAAATTGAAAAAGATTTTTCATTAAAAAGAATCGTGTATAAAGGGCACCTATGGGAAAATGTGACGCAACAAAATTAGAAAAAAATAAAATTGTGCGAGAAAAGCCATATGATATGACCAAGTTGTATTATTGTAAGTTAAATTGCATGCACTCTCTCAATATTCTCATTATATAAATATCTTCTCCATTTCACACGATTGATGAATGCCACTAAATATCATCTCTACCTCATAAATGCCTGCCTCATGATGCTTCAAACCCTAGATCCGCGCGCCTCCATCAAATCTCCCTCAACTATTCGATATTTTAGGCAAGATCAAAATTACCTATTAATCTTATATCAATGAACTACTCAAATATTTTACTTTATTGTTACACTGACATCAAGTATATTAAAACTATCTTATTAGGATGGGTGATCTTCTGAGAAGTTCTCGTGTTGCACATCTTTTTTATTAAAAAAAAAATTAAAATTATCCTTTTTTTCACTTATTTTATATTAACATGTTTTCAAATTTTGAAAAGGGGTTGTCATATGTAGTTACTGAATCAAATCGCATGATTTCTCCTCTTTTAGAGTTTCCAGCATTAAAAAAGTTATGTCTCATATGATCTGTTTATCTAACCACATGAGTAATTATCAATAACCGAATCAATCAATTTTTTCTTTTCTCTACATCACTCTGACATGTAATACGTAATAATTTTAATGTGTTCAAGTGAAGAATGAGATCATCCATCTTCATAGATGATTTAAACTAGCTCCAATGATGAGAATTCATTATTCGCCATTTCAGACTTAATTTGGGACAGCTTTCTTACTACTTCTTAAAGCAGCTTTCAGAACAAAAATTTTAATTTTTTTGCTAAAAAACTGCTTTAATAATCAATAAAAAGCCGTCCCAAATGAAGCCTCAATCTTGACATATATACCCATCGTAATTTTGTCAAATCCGATTGACATTATTAAAAACTTTGTGTTCATGACAACTCAACATTACTTGTCCAATTAAATAACTAATCCAATTTTGTTCCTAATTATTTTTTGTTTTGCATCATCAGAATTCCACCAACATCACCATCAAGAGAGCTACCACGTCATAATCATATACTTGTAACTCAATAAATACAAATTAATCCCTTTTCAAATCCGTTAATTAAATGCATAGATTATTTCTTTTTCATTTGCTGGATTAATTATTCCAATCAAAGTTGAAGGAGACGCTTCTTATAGTGGCGGGCACTGTGCGGTGCGCGGAACAAGACGGAATAGCTTTGTCGGGATTTGAATGGAAAGGTTGCAAGCGGTTCAACTTGCACTTCTAGTGGGTCCCACGCGACAGCCAATTTGCTTGTAAACCTCCGAATATTTTAGGTTGGTAATATTCTATGCACAGTTATTATTCTAGAAAATAAAAATATATATATTGGGCTTCGTGAGTTGTGACAGCTGTCCCTCTGCTTTTATAAGAAAATAAAAAATTTAAATAGAAACTCTGTGCACCGACACGGCACCTATACAAGATAGACATACAAAATAATAAAATATTGAGAATGTTTATTATTTAAAAGATTGAGTTATAATATATATATTAAACGCAGCATTAGAAAGATTAAATTATGATGTAAGAATTAAAAGAATTAAATAAATGTGAACTAAATATTGTTGCGTGTGGAAATATATTTGATAGTGGAGAAATAGAGATTTTAATATTCTAGTTTTGTATAAAGATCCAACACACATATGAGAGAGGAGTGCAAGAAATATAAGAGACGCTAGAATTTTATGTAAAAACTCCTAAAAGAGAGAAAAAAGTACAGGTCATCATCGGGCAACGTAGCCATCGGGCGTCTGTAGTCATGTGTTGGAGGTCAAATGGATCATAGTCGGGCAACTGTGGTCGATGGATTAGTAGTTGGGTGACTAAGGTCAAAGGGTACATAGTTTGCAGTGGTGTTATGAGAAGTGTAGTTTGATAATAATAGTCTGAGGGTTATAGCCGACGAGAGACTCAGGTCAAAAGGATAGTAGTCAAGCGACTAAGGTCGAAGAACTGTAGCCAAGCGACTGTGGTCAAGGGGCAGTAGTTGGGCAACAATAGTTGTGTGGACGGTAGTCAACGAATGACGGTGGTTGGAAGGATAGTTGTTAGTAGGCGATAGGGGTTGAAACGGCCAAAGACGGATGATGGAGGTTGAAACATAGTAGTCTTGCAGCTGTGGTTGGAAGGACTGTAGTTGGTGGGTGATACAAGTTAGAAGGACTGTAGTTGGGCAACTGAGATTGAAAGATCGCAGTCGGGCGACGATGATCAAAAGGATTGTAGTCGGTGTGCAATGGAGGTAGGAAAGACCGTAGTCGATGGGTGTCGGAGTTTGGAAAGATCGTAGTCAGACGATTGAGGTCAAAGGACCATAATTGTATGACTTTGATCGGGGGGATCATAGTCGGGCAATTGTCCTGAGCAGTGGCAAGGTGGACATTTGACGATGATCAACTAGTGAAAGTTCGATAGCGATGAGGGTTCGTCGGCGGTGGAGCTCTTAGATTTTTCAAACTTCAGAGCTCTTTTGAATTTATAGCCTAATGTCCAACCCTCACTTAAAAGTCCCCACATGTAGAGAGTGATATGCTTTATAAATATAGAGGAGATCCAAAGCAAATTCGGAGTACTGCTCCATTGGACGACCCATATTGATTCCCTTAATTATAGAGTATTCGTTTAGGATTTAAGTGTCTTAATGATATCATAATTAAGTTATATTGAGCTAGTTGGATTTGTCTCATCGATCCACTCGATTCGATTATAAGCATGCATACTATATTTGGATATCATTTGGTCATGCAATTAATATTCTAAAGCTTCCAAATATGCTTTAAGTCATTGATTTAGACCTATTTGGGCTCTAATTGGATTGATTTTAATGTCGTTGGGTTCATCTCATTAAGACATTTAGTTTGACTATAAGTTTGATGAGATTGGAGTTTGGACAGTCCCATGCAAATTTAATATCAAAAGTTTCTAAATTAAATGTCTCAAGATTCGTGTCTGATCAAAAATGAATTTTGGTGATGTGTCAAATCTAATCATGCATTTCTTATTTATTCAATTTTATGTATGCATACTAATATCTCATTGAAAAATTCATCTAATTTGAATATGCAAAACATTCTAATTCTTAATTTAGAAATATTTAAAATCAACTTTGGGATAATCTAAATTTTTTTTTTTACAAATTTATAATTAAAATGAGCTTCTTGCTTATGCAAATTTGATAATAGAAAGAGTGCATTGATCTGAGCCAAAATGAACTTAAATCAAGCACTTAGAAGTATGATTAGACACTTCTAGAGTTCAAGTGCTTTAACCATTAGCACCTGAAACCCACTATTGACTATCATCATCTAATGATAATGCCCTTCATCTCCCAATATCGACGCATTTGCATCAATTAAAGATGACTCTCAATATCAACCAATGTCAATGCTCATAATCACTAAACATGATCAACTTTTATCATCATCATCCTCTAAAGGCAATAGATTACCAACATTTAAGGCCAACATTCTTAATTATATGTAAATGAGAACAACAAAACAAACTATCAAGTATCACATAATGTTTAATGTTCCTAATCAATGGGGTCCAACACATATAGTGTTTGTTGCCTATATATCATCCATAAATGTTTAATGCTTGTATTGTTGTTGACCATCTTTTTTATAAGGAGAGCCACTACATGAAAATCGGCAATTACCGATGGCTTTTTCCAGCGGAACTGGATGAATTTCTGAAGGTAATGAGTTACTAATATTTGACCTTCTCAATTGACAGTTGTATGACTTACCAACACATAATATTTGTTGTCTGTTGATCGATGCCATACTTTCGATGTGCTCGTCTCCCCTTATATAAGAAGAATGATCGAGTATACCACCGACTATCACATGAAATGACACAAGTATTCGTCATATGATGCTCGATAATGTATGGCACTTATCAGCCATTGATGTCTAACAACACCAATTATCAATTTATCTTCTATAAAAAGAATGATTAAGATAAGCAACAGCCCTGATCTAATATTTCCTTTAGATCATCACGAGACAACTAGCAAGTCTGATTTTTTTCAACAGATAGCTAATGTACATCTTCCTCATTAATAGCTCAAGACGATCGCCTATCATTGATTGATAAAAACTTATGCATCCCAACTAGCAATAAGATAAGTTTACATGCCTACTAAATTTTATTAATGCATTCATAAGTTGAGGAAAATGGCATCTTTTGTAATATAATACTAGTGGAATAATTTTTTTTTCTTTAATTCATATTTTTAATTAAAAAAAATATTATATCTCTTATATGTACGAAATTTTCATCCAATATTGAGATGATAGATTGATAGCCATCATTTTACCATCATAAATATTTTAAACATATAACATTTGTCGTAATCTCAATAATAAAGTTATGAGACCTATATTCAACAACCTAGCTAGTGCAACCCTCCTTTGCCACATAATTTGGGACCACCCTCAACCCAAAAATTTAAATACATTTAATATTAATAAATATAATAATATTATCTCAAAATTAAAAAAAAAAAATTGAAAGATATTAGACAATCTTTTAGGTTGCTTCCCATCACAAAAAGCCTTACTTCCCTATTACGTCACATCTATTGGTGCATGTAAGTATGTAACATAGAAGTTATGCTTGACCACACACGTTTGATTTAAATAATTTAATCGCATAAAATATAAAATTTACAAAAATAATAATAAAAATAAATTTTTATCCTACTACATAGTCAGCTACATAAAACCTCTTTAAGGTCAAATTTTCATTTAAATCTAATAAAAAATTATTATTTCAAATACTTTATAACCAAAATCTTTTTTTAAGTATGTCTCTAATTTTTTTTTTCAAATGTAATTAGATTTAATCTAATGCATCTACTCTTCTAATAGGACCATCAGAAGGTCAAAATTTTATCAAGCAACCAAATCATCTAAGACAACACTCACTAATCTTATATGTCATTGGCTAATCTAACATTTTCACATTTTGATAGAGATGGTGAAGACAATTTGATGACAAAGACATGGAATACTATTAGGCATCGAAGAAGGGTCAAGATGAGTTGGGTCCTTAACTAGACAAGGCAGCACTGACTAAGGGAGCCAATGAAGGCAGCAGATGCTTCTATAAATGACTCAAAAGGCTTTCCGAATGGTGCTCTATTGATAGAGATCATGAATGAAATTCCTCTATAAGTAAGATAAGGTGAATTCAGAGCCTTCCCTTCAATTTTAAAAGAGCAATTTCATCTATAATTCTAATCCACAAGTTAATCCTAAACCTCCTGAAGAGAATTATGATGACTCTATCAATGCTCAATGAGAAACCCCTAATCAGCTATAGAGCATTTCGAGCTAGCTGTCATCAAATTCTTTGAATTAATATATATATATATATATAAAGCAGCAAAAATATAATGATAAAAAACTATCACAAACGAAATCTTAATTTGATTCAGATTTAGCTTAATTCAAATTCTTATTTAAATAGAGCTTAGCTCATTTGCCAGCTCCTATAAATAAATTTCAATTCAATTTTTTAATGATTTTTCATCGCCAAGCTAGCTTATTTCAAACTCTGTGATTCAACATATATTTTTTTAAAAAATAAAAAATTATCTTTGAATTTGTCACCTCAACAGTAAGAATCATAAAACGTATATCACTTCAATTTGACAAATTATTTAATCATACCGATGAACACCTTAAAGCTTTACAGCCCTCTGCTCACAATCAAAACGTGATCTCTCTCTCTCTCTCTCTCTCTTCTCTTTTGAAAAGTATAAATGGCCATGAATGTCTATGAGGGCTCTAAAATATGGACTTAGCCTAACTCCAGTATCCTTACGTGAGAAAGAAAGAATGAGTGATATACAGGTTAGAGTTCGTAAGAATAATAGGCTGCAGAAGGAGAATTCCAAAGGGATCGCATTGATCTCTCTCTCTCTCTCTCTCTCTCCTCCCCCTCTCTCTCACTGGATCTCTCTCTCTATCTCTACATATATAAATTTATATTTATATCATCACAGCATAATTTCATTTATGCTGTACCTGTAATTCTTGGAGATCATGCGATCCTTTTGGAATTTTCCACCTGCAGCTCTCTCGTCTTGCAGTAATCTCTTCCAGTTTCCTTCTTTTCAAGCAAGCGACATGGATCAAGAAGCAACACAGTTAAGGTATTTATTTTCCCCTTTTCCATATTTTGCTTAATTTCTAAGATATCTTCCAGTAAAGTTTATAGTGGGCAAGATCAGAATCTTTTTATTTTCTTTTCTTGATCGCGTCTAGCTAGTTTAATTTTGCTGAGAAGGAACTCTGATCTTCTACTGAGGCTCCAGTTTTGTTGCTGCAGCACTAGAACTAGTAGTAATGGATGAGTACCCTTACAAGGGTATCATGAGAAACATAAGATGCTTGATGAGGGCAATAACCTCTACAAAAACCTATTGGCATCAATGATTATCAAATTTTTTTTTATCAAATTAATATTCAAAGATCTCTAATCATTGGTGTAAATTAGTCAAATTCTGAGCTACTTGATTCAGATTTGAGATTGACAAAGTTAGCAAATTTTAAAATTAATTATATGAATTTAAGATGGCTAATTAATCAACTCATTTATTATGAAAAAGGAGATTATGATTCATTTCAAGCAAAATTATAATAAAATAATATGAAAAAAAAAAGAGAAATAATAAGAAATAAATTTGGATGATAAATTAAGGTATGCTTTTTCTTCATAAATTTTATACTTAAACTTATTAAACCCTTAAATTATAATAAAATTTAAACAAATATATTTTATATTGATATTTTTAAATGAGTCAGTTCATCGGTAGTTAATGAGTTGATCAGTTGGGACGAGCGAGCGAATTTAGATTTGATTAATTAGATTATCTAATTCTGGTAGTTGTCTCATGAATCAAAATAATTTAAAAAAAAAAAAAAAAAAAAATGAATCAAAATAATTTACATGTCCGAACGTTTCTTTCCATCCGAATTTCGTACAGAATAATTTCTCCCTCTTTTGACACAGACTTTATTTGGAATAATTTTTTATCATTAGTTTTTTTACTATTATAAAGAAAATTTTTATATTAAAAAAATATTATAGAAATCCATAAATAAGTTACCCCAAACGAAATATCAGAAAATGATGTGAGCTAATTAGCTCAACCAAACTAGACTATATGCATGATAAGCTAACGTATTATGCTGTACATAATAGTTTGTAAATATTCAAAATGCTAATTTGTATGTCCAGTACATTGATCAAACACATAGTACCACATACATTTAATTCAAATAATAATTTCTCACGTCTGCCACACCTCTGGAGATGGAGCACCAACGATAATAATGTATAGACTGTAGCATTAACAATGATGTGCTGGGATAGGGTACTAAGGTGTGATGGTATCATGTGGCCGGTCTTTCAAAGGATGAATTATTCTTTATGTATATCGGATGGTGAGAACTGTTCGATTTGTTTCTGTGTTGCGCTTTTATTGTTCATAGAGATAAATCGGACGGTTACATTCTTCCCGTCCGATGTCCACACAGAATAATCTTTTGAAAGAGCCGTAAGCTCGCACTTCTAAGTTTTTTTTTTCATTAGGAGCGTGAGGAGCAGAAATTAATATGAGATTTCAAAGAGAACTCGAGGTTTTCTTTGGTTGTATTAAGGAATTTGTTGGAGGTATTTAAAGTAATTAGGTATAGAATAATCTCAATTAAGAATTTTAAATTATATAATTGGTAGGTTGCAAAAGTTCTCCATATTCCAAAAAAAAAAAGAGTGGATGGAGATGAACGGTCAACTTGATCAAGATCTCACGATTTTATCATTCTAATTTTTAATGATGAAGCAAATATATATATATTATATATATATATATATATATATATATTTATATAATATATATATATATATATATATATATATATATATATATATATATATATATATATATATATATATATATATATATAAGGCATAGAATCATATCATATATGGAGTCTAGCTAGAAAAATGAGTAGCAGATTATGGTAGAGAAGTATGCCACAAAATACATCCTCTGAAGATAGAAAAGTTATTATGTCAGGACAAAATACTGAACATATCGAGTGTATCGAGCGCCCAAGTGACGTGGCGCTTTGTTATTGGTCTCTGGACACATTCGGTGTCCGGACACAATAATTACTCCTGAAGATAAGATTCAAAAAAATAATTTGTCAAGGACATATTACTTCTTCTTTTTTTGTCGACAGTGGTGGCTGGAGCCGACGACTGGCAGTGTTGGCTGGCAGTAGTGATTGGCGATGGTGGCCTGATGCAGCTGTTGGTGTTGTCATCGGAGGTGGTGGGCAGTGATGGAGGCCAGCTGCAGTAGCCTGCAGTGGTGGTTGGAGGTTGTGGCCAACAGTGGCGATTGACCAATTGGCGGTGGCTACTAGTGGGAGGAGGTGGCCGGTAAGGGATGGTAATGCCCCTGAGTTTGTGAGGTATTTAGAAATCGTTCAAATCTGAGAAATTTTAAATACATCAAAAAATGAACTAGAATGGAACACACTTCATTTGCTTTTCTTTACTTAGAATTTATTTTATTCAATCAAACACTCAACTTATCAAAACCCTACATTTAAATTACTCTACACCCACCCTTAATATAGCAAAACCAAACAGCCACTAAGGCTTCCTAAGACGCGTGCTATTTCATCCTAAATAGGTTCCAATGAATATAATAAATTACTTCAAAATATTATGATATTAAAAATTAGTGCAATAAAAATTTCTCTTACGTATCATTAATTTTAAAATATATTTAATGAGTTTTAAGCTCATATCAATATTTTTTTTTTTACTTTACTCAAAAGTAAGTGAAAGTACAGTGACAGATCAATAGAAACAGATAAAGAAATAATATCAGAGGAAAGGCAAGCCAACATACGGACTCAGGAAATGCTACAAACAACATTACCCAATCAACAAGGCAAGGGTCATCCATTAGTGAGAAGCCAACGTGCCAATCAATCCGTCAGGGCACCAAGGTTGCTAGCAAGCCACAATCAACATGAGGAAGCCAAATGCAGCCTCATCATTGTCCAAGCACCAGACCAAACAAGCAACATCCAAAATAGAATCACCACCAGAAAAGCAAGAGACACCAACAATAACACCCAAAATCTTAGTCTAACCCGCAACCCCCAACAAAACATCATCGACAACTAACCAAAAGAGTAATCCAAAAACTACCATTTGGACTTCCTCCTGCCACGTTTACCCCTCCCACACGAGGAATCATTAGCAACAGAGTTACCAACCTTCAAAACATACATCTCACTTAAATCAACCTCAGGATCACCACTATCTTCACCATACGAGGAGGCAGAATCCTCCAAACCAATCATTTTGATCCAAAACGCTACCCTTCACATTATCCTTCAAATGAACTTTCAATTGTTCATTGGACATAAGCGAGACTGGAACTTCAATAAAGAGTTCTCCATTCGGTTGCAAAGGAAGAGAAGCCCGAGCATGATCATAAGTAAGCAAAAGAGATGTAACATTAGTTTCATTACGTGAAACATTCAACAAAACCTTATTGACAAGGCACTGATCATTCTCCTCATTCACAATTTCCTTAGATAGATGAAGCACAATAGGAAAGGTCTCCAAATCAAGCACAAAAGCATCCAAATCCACAATAAAACTATCAACCTTCTCCGTAAGAGGCAAAGCTAATGAGTTCTCGGTAGTCAAGTGGTTGGACAAAGCTTCGTCAGAAACCAATTGAGCCTCCATTTCGTGCATATCAACACCACCATTGCCGTTAGGAATCATGTGCGCATTAATAACATCGCCAACAACATTCTCATTACCCTGAACAACGCGAGGGTGAAGCGAAGAACAGTCCTTCCTAGAGTGACCCACAGCTTTACAATGTTCACAAAAGGATGAAAATGCATCCATCAAAACGCTTTGAAAATAACCAATTTTTTCAGGGCTTAACCACACCTTATCAGGATATCATTTGGTGATATCAAGTTCTACCAAAACTTTAGCAACGAAGGACGAGCCCCACCGCAGTGGCATTGTCCACACGAAGAGGACGTCTAAAAAGAGAACAAGCCCATGTAGAATATGCGCGGGGGGGGGGGGGGGGGGGGCGTGGGGGGTTAAAGAAATGTTGCCACGGGTTGGGAAAAGAGACCAAATAGGGACAATTGGGGATTCTTCATAAATATCCACAAATGGTGACCATTTGATCAGTTTCATGAAACAATTCCTAACAAAATAAGATATATGAGCAAAGAACGACAATAATCCAAATCACATTGCACTTTGATCAAAACATGTCGGGAATCCAATAAGGTGACGGGAAAATTCTCCGGTGAGCTTTAAATTACAGAAGAACCTCCTTATGACATCCAAAGACGGCCATTGATTAGAGAAATAACCAACAAGGGAGAAAGCGAATGGGGCAGCAAGGGCAAAAACTTCATCCTCAGAAATCCGAAGAGAGGGGAAGCCGTGAAAAAAAAGACTTCCTAAGATCCGCAAAAGACTCCGAAGAGGAACCCTTCAGGGTGTCAATAAATGAGCGAGAATTGAACTTACCGTCAAGAAAATCAAGATCATCCATTATATCAATACTATTTGTATCATTATATTTTGACCTTTTTTTTTTCGCATCGAATTTATATTTGTGTGATTCTCATAGGTGTGAGGCTCACATTACATATGTCATTGGATCATATAAATACAACTTCAATAGTTAGTTGTATTTGTTTTGTCGAATAATAGTAGAGATGTAATTATTTTCATTTAATCATTCATTTTGTTTGATGCCAAACAATTTAAGGGTTATAAAGTTGATTATAAAATTGCTATGGATAAAATAATTTTATTATGATAATTATAATTTTATTATTATGATTGTAGAAATTAATTTTTCATCATAAAAATATCTGAAAAGAAATAAGAAAACAGAAAAATAAAGCACGCATAAAGTTATCCAAAACGAGCCTTAAATTTACCAAAATCCAAAGAATTGAAGTAGAATCATTTCAATTGTAATCATCCAAAATGAAATTAATGGCGCATTCAAAGTTCTGTCAGATATATCATTAAACAGATTAATTTTTTAATTAAAAAAAACTAAGTATAGTGGTAATGCAAATAACTTACAACAAACACAAGATGCTTGATGAGGGCAATAACCTCCACAAAAACCTATTGGCATCAATGATTATCAATTTTTTTTATCAAATTAATATTCAAAGATCTCTAATTATTGGTGTAAATTAGTCAAATTCTGAGCTACTCTTGATTCAGATTTGAGATTGACAAAGCTAGCAAATTTTAAAATTAATAATATGAATTTAAGATGGCTAATTAATCAACTCATTTATTATGAAAAAGGAGATTATGATTCATTTCAAGCAAAATTATAATAAAATAATAGAAAAAAATAAAAGAGAATTAATAAGAAATAAATTTTGATGATAAATTAAGGTATATTTTTCTACATAAATTTTATACTTAAACTTGTTAAACCCTTGAATTATAAATAAATTTAAATAAATATATTTTATATTGATATTTTTAAATGAGTCAGTTCATCGGTAGTTAATGAGTTGATCAGTTGGGACGAGCGAGCGAATTTAGATTTGATTAATTAGATTATCTAATTCTGCTAGTTGTCTCATGAATTAAAATAATTTACATGTCCGAACGATTCTTTCCATCCGAATTCTGTACAGAATAATTTCTTCCTCTTTTGACACAGACTTCATTTGGAATAATTTTTAATATAAAGAAAATTTTTATATTAAAATTTTTTTATATAAATCAATAAATAAGTTACCCCAAACGAAATATCAGATTATGATGTGAGCTAATTAGCTCAACCAAACAAAACTATATGCATGATAAGCTAACGTATTATGCTGTACATAATAGTTTATAAATATTCAAAATGCTATTTTGTATGACCAGTACATTGATCAAACAGATAGTACCACATACATTTAATTCAAATAATAATTTCTCACGTCTGCCACACCTCTGGAGATGGAGCATCAACGATAATAATGTATAGACTGTAGCATTAACAATGATGTGCTGGGATAGGGTACTAAGGTGTGATGGTATCATGTGGCCGGTCTTTGAAAGGATGAATTTCTCTACGGATATCGGATGGGGAGAACTATTCGATTTATTTCTGAGTTACGCTTTTATTGTTTACAAGGATAAATCAGACGCTTAGATTCTTCCCGTCTGGTTTCCGCACAGAATAATCTTTTAAAAGAGCCGTAAGCTCCCACTTCTAAGTTTTTTTTTCCATTAGGAATATGAGGAGCAGAAATTAATATGAGATTTCAAAGAGAACTCGAGGTTTTCTTTGATTGTATTAAGGAATTTGTTGGTGGTATTTAAAGTAATTAGGTATAGAATAATCTCAATTAAGAATTTTAAATTATATAATTGGTAGGTTGCAAAAGTTCTCCATATTCCAAAAAAAAAAAAAAAAAGAGTGGATAGAGATGAACGGTCAACTTTATCAAGATCTCATGATTTTATCATTCTAATTTTTAATGATGAAGCAAATATATATATATATATATATATAATATAATATATATATATATATATATATATATATATATATAATATATATATATATATATATATATATATTATATATATATATATATATATATATATATATATATATTATATAAGGCATAGAATCATATCATATATGGAGTCTAGCTAGAAAAATGAGTAGCAGATTATGGTAGAGAAGTATGCCACAAAATACATCCTCTGAAGATAGAAAAGTTATTATGTCAGGATAAAATACTGAACATATCGAGTGTACCGAGCGCCCAAGTGACGTGGCGCTTTGTTATTGGTCTCTGGACACATTCGGTGTCCGGACACAATAATTACTCCTGAAGATAAGATTCAAAAAAATAATTTGTCAAGGACATATTACTTCTTCTTTTTTTGTCGACAGTGGTGGCTGGAGCCGACGACTGGCAGTGTTGGCTGGCAGTAGTGATTGGCGATGGTGGCCTGATGCAGCTGTTGGTGTTGTCATCGGAGGTGGTGGGCAGTGATGGAGGCCAGCTGCAGTAGCCTGCAGTGGTGGTTGGAGGTTGTGGCCAACAGTGGCGATTGACCAATTGGCGGTGGCTACTAGTGGGAGGAGGTGGCCGGCAAGGGGTGGTAATGCCCCTGAGTTTGCGAGGTATTTAGAAATCGTTCAAATCTGAGAAATTTTAAATACATCAAAAAATGAACTAGAATGGAACACACTTCATTTGCTTTTCTTTACTTAGAATTTATTTTTATTCAATCAAACACTCAACTTATCAAAACCCCTACATTTAAATTACTCTACACCCACCCTTAATATAGCAAAACCAAACAGCCACTAAGGCTTCCTAAGACGCATGCTATTTCATCCTAAATAGGTTCCAATGAATATAATAAATTACTTCAAAATATTATGATATTAAAAATTAGTGCAATAAAAATTTCTCTTACGTATCATTAATTTTAAAATATATTTAATGAGTTTTAAGCTCATATCAATATTTTTTTTTTTTACTTTACTCAAAAGTAAGTGAAAGTACAGTGACAGATCAATAGAAACAGATAAAGAAATAATATCAGAGGAAAGGCAAGCCAACATACGGACTCAGGAAATGCTACAAACAACATTACCCAATCAACAAGGCAAGGGTCATCCATTAGTGAGAAGCCAACGTGCCAATCAATCCGTCAGGGCACCAAGGTTGCTAGCAAGCCACAATCAACATGAGGAAGCCAAATGCAGCCTCATCATTGTCCAAGCACCAGACCAAACAAGCAACATCCAAAATAGAATCACCACCAGAAAAGCAAGAGACACCAACAATAACACCCAAAATCTTAGTCTAACCCGCAACCCCCAACAAAACATCATCGACAACTAACCAAAAGAGTAATCCAAAAACTACCATTTGGACTTCCTCCTGCCACGTTTACCCCTCCCACACGAGGAATCATTAGCAACAGAGTTACCAACCTTCAAAACATACATCTCACTTAAATCAACCTCAGGATCACCACTATCTTCACCATACGAGGAGGCAGAATCCTCCAAACCAATCATTTTGATCCAAAACGCTACCCTTCACATTATCCTTCAAATGAACTTTCAATTGTTCATTGGACATAAGCGAGACTGGAACTTCAATAAAGAGTTCTCCATTCGGTTGCAAAGGAAGAGAAGCCCGAGCATGATCATAAGTAAGCAAAAGAGATGTAACATTAGTTTCATTACGTGAAACATTCAACAAAACCTTATTGACAAGGCACTGATCATTCTCCTCATTCACAATTGCCTTAGATAGATGAAGCACAATAGGAAAGGTCTCCAAATCAAGCACAAAAGCATCCAAATCCACAATAAAACTATCAACCTTCTCCGTAAGAGGCAAAGCTAATGAGTTCTCGGTAGTCAAGTGATTGGACAAAGCTTCGTCAAAAACCAATTGAGCCTCCATTTCGTGCATATCAACACCACCATTGCCGCTAGGAATCATGTGCGCATCAATAACATCGCCAACAACATTCTCATTACCCTGAACAACGCGAGGGTGAAGCGAAGAATAGTCCTTCCTAGAGTGACCCACAGCTTTACAATGTTCACAAAATGATGAAAATGCATCCATCAAAACGCTTGGAAAATAACCAATTTTTTCAGGGCTTAACCACACCTTATCAGGATATCATTTGGTGATATCAAGTTCTACCAAAACTTTAGCAACCGAAGGACGAGCCCCCACCGCAGTGGCATTGTCCACACGAAGAGGACGTCTAAAAAGAGAACAAGCCCATGTAGAATATGCGCGCGGGGGGGGGGGGGGGGGGGGGGGGGGGGTTTAAAGAAATGTTGCCACGGGTTGGGAAAAGAGACCCAAATAGGGACAATTGGGGATTCTTCATAAATATCCACAAATGGTGACCATTTGGTCAGTTTCATGAAACAATTCCTAACAAAATAAGATATATGAGCAAAGAAACGACAATAATCCAAATCACATTGCACTTTGATCAAAACATGTCGGGAATCCAATAAGGTGACGGAAAATTCTCCGGTGAGCTTTAAATTACAGAAGAACCTCCTTATGACATCCAAAGACGGCCATTGATTAGAGAAATAACCAACAAGGGAGAAAGCGAATGGGGCAGCAAGGGCAAAAACTTCATCCTCAGAAATCCGAAGAGAGGGGAAGCCGTGAAAAAAAAGACTTCCTAAGATCCGCAAAAGACTCCGAAGAGGAACCCTTCAGGGTGTCAATAAATGAGCGAGAATTGAACTTACCGTCAAGAAAATCAAGATCATCCATTATATCAATACTATTTGTATCATTATATTTTGACCTTTTTTTTTTCGCATCGAATTTATATTTGTGTGATTCTCATAGGTGTGAGGCTCACATTACATATGTCATTGGATCATATAAATACAACTTCAATAGTTAGTTGTATTTGTTTTGTCGAATAATAGTAGAGATGTAATTATTTTCATTTAATCATTCATTTTGTTTGATGCCAAACAATTTAAGGGTTATAAAGTTGATTATAAAATTGCTATGGATAAAATAATTTTATTATGATAATTATAATTTTATTATTATGATTGTAGAAATTAATTTTTCATCATAAAAATATCTGAAAAGAAATAAGAAAACAGAAAAATAAAGCACGCATAAAGTTATCCAAAACGAGCCTTAAATTTACCAAAATCCAAAGAATTGAAGTAGAATCATTTCAATTGTAATCATCCAAAATGAAATTAATGGCGCATTCAAAGTTCTGTCAGATATATCATTAAACAGATTAATTTTTTAATTAAAAAAACTAAGTATAGTGGTAATGCAAATAACTTACAACTTCTATAGTAGTATACTTTCATCTTAACAAATTTTCTCTCTCATCACTGTGAGAGATCATTACGTGAAAAAATTGGAAACACAGAATCATTTGATTTTATCTTTGTGAACAATAAAAACACAATGATGAACAGTAAAAATATAGTAAACTATACTTTTATTATTCACATATATAAACCAGATGATTCTCTATTTCCAGTCTCAGCACATAACAATTTCTCCATCACTATTACATGAAAACAATAGACTTCAGACAATAATTTTGCAATAATTATCAATGGCAATATCAGTAGAAATTTTTTTAATAAAAATTTATTTTAAGAAATAATAAAAAAACCATCACAAACATCTAAGGCGTCGTTTGGGACGGCTTTCTTATTGCTTTCTAAAATGGAATTTTTGTACAAAAATAAAAAAATTTGTACTAAAACTCCGTTTTAGAAAGCAATAAAAAAGCCGTCCCAAACAAAGCCTAAATGGCAAAAATTTTGTTGATAACTTATGTTAATTTGACTAACCCTAACCCCCTTTGTCCCCATTTCGCATTCGACTTTTGTACATTTTTTGGCAATTATTTTTTTATTTGTAAGAAATGATAGTTTTTTATGTGATACAAGAAAGCTCTTCAAATCAATCATTTCTCCTGAAATAAAAGTGTTCTTATAAACCTCATTGAGCATCACGTACCAAAACTTACCAAAATGTGTGGGCTATGAAGAGATTCATCTCCCTTTAAATATTAGTTAATTATGTTAAAATGCGCTAAGACCAAAATGAGGCACATCATATGAAACATTTGATCTCAAGCAAACTAATGAATTTTGATAATTATTAGGATCAACATGAATATAAAGAATTTTCTTTTGAAGTTTGAGGGAGAGTTGGGGCATCCGGATAGCTTGCAGCAAACCTGTAAATTAGATATCACTACATTATAATGAGAACACTGAAGCCAGCATTCTCCATGAAAACCAACTATTATGTCAAGAAATCTTAAATCCTTTTAATAATCTGGAAGCGTATGAGAATGATTAGTACAGTTTGAAGCCAAACTTTGCAAGATAACTATGCACTTTGGTCTATGGTAAGTTTAATACAGCTTTGAAGGAAAAATTTTGAGAACTGCAAGCCATCAAAATCTTGACTAAATTAAGGTTTTGTTTGGAACGGTTTTTTTATAGCTTCTAATTTTTTATACTAAAAAACTACTTTAAGAAGCTATAAGAAAGTTGTCCCTAACAAAGCCTAAATTCACTAGATTTCTTGTCCAGAAATGAAGGCTAATCAAAGCATCAAGCAAAAAGGGCATAGAAACTTGGCTGAATATAGATCTGAAGCATGATCAAGTTTTAGCTGTATTTTACTACTAAAACGTTGTCAATCAAATGTACAGGAATATGAGCTCCGGGTGTGCATCGCCCTCTACAACAAGCAGACGAGCAAGGCAATAACAATAAGGAAAATTTACACGCATACCACTTTATTTCATGCTATTTATATATCTAACACTCAAAATGTTAATATTACATGTCTATCACCTATATGCAACTTTTATATCAAATACATCACTCATATAATTCATTTCTACCATTCATACCATCATATTAACTTTAATATTTCATTCCATGCATCCAAATTTGTTCTATGGGCACTAGACATGTAATTTTAATGTTTTGAGTGTTAGATATGTATATAGTATAAAATAAAGTGATATGTATGTAAATCCCCTCAATAACAATAATTAAAAAGAAAGAGAAAGGAAAAGCATGTGAAGCAAAAAAATATGTTCACCAAAATATTTTACCTACAAAGTATTGAGAAATAACTAGGAAGCCAAAGCAAGATCTGCCCATGCTAAGGGAGAATCCTTGAGAATGGCAGCTGCGGAAATATCAATTCCATTTTCGAGAACAGCGGCTATTATTTGCATGGATGGTCTTCTTGAGGGATCAGGATCAATGCAGAGACTAACCACACTGCATATTACAGCAAGATCAGCAACCTTCACATCCTTTAATTCAGGATCTACCAGCTTTCCTATCTCGTCTGGATTCTGAAGGTACTCTGCAGCCTGCATTGAACAGGACAACACATTGAATGAGTTAATTCTTGTGTTATTTTAATCAATTATCTACAAAAAAAAAGGTAAATTAAAGATTTTTTGCGCATGAAATAAAGGCAGGAGAGAGAGGATCGATCTTGATTGCTTTTAAGTTCATGGGTTCTAAGGGCTTCCGCTATTTATAAAAAGTTAGTATACGAATAGTTTAGATCCAGCTAATTGCAAGGGATTTAGTACAAGATAAATCTTGGATAATCACAAAAGGCAAAAATGAAGGCACCAAACATGGATACTTACACACATCAGTTGTAAGTGTTGTAGAGGTGTGCAACAGTAAGGTTGTGTGGGCTCTGAAAATTTGCACTATCCAAAGATTTCACCCTCATTTCGTGAGGACTTTATATCTGAGTTTTGGTTCCTATAAGTGCAAGCCACTATAGTTAATTACCCCTCCCAATAACGAGAGAGAACTTTCAATTAAGGCTTATCGTCGATCAAATATGCAATATGTATATGGCATATAGTAGTAACATGGGTTGAAGAATTTTATATTTAAAATTGAAAATTTCACCATATTGCACTTACTTCTTCCTTTTTTTGTCATTTTCCTTTTTTTTTTTTTTACTTCTTCTTTTTTTATTTTGATTCTTTTCTTTTTTTATTAACTTAATAATGATAATATAAATAATACTAATTAATAATATTATTAATAATAACCATGGCTATTATTAGTGTAATAACTAATAATAATTAATTACATAATAATAACAAAAAATTATGATAAAAAAATAAAAAGATTTTTACCTTAATCTATAGTTTATAAACAAATAACTCACATTTCTTAACTAAGCAACCTGAGATGAAATATTAAATAAAATTCTAGATGGTAACAAAGAAGTGAAGACTTTTCCATAAAACATGAATGCTGATGTAATTAGCAAGAACAAATGCGTATAAGTATGCTACTCCCACTAGTAACTCAGAAAAGTAAAATTGGATGATTTTCCATATTAAATACCCTTTTTAGGCATCTTTCCTACAAAGAAAGAATGCTGTTGGTTTTTTGGAGTTAAATGGAACTAAGGACCGCTGAATGTGCATCAGAGTGAAGCAACCATCCATAAAAATAATCGTTCATATGGTTTTTCAATCATTCAATAAATGCGCAAGCCTTAAATTAACTGAAAATGTTATTCTATCACTAAGGGTAACTTTGAGCTGAGTTCAAACTAGTTGAACTTTGTCTCCAAAATACTCAAGTTTAGTTTGACTCGGCCAATTCAAAATCTAAGTATACATGAGTCCGGCTAAGCTCGACTCAATATGATTTGACTTTCAACGAACACTAAATCAATTCAAACAAAAATGCCAAATAATTTTTTGCTAATATTAATTGGGATATATATATTGTAATCAAGTGCTGCTGACTAAAGATAAATTAGCTGAAATGACTTACCCAGTCAACCAAGCATCCTCTCTCTTTGCAGAAAGGATGTCTTCTGCTTATTATTTCTAGTAAAAGCACTCCAAATGAGTAAGTGTTGCACTGAATATCCAGTTGTCTCTCTGAAGAACCAACTAAACTATTGAAAGAATATCCACCGCTAATCTGATCAGAATTGTTCTCTGGTTTTGATAGAACCATTTGCCAGCTCTCAAAATCAACCAGCTGCAAAATAAAGGTGCGATTAACCAGGTCTGCCTTAAATCTTTCCCTGCTTTAACGGAGATGTTGCAAAATAATAATAAGAAGAGATATATATTAATAAGAATGCACCAACTAATCATAGGAGATTATGCCACCATAAAGATATTAGTCATTTTAACCTTATTATTAAGGCATTTTATTAAATCCCCAGCCCGGAGGAGTAACAATGTAACATTGAGAGTTTACATTAAGTTGATAGTAGTAAAACTCAAGTCAAAACTAATGAAATGACTCAAGATTTTAAATTAGCTAGTGCTTGGGCTTTCCCAAGAAGTAACACATCACAACCTAGTCCGATTTAGGTGAATAGTAGGATAAGTAACGTATCATAATTTAACTAAATCATAATTTAACTTAACTGTAGCAAAAAGATAACAAAGGTAGGCAAGGACATCATCCTTAAGTCATGTGACATAAATAAACTTGATTGTTGTAAAAAGTAAGCAAATGTTGACTAGGCCTAAAATTAAGATTAGATTTGACCCATTGAATTTGAAAACTTTGGATGTAAAGACATAATTGACGGATGCTATGACAATACATATATTACTTTCTTACAAGAAACAAAATGGATGGAAAGGAGAAAAAGTAAAAGATATTGGGGAAGTTTACAAGTTGTACATTTTAAAGGCTAACAATAGGAATGGTTTGGACTAGTAAAAGATAAATAGTTGGAAAATAAAATTGTTGAAATCAATAGAGTTAGTGATAGGGTGATTCCTGTTAACATAATTATTGGGTAGGAAATTTTGAATGTGGTTAGTGCATATATTTCCCAAGTAGGATTAGAATATAGTTTAAAAATCAATTTAGGGAACCTAGATGAATTATTACATTGTATACCTGCTGAAAAAAAATGAATAATTACTACGGTTGATTTAAACAAGCATATAGGATCTAGTATGATGGTTATGAGAGGATGGTGATTATGAAATTAGAGATAGAAATACAATGAGAAGCTATACTGTAATAACCTAGAATGGGCAGAGTCGAACAGCACCGGGTCAGCTAAATTGGTTCACGTCGTTTGATTTCCTATTCAAGCAATCTTGTTCCTTTAAGATGGAGATCAGATTTAGGTCATTGGAGTGAGCGTAAGAAAGAGGGGGAGTGGCGGCGAGAAAGGGAGCTCGAAACAAAGGTCGGATGCAGCACGTGTGAGCAAGGATCGAGGAGGTGTTGTTCGGCATCAACCTCCTATCACACGTAACACATAGAAAGGAAGGCGAGTGGCCATGGTCTTGCTCGATAGCATCACAGTTTGGTGGCTATGACTACCCGAGCAGTAGAGGACGATATTTGAATGGAAAAAGGACCGACTTGGTTGATGATACCTTGATTTCACCTCCTTGCTTAGGATTTCTTCGTTTCCTTCATGAAGGGGAAAGAAGCACATACATCTCATTCTTTTCCCCCTTCTCATGCTTTCATCCCCTTCATCCATTTGATTTAGAGTATGTTGAATGCCATGTGCTGGAACGAGAGGAGCTTCATCATGATTGGAATTCTCCACTACTTATGGTCTCTAATTGGTAGGTGACTCCTTATTGAGTAAATGATAAACGTACCCTTCTTTGCTAGGGGCACATCCCTTGCTACTTGTTCAAAGCTTTATTTATTGATAGCACAATATTTCAAGTGACCATTTTGACATGATATTATAGTTAACTCTACCATGTTACTTGTTATGTAAATGCCTAGATAGTTCACATGCTTTATTCTGGCTACTTTGAATAATTCTCTCCCATATAAATATGAATTTTGTAATGTATATAACTGAGTTTATTTATTTAATAACTCTTGTTAAACACTATTATTGAAATACAATATGTATATAATACAAGCTTGTGTGTTTGATGCTTGTAAATGTCGGTATTTAACCCTATTGGATATTGGATAACTAGACCAACAGATCCTCAGAGCGAAGACTCTATAGAAAATCATTGGATTTCCTTGGGATTTGTGCTTACCTTTCCTAGTAAGATATTGTAGTAAACCGACTACAAATATTTATAATATACATCTATTGATATACAAAGATCAATAAAAAATAACTGATGAGTCATTGGTGGATGTATAAATATCATATATGTACATGAATGTATTTGTAGTTTAATGAAATGATTATTAGTTGTCACAGGTAATTATTTATGAATTATGTTATATAAGAAGCTTTAACAAATTAAACGCATCCAAAATCTCATATCATACATTGTTTGAAGCTATTATAATACAGTGTTTATTTTTCTATTATATCCCTCTTTTTGCTCATACTTTATATGATGCCTTGCCATTTATGTTTTGCCTGGTAGGGTTTTACCTACCTAGTTTGTTCTTACAAACTCACACCTATACTTCATAATTTCAGGTTGCTAGCTGTGTGACGAGGATGGTGGAATAAGTTAAAAAATTGTGAAAATGATTTAGGGTTATATCAATCCCTAGATAATGCTTAGATTTTCTTTAATATAAAAATTATAAAAATTTTACTTAATATATGCAAGTATACATGCCGAATCAAAAAATATAGTGATAGAATAGAGTATCGATCCCACAATGAATAATGTTTACATGCAAATACTAGTAATGTCTACTATAATTAATACAATTATTATACTCAATAAAAATAAGTTTTGATGGAGATTTAATCACTTAGTTTAAAATAAAAAAAAATTAAAATGAAAAACTAGTTAGATAAAATGTTTTGGATTGATGGAATGAAAATACAATATATTTTATAATGATTCTATTTTATATTGATGCTATTCAAAGCATATGCATCATTGACTGCTCAGTCAAGCGTGAATAGACAAAGGACAGATAATCTATCACCTTATAAAAATCTTAGAAGAGTAAGCAAAGCATGTACTGTTAAAACCTCCTCAGTATAATTCATCTCTATAAATTTGATTTATGTCAAGCATTATGTCTATGCTTGCATCATATCAATTCAATATATTTGGTTGTGTCCGCTTTCCTATTCCTAGGCTCCACATTACACTTGATATTAACTACACATAAAGTCATTATGTGCATTAAATGAAGACATGGTACTTTAAAAACATCATTAAATTATTGATGAAGAGAATTCATTAATATCCACATTCCATTTACATCATCAATAAAAAACTAGAGAATTTAGTCAAACGTGAAGAACAAGTGAAGCAAACTCATTTTCATTAATTACACAAAATAAATAAAGTATAAAAGAAAAAGATATAACTGGATGGGTTCAATGATCACCTCTACACTCCTTGAATTTACGAAATTGCTTCCACAAATATTGACCAAACAATCTTATGAAGTGGATCTAGTGCTCTCTTAATTCTCTTAGTTGTCACTCCTAAGAAAATTGCAGAGAAACACTCTGAAGACTGAAATCAACTAAATGACTGAACTCTCTTACTAACATAACAAATGGATTATTTATAGAAAAATATAGAAAACGAATTCTGGCACTGCAGCGCTCGAGACACTTGCGTCGCGGCACCCATAAAATGAACTAATATCATATCGCTGAAGGATTTCCTCAGCGGCAACACTTGCTGACGTGGGCCTGCTGTTTAGTGAATAGTCGCGTCACTTCGTTAGCTCATGTCCTGAACGGTTACAAATGTAGCGCTGCGGCGCTGCTGACAGTTGAGCACTGCGACATCCACGTGGCACTCCCTTGGCTTGGCGGCACTAGAAATTGGTGTCGCGGTGTTGTGTAGACAGAGATTGGGCATTACAGCATTAACTCCTCCGATGCTGTTAAACAGAGACTGGGCACTATCATGTCTATATTGGGTGCTCCGACAGTGTCAATGATGGTGTCACTGCGGTGCAGTGTCTAATGCCGTGGCATTGTACCATACTTTAAATTTTTGCATATTTCTTGCATTTTCCTACACAAGCACAACTAAAATAAAACAATTTCACTAACAATTTAACATATAAAATATAACATTATTTACACTATCATTATGCTTGAAGAATAATGTATAGTCCCCTTGGCTCTATCGATAACCATTGAATAGCATAACCTTTGAGAATCTTCCATATCAAGCTCTAGGCGTCTTCTTTAACCCATATAGAACTTTTTTTAACCTACACACTTTGTCACCCTTAGATTTTTTCTTGGATCTTGGTGAAATCCCTATAAATATTTCCTCCAACTCCCTGTGTAGGAATGCATTTTTGACATCCAGTTGTTCCATATGATAGTTATAATTAGTTGCTAGTGAGAGAAAGATCCTCACAGTATTCATCTTGGCCACAGGTGCAAAAGTTTCCTGGTAGTCATGTCATATGGCTTGCCTCCTCTTGCTACCAGTATTTACTTATACATTTCCAGTGTACCATAAGCTTTGTATTTCACAGTTGCAGCAGACTGAATTTTTCCCTACCAGCTGATCGGTGATCTCCCATGCATTATTCTTCTCCAGGGGCAACATTTCATCTTTTATGGCACTTTTTCAATTTTCATCAGATAAGGTCTCGAAAATATTATTAGGAATATGAATATCATTTAGTGTGTCCAAAAAATTTTGTGTGAAGGTGAGAAGTTATAGAAGGATACAAAGTTGGTTATGTGGTATAAGAGATGTTTTTTGGTGAACTTGTGTTTACCTAAATTTTAGGAAACGGTTCAAATTCTTGGATTTATTCTGAAACATAGTTTGGATTTGTACGTCTAGAATATACTTTTCCAAACCTCATGTTATCTATAATAGATTTGTCATTCCATGACGCCTTTTTAATTGTCACCATTATTGAGCCATCAACAACCTTTGATTCTAGCATACCCCTCGTCATCCTTAGCGCGAATGAGAGAAATGATTTCATTTAACGAAGGTGTCTCCTCTTTGCCAAGGATTTATCTCTAACCTGATCAAACTCCTCATTTAATCCATCAAGAAAATCATATATTTTATCTTTCTCAATAAAGTTTTTCAGGATAATAGCATTTTCTGGACATTTTGTCTCTATGCATATGTAATTATCAAGTTATTGCCACAAGCTTTGCAGGAGAGTGGCATATTCCACCACAGTCTTACTTCCTTATTTTGTGCTTCCTACCTTGACCTTAATCTCAAAAATTTGAGCAGCATCCTGAGCTTTTGAGAATATTTGTCTTGGCGGCATCCTATATGTCCTTTGCAAAATAAAGGAACATAAAAGTATTACTAATTTTCTGAGTCATGGAATTTCACAACCATGACATAATTATGGAGCCCGCTTCATCCCATGCCCAAAAATTATGATCTCCTTCTTTTAGTTCAACTCCAAGGTGGTGATTCATCTTTCCTTTTACTTTCAAATAGGTCTTCACAAATTGGGACCACTTTAAATAGTTCTTCCCATTTAAGCGATAGGACGATTGCATAATTTGGAGATATACTCTTCCTTGGTGCATCATAGAGTCCTCTATATGGTCAAAGCTTTAGGAGGAATTAGCTTCAAACATTGTGGTGGAAAAGGGTAGCAATAAAGGTTGCGTTTGTTATAGAACTAGTACAAAAAATAAGTGAAGGCCAATAATGAAGGCACGGCAGCAAAATAAAAAATTTGTTTTAAGGCTGCGGCAGGCTTCAGTGATGCACAAGAGGCTCCAAACTTCAACCACCTGCCTCCTCTTGCTTTATCCATCCAGACACGCATAAGAGAAGAAACTCTAGATCCAGAAGCTCATAGGAAGAGGTCATATGCTCGGCTCCATTGCCGATCCTCTTTCGTACTCGGATCATCCCCAGGCTTACACGCAGAAGGCCTCTGCTCCGCTCGAAATTCCCAAACACTCAATCGATCTCAGTCATACGCAGGAAGAGCTTTGCTCCCTCCATTCTTCTCCTTTACTTGTTCGACACCCAAGTAGGCACGTACGAGAGAATACTCATCTCCGCTTCTTCTTGCCACAAGCACGAAAAAGAGGGCACGAGCGGTTTAGACTGCTCGACTCTCGCTTGATCTCCAATGGCAATGAAGGTTGCTTGCTCCTCTCTACTTCCTTCGATCCATATATCCTAGCGATCCCGGCAATGAAGGTCGGTGATGGGAATCTGGCTCTGATACCATGTTAAATTCAGAGAATCTGTGAGGGAAATGCTTAATTTTATTGCACATATATGTCCCGGATCTATACAATATATCTTAATAAAGAAACAAATAATTATAGAATCATGCATAATTGCCCTGATATAATCCTTACTAAATCAGCCACATAAATATGGAAGGAGACCAACGTGATCCAAGTGAGCCTCTCACGGATCCTCATCCTAGCTGTGATCAAGTGCCAATGGACGGTTGGGATTTAACACATGTATTGAAGATAAAGTGACTAAAAATAGATTTAGGTAATTTATGTATATAATGAAAATTTCAAAATGCACCTGTTAGACAAGTTGATAAAATTAATGTCAAAGGATTAGGAATGAAAAGATTATAACTAAGATTTTAAGGATAGAAGTTATTTTAGATTTAAAACCTCAGACATCATTCAATGAAGATGAATAGAAAATGAGGATTATACATCAATCCTAAATAGTTAGGAAAAGGCTGATGATGATGGGAGCTGTAGATTAGAAAACCTTGACCAAAATATTTTAGGATTAAACAAAATAAATAAATAAATAAATGATCGCCACCAAATTGTACTCAAAACATGCTATCAGAAAGTAAAAGGGCATAAGGAAGCTAATAGTAAGTTTTATGCAAGAAGAAATACATGATGCAATATTCACAATATGGATATTTTCAGGAAAAAAAATACTCAAACTTGACAAACTAAAAAAATTGACTGCTCATGAACATTTTTTTCAACCTTCTAATGTTCTCAAGCTCAACATACAAGATAGCATGTTCACAAGTGCTTAAATGAACATGAATACTAGTGATTGTAACCATCAATGAGATGTCAATCTTAATCATTGTGTCCAATTTAGCCAATTATGTGGTTATATCAAATTAAACGGTGTGCAATTAATGATTTTTTGGCATTTTTGCATGTCTAGATTACGGCAGGGCTCTCACAAATGAGGAGTTATATAAGCCCGCAGGCTGTACTTATCACAAATTTGCCCACCTTTGGAGTAAAATCTTCTGTAAGATAAACTGCACCCGAGTTCAATTCTGATAAGGAAAATGGAGGATGCAATTCTGTATGCAAATACCTCAGGCTCCTTGCAATACCCAAAGAAATTTTCATACGTCTAAACCAGGACAGCTGGCATCCTTCACCATCTACACTAGAGAAATCGCTTATGTTACTGACAGAACATAAAGGCTTGGGTCACTAGTTATGATAAAAAAAAATGGTTCTAACTCACAATGAAGGTGCTCATATAGCGTTCCATTAGATGCATAATCAAAAACAAGCATCCTAGAAAATGGGTTGTTTTGCTTGCAATAGCCAAGTAATTTTGCCGTATTCTCATGATTTAGCCTAGCCAGATCCACCAGCTGCAGTACAAATTTTTAGGTTAACACAATAGTCCTTTAGTATCATATAAATTCCCAAAATATTTAAGACCTAATACCTTATTATGAAAATACAATTCAAGATAGTCTGTCCATTGGTCTTTCAAGATGCATAGAGATATTACAGCAATTTCAGGCCCATTCATCATAGTGCCTTTATAGACAACACTGTCAGGAGAAGATCCAATAATGTTACTGAAGTCTTCACAAGCTAGTTCAAGTTCTTCCCGGCTGAAATTACTTACATCCTTGAGCATCTCACCATCTAGAAAAGCATTAGTTCTATAATGAGCGTCACACAAAGCTATAATGAAAAGAGGAGTGTATTTCAAAATTCAACTTAAGGTTGCTACCACCTATTGATATAGTGATACGATCCCTCCAGTTTGTATTTCTCCTCCATGGCAATTGAATGTATGGCTTTCGCTTGCATTTAATGTATGCAGTGGCTACAACTGTGATGGAAAAAAGGGACATTGTACAACCTTCCAATATAAGAAGCCATTCTGGTTGTTGTAGCTTTCGGTGCTTAGGTTCTTTACTTGATTGTCTAGACGTCCCATTGGCTGCTCCCTGTCTTTTCGGGAAACCGCCTATGATAAATAAACACAAGTCATTTGAGGACAACATGAATGAGCCACGATGGAAGAATTATTTTAATTTCTTTTAATTTAAGCTTGTATTCTTTTAAATAAAAATTCTAATTTCTAAATGATAAACAATAAGCTTGCTAATATGGAAAGACATAAAAGGAAAAATAATGCAATAAGTCAGCAAATTCAATCATATATTCATTTTCTCATAGCCGGCTATCTCAAAAATCATAAAGAATCTTAATCTTTAACTTATTTTGTTTACCACATATATGAATGGAGTAATAAGACTTCAAATGTCATTTCAGGAAACAGTTAATTTCAGCAGAAAAATCAACCAAAATGGGCCATTATCTGCCAAAAATCACTGCTTCAATGAAAAAACTTTCTACCAATAAAACCCTTGTCAAAAATGATTTTCGTCAAATCACAATCCACAAAAAAAAAAAAAAAAATCAGGCAATATTAGGCGAAACATACAACTGATTTTTTCTAGTGGACATAACACCAACAATTTATAGGAAATTTTTTACATATCCGACAGATTTTTTGTTGAAAAATCCGGCGGATGTTTCTTCAAAATCACAGCTATTTTTTATTAGCAGCAACTTATCTGGTGAGTCAATTATCTATAAGCTTTCCATCATACATAAAACTTTTAAAATAGAATAACAATATTAAAGCAATAAAGTATAACACAATTACACGAAAAATTTATTTAAAATAACTATTATAATTATTACAAATTAGCATCTGTTTGCTTTACAAATTGTCACTCATGTCCCATCTCGTTCACTCTCTTCTCTTACCTTCTTCATCTTCATTCACTCTTCCTCATCTTTATCATCCTCTATATTTTCCTCAATAAATCCATCAATCTCTTCAAATTCACTATCAACACCATGTAAATTAGTTATTGGATCTACATCACTAATAGGTTGATTAGATTCTGACATCTCTTTTTGAAGAACAGCCTCTATAATATGCTTATCATTAATACCTCTTGGCTTAGTCAAAATCTTTATCGGCCAATCTACTTCTGATCTATTGATCTGCTTGCAGTTCCAACTAGGACCAAGGGAGGGTTGAGCACAGCTAGCTGTGAGAAGGTTCGGCAGCATACAACAGGACCAAGGGAGGAGTTCAAGGAGGGTTAAGTGGAACTTCAACATTTTTAGAGCAGAGCCTTGCATTGGGTACCCATACCCACACCCACTCATGTACCCACCCATACCCAATGGGTAAAGGGTACGCCACTAGCCTTGTGGGTGGGTATGGGTGGGTACTCAACATCTGGGGATAAATCGATTTACAATGCTAATCACCGTATATCTTATATTACTGTAATCCTCACTAAATAGTGTGCATCACTTAACCAAGTTGCGCCTACGGTAAATTCTGATATGCGGCTTGAAAGTTTGCAATCAGAACAAATGGCAACAAGCCTCAAGGTATATCAGTCCGTGACAGATTGCATTCAAAAATCATGGAAAGCGGGTGGGTATAGGTGGATACGGCATCCCAAAAGTCGCCATGGGTGGGAAAAGCCAGTCCGAGTAAAGCATGGATACCCAATGGGTATCCAACTAGGATCCCATGTAGGGCTTTGTTTTAGAGCCTCGCTCCCAATGAGAGGATTCAAAGAAGGCATTATATTATTCTTATTCGTAAGCATAAATATGAAAAAAACTAGAGTAAAAATGGGGCATTTTATCATGAAGTTGTCAAGGGGTGGTTTATTAATACAAGGCCGATAAAACTTAAAAAGAATAAGATGGTAATTCCAGATCTCTCTATGGAGGAATGTTAACATTCATGACCCTCAAGGATTTTGTCCTTGACTACAAAGTATGCAGAAGGTTCAAATCGGCCCAAAATCAGTGATTTTTTGGACCCGATTCAAATCCACATTATGACTCAATTAACTTGACTCAAATGAACATGGGTGAACACATATTGAGAACAAGGATACTTCTATGCTGGTGAAGTTCTAGCTCTATTGGGTGATCAGAAGTAGGGAGAAGTTAGAAAAACATTAAGAGTTCCAAGGGCTCTGCGTAAGCAATCAAATAAGGACGATTAGAAGAGTGGGAGAGAGAACCGATGGTACATAGAGTTTTTCAGGGTTAGGTTAAGAGGGAGGTGATAAGAGCTGTGGTGGTTGGGAATCAATTTCTTTCTCAGATTTCCAATGAATTCCTACAGTCGAAGTAGCAGGAGGTGGCAATAAAATGGTAAAAAGGCTAAGCTCAAAGTTGGGTTTGGGTGGTTGAAAGTACTAACCAATCATAGAGAGAGAGAAAGAACACCCCCATCCATATATCATCTTTTAAATGGATGACTGCTAGGCGCCCACCAACATATTGCCTCTACCTTTTATCTGATTTAAACATGGATGGTGTTAAGAAATGACAATAGGCATAACATCCCAGTGATTAAACTGAAGGTGCAACTAGCCAATTATTATAAGTCAACACTAATTCCTAACAAAAGGGGCATATAACAAAATTTTCTAAAAATTGAAGAATACATTTGATGAATATCCCTTGTAACATAGAGTAACAAAACCAAGTACCCAATATCTTATCTTGTCATGTCAATACTCTAAAAGCAAAGTGAACCATTCAAAATGCTGTAAACTCTTTATTATATTAATAGTTTGCAAAATCACAAACAATAGAAGTGATATGTCATCAAAAAATTATCTTGATCGGGCACGAAACTCGATGCAAAATCAAGTTGGAAACTTTTGAAATTAAAATTGGGACCATCCGAACTCTAATTTACAGTCGAACTGAACGTCTCGGAAATATGAACCCAACGACACCAAATTCGACTCAATCCAAGCCCAAATGAGTCCAAATCAAGGACCCGAAGCGCTGTTGGAAGTTTCGAACCACAATTTGGATTACCAAACGATTTCCAAACATTACGTGCTTATAGTCGAATCGAGCGGCTCGACGAGACGAATCCAACAAGCCTAAGATCGTTGAATTCCGACATCACTAAGACCTTCAAATGTCTGACGAACGGTCCACAATCAAGGGATTCAATATCGGCCGTCCATCCAACCACTCCCCATTTACCCTTGATCTCTCACCTATTTACGGGTCATGTCACTCCAGAAATCTATAAATAAACCCATCATTTCTCTTGAAAGGGGGACCGAAGTAAGAAGATAAGAAGGAAGAAGAGAAAAAAGAATCTCCTCCTCGACCACCGCCGGACTTCCGCCGGACCACCACTTGAGGCCCTTACCACCGTCGGACCATCGCCCAACGTCGTTGCTCCGCCGGACCACCACCTGAGGCCCTGAGTTCCGCCGGACCACCACTTGAGGCCCTTACCTCCGCCAGACCACCGCCTGACGTCATTGCTCCGCCGGACCACGACTCGAGGCCCTGAGCTCCTCCTAACCACTACTTGAGGCCCTCACATCCGCCGGACCACCGCCTGATGTTGTTGCTCCACTGGACCACCACCTGAGGCCCTGAGCTCCACCGGACCATCACTTGAGGCCCTTACCTCCGCCGGAGCAACAACGACCGTCAGACCACCACTCGAGGCCCTTACCTCCGTCGGACCACCACCTAACGTCGTTGCTCCGCCGGACCATCGCCTGACGTCGTTGCTCTGTCGGACCACCATCTGAGGCCCTGAGTTCCACCGGACCACCACTTGAGGCCCTTACCTCCATCGGACCACCTCCAGACATCGTTGCTCCATCAAACCACCACCTGAAACTCTGGGCTCCTCTGGACCACCACCTGAGGCCCGGACTTCCGCTGGATCACCACTTGACGCCCTGACTTCTGCCAGACCACCACCTGAGGCCCTGAGCTCCTTCAGAAACCACTTGACGTCCAGACTTTTGCCAGACCACCACCTGAGGCCCGGACTTCTGCTGGACCATCACTTGAGGCCCGGACTTCTATCAAGCCACCACCTGATGCCTAGAGTTCTCCCGAATACCGTCCTTCTACTACGGTCTTTCGGGCCCATGTCTCCTGCCGACCACGGTCCTTCTTACCTCCGTCGCCTACTATGGTCCTTCCGATCTCAATCACTAGACAACGGTCTTTCAGACCCTGGTCTCCTGTCGACTACGCTGGATCACCACTTGACGCCCGAACTTCTGCCAGACCACCACCTGAGGCCCTGAGCTCCTTCAGAAACCACTTGACGTCCGGACTTTTGCCAGACCACCACCTGAGGCCCAGACTTCTGCTGGACCATCAATTGAGGCCCGGACTTCTATCAAGCCACCACCTGATGCCTAGAGTTCTCCCGAATACCGTCCTTCTACTACGGTCTTTCGGGCCCATGTCTCCTGCCGACCACGGTCCTTCTTACCTCCGTCGCCTACTATGGTCCTTCCGATCTCAATCACTAGACAACGGTCTTTCAGACCCTGGTCTCCTGCCGACTACGGTCCTTCCGACCTCCGTCGCCTACTATGGTCATTCCGACCTTCATCACCAGGCAACAATCTTTCTGACCCCGGTTTCCTGCCTACTACGGTCTTTCGGACCCTGTCTCATGCCGATTATGGCCCTTCCAACCAAACAAACATGTCTATGTTGATTATTGTAACTCCCAACATGTAATGCGCTCTATACAATGTACATTTGTACCATTAACCTAAGGCCTTCTCCATAAGAAGGGCCTCATCTGAAATCAACTGCAAATACTAGTGGATTCTTTCAAACTGGGCCAGGTCCCATGGTTTTTTCCCTTCACGTAAAAAACTCTAGTGTCTCTTATGAACGTTACACCCTCTCTCTTATCTTCTTGTGTGCTGGATCTTCTTACAACGCTAAGGCATTAAACTATATATTTCTCTACTGCAGCAAATACTCCAGGACGCAACAAGAAGGAAGATTCATTTCTCGAGTAAAGCAAAGTAAATAACCCATCAAATGCATCTACTATGTCCAAGCAAAAGATGCATACAGAAAAATATATCATCTTCAAAGTTAAAAGCTAAAAAAGGATGCGGATTATACCTGAAACTGAAAAGAACGCAAATTATGCCTAAAAAGTAAAATAAGTTCACATTTTATAATTTTGCAATCTCAGCATTGCTTGTACAAGTATCATTACTGGAAAATGAGAAGACATTTTGTAAAGTTTGAAGCATCTTTCACACAACTGCACTGAGTTCTTAGAATCTTTTAATATTCAAATTCATAGGTTTGCAAAAGTAAACCAGTAAAAACATAAAACTCTTGTGATAATAAATAGTTCCGACATGATGCATTAAAGGAAGGGTAAGAAATGCTACATATTTGAGGAGTTCGTTGTAAGAGAGTATATTCATCTTGCAAGCAATTTCCCTGAAAGCTGGACCTGCGAGCATATGTCACAAAAATAATCACATTCTACCAAGAAAAAAAAGTTAAAGAATTTCCAAATCAATTTTTCATAGAGGCACAGTACCTTGGAAGATACTTTAAACATGATGGTATATTTCCAACCAAAAAGTTGTATGAAAAATCCCCAATCTTTAACCGTGGAAAATGGCAAAAATGTGTGTCATTGCCATTATTGTGGAGCATCGACCTAAACAAAAGAAAATCCTATCGCATTTCATCATATATTTTCAAAACAAAAACCAAAAATTTGCATTTTTTTTTCTACATAAATAGATGAATTGAAGTAAGTAATGCAGGTTTGATGGTGAGGAGAGAAGCTGTTACAAGTTATGCAATCGGCAGGTGCAAACTGAGCTAATATCTCCTGTTATTGGTCCAATTAGTCGGTTTCTATCCAGCCGCAGCTCAACAAGATTCAACAGTTTACCAAACTCAGCAGGAATATAGCCTGTTAGACCATTGTAATGGAAGTTTCTGTGGATATATCAACAAACAAAATCACAAAATAAAATTTGGCAAGCAAGAATCAGTTCAATAGTAAGTTAAGGAAACATTTGTTTCTACATTTTTGTGATGCTAGTCAAGTTTCCAAGCTCAGCAGGAATAGGACCAGAAAGGCGGTTCACACTCAAATCCAACACTGCGAGATTCTTCAACATACCAATTTGTTTAGGTATCGTGCCAAAAAACAGATTATTATTCAAAATTCTGCAAAATAAGCGTCAGCAGTTTATCAGTTCCCAATTTCACAATATAGATGCTTTTAAAATGTTAAATTTTGAAGAAAATGTACCGCATACATTTCTTGTAAGGAGCTCAAAAGTACAAGTTCTGGCGAAATAAATCCTTTTAGAGATGATCTTGAAAGATTTCTGCAACGTGTAAATCCCAATATTAGACTTAAATGGCATACCAACAAAAGCAAAAAAAATTATATCTTCATAAAACACGCAATAGTAGTCTAAAAACAACCTTATGATGCCAAAACATAATCACATCAAATCCCCTCGAAAATTTTTCCAATACATAAAACAATTCAACTAATATATAGATCTGCAAGAAAAAAAAAGGCAAACTCTGGGCATTGCTTACAAAGCAACCACATGATTCTGAGCCTTAGAACAAACCACACCAAACCAACTGCAGGGTTCTCCAGCGAGTGTATTCCAATCAGAAAGAACAGCCAGTGGGTCTTCTAATATATCTCTCTTCAAAGCCATAAGCGCCGAAACTACCCAAATGTCATGAAAAGTACACTCAAAATAAAATTCCAAATGCCAACTTCAACTACAAAATTGCAAAAACAAACAGATCCTGAGATTTATAAATAGAACAGAAAAGTACCCTCTTCATGTAGCAAGGATTCGCAGGGAAAGAAGAAAACACCGCCATGAATGGCCAAGAGGACAACAAACTGAAGCCCTGTTGACCTCATCTTTACTTCTGAATACTTTATAACCAGCGGATCTCTCAAAATTAAAAGAAAATTTTCAAGATATCTTGCATAAGAGATGGTTTCAAATCAAAGCAAACAAGAAATGTTCTTCGAGACTGGACCGGAATGCACGAACTGTGCACCTCGAGCAGCAGCTGCAGCACAGGGAGAGAAGACGTGCATGATGAAGAAGCCATGGCCGCTAAGGCAAGCCATTAAATGATTTATACCTTTATCCTTCTTTAATTTGAATAAAGGATAAAGATTTTTTTTCTCTGTTTACCTCGAAATGATCACAATAGGCAAAGTAGAACGGCAAATTATTGGGTCAGGTGACCGAAGCCATCTCTCCGTTCGGTCGCCAATAAAAATGCGCCATCTGTCAGTCGTTTTTTTAATTTAATATTAACGCTTTATGTCTTGTCAGAGTTAGCGACCCGACCCGATAACGCTATTCATTTGAACTTTTAAGCTTTTGCCGCCCTATTTTTTCATTTTGAGACCCGCGAAAGACGCAAATATGTGCTGCTGTAGAAGAAAAAACGAGCCAGAAAATTGCAGAGAAGAAATGGACTGCTCAGTGAAGAGGGAGGTGGAAGAGGGAGTGCATGAATCGGAAAGGATGCATGAATCGGAAGGGCTGGTGCATGAATCGGAATCGGAACATGTGCATGAATCGGAATCGGAACCTAACTTAGCCGGAAATTCCTCTGGTTTCAACATATCGGTAAGTATCTTGGAAAAACGAGTTAGAAAGTTGTTTGTGAGCAGAATAAATTTCTTAAGCAGAAAGTTGACGTAGGTTTCAGCTCATTATTCTTAAGATTTTTGATTTTGCGATTTTTAAGCAGAATAAATTTCTTTTGTCGAAAAAGTAAAAAATAAAAAAATCTAATGTTGTTGTTGTTGCTTAGCATTCATTATTGATTTCTAGGATGAAGATGATAAATAAAAGAATGCGCTATAGTTGCGCTATAGTTGCGCTATAGTTGCGCTATAGTTGCGCTATAGTTGCGCTATAGTTGCGCTATAGTTGCGCTATAGTTGCGCTATAGTTGCGCTATAGTTGCGCTATAGTTGCGCTATACTTGCGCTATACTTGCCCTTTACTTGCGCTATACTTGCCCTTTCAGGCTGTATACAAAGATGAGACAGAAGCATATGAATGTTTTTGCACTTATGCTCACGATAATGGCTTTAGTGTCCGAAAGGATCATCACAGTTTTTGGCCAAATTCTAGGAAGATAAAATCGAAGGACTTTGTTTGTTCAAAAGCTGGTTTCAAAAAAAGTGATGATCATAATTCAGGGAAGAGGAAGAGATTCATTAGACCAGTTGTCAGAACTGGTTGTCCAGCCATGGTGAGGTTTGTCACTGATGAAGACGGTTACTGGCATGTCAAAAGATTTATTGAATCCCACAACCATGAATTAGCTAGCCCAGCCGACCGACACCTTTTAAGATCATGTAGGAATGTTATTGAGGAAAAAGCTTCCGTCCTAAAATCGATGACAAATGCAGGGATTAGAACCGTTGATGCATATGCCTACCTTGCAGAGGAAGTTGGTGGATGTGAGAATGTCGGATTCTCTAAGAGGGACGCCTACAATTTGATTCAGAAGGAGAAAAGAGCAAGGATTGAAATTGGTGACACTAATTCTTTGATTCAATTATTTAAAGATCGACAAGTTGAGGACCACATGTTTGCATGGGATGTTCAATATGATGATCAGGATAGATTGTTAAATTTTTTCTGGGTTGATGGCAGAAGCAGGATAGATTATGAATGTTTTGGAGATGTGTTAATTTTTGATACTAGTTACAGGCTGAACAAGTATAATTTTGTTTGTGCGCCATTTGTTGGTGTTAACAATCATTGGCAGAATATTTTGTTTGGGGTTGCTTTTTTGTCAGAAGAAACAATTGAAAGTTTTACATGGTTGTTTAAAGTATTTGTACGAATAATGGGTAATAAATATCCAACAACAATATTCACTGATCAGGACCAAGCTATGGCCAGGGCCATAGAAGCTGCATTACCTCACACTCGTCATAGATTATGCCAATGGCACATATTTAAAAAGGTTCCATCAAAAGTTTCCATCTACAATAGCAATAATAAAGTTAGAGGACTCTTCCATAAGTGTATGAGGTGGTGTGATTCTGAGGAAGTGTTTGAGGAAGCGTGGAATGAAATGATCAAGGAAGGGAATCTTCATAATCATGAATGGTTGCAGGATCTTTATAAGATAAGGAGAAAGTGGTCAACTGCTTTCAACAAGGATTCCTTTTGCATGGGCATTTTATCAACGCAGCGTAGTGAGTGTACTAATAATGTGTGTCATGGCATTTCAAAGCCAACAAGTTCATTAACTGATTGCTTTCTTGGCTTGGAAAAGGTACTGATGAATTGGCGGCGAAATGAGCAAGATGAGGATTACAAATGCAGTCAATCTGAAATTGTTCCCGTGATAAAGAACAGCTCAATATTAAAACAAGCTGCTAGATATTACTCAAGAAGAATATATTCAATTTTTGAGGAAGAATTTATAAAGGCTGTGGGAGAAATGAGTATAGATTTTGTCTCGACTGATTCTTCAAAGTATATAGTCAACTACATAGAGAAAAAGAATCAAAACCATCCTTGGGTTGTTCACTTTGATGCAACAGAAGGTAACATTCAATGCAGCTGTAAGAAGTATGAAACCATGGGATTGCTGTGTTCTCATTGTTTGAGGGTTTTTAAACAGTTGGATATGGCTAAATTCCCTGAGAAGTACTTATTACTTCGTTGGTCAGCAAGGGCTCGACAAGTTTTTTATTCAGGTTACTTCCTTAATTCTCAAAGAAGTAATAATTTCCAAAGTGGTAGGGGATTCATATTCAGAAATCAGGTGAGCAGGTTTGCATATCAAATGAGCACGGAAGCTCAAGGGAATGAAGAGGCAGAGGAGTTTATTCTTTCCTCATTGCAAGACATGTATAAAAAATTATACTTAATTCTTGGTGGCAAGAAAAGAAATCAGAAGGATGTTGCTAGTTCCCAAGGTGGAACTGCAGATTTGAAAGATCCTCTAAAGCGTAGACCTAAAGGCATATCAAATGCAAGACTGAAAAGCCATTGGGAGAAGAAGAAACGGCCTAAAAGTAAGTTTTTAATAATTTGTTAATTATTTAATTCATAATCCTAATACTAAAGCTCTAGTTTCTTACAGATAAGAAACCTTTGGTGGGGGATAATCCATTGGAGGAACCTTCTTCAACACAACCTTCTTCAACACAGATGAACTTTTCAAGCATGCCTGAATGTTTCAGTGAGGAATATATAACCGGCATACCATCATGCCAAACTGGAGCTGAATACACCAAGTTGATGATGGATTTTCTTTCTTCGGAGTTGGAATTTAATGAATTTGCAATGTAATAATATTTATTTGGACTTAATGATTTCATTTATTGGTTGTAATAAAAAATTTTTTATAAATCATCTATTTGGACTTATGTAATTTGGTTTTTTTTTATTTTAAACTTTTTTAAGCTAAATAATTACGAAATATATGGTTGCCCTATACTTGCGCTATACTTGCGCTATACTTGCGCTACGGTTGCGCTATGGCTGCGCTATACTTGCCCTAAGGTTGCGCTATACTTGCGCTACGGTTGCGCTATGGTTGCGCTATACTTGCGCTATGTTTGCGCTATACTTGCGCTATGGTTGCGCTATGGTTGCGCTATACTTGCGCTATAGTTTAGCTATTGTTGCGCTTTACGGAATATAACAGATTTTAGAGAATGCTCATTAATAAACAGAATATAACAGTATGTGCACATTTTATACAACAATCAAAAAGTATATAAAAATATAATAAAATGTACATTTATAAATCATGGACAATATTTACAACAAGTTACATATTGTTTACTTCTTTGTTTGTAGAAAAAGAAAAAATGCAAACTCTGCCCTAAATTTAGGCATATGCTTTTGCCAATCTTTAAGAGCATTCCAGTCTGGTTTTTTTCTTCGCACGGCCTTTTCCATATATTTACAAACGAAGATTCCGCAATCGTAGTTGTTTGATTGTGTTGGAATTCCACGAACCGCCTGGACATTCCATTTCGTAATATCGCTTGAAAAGCATCCTGTGGTGTCCTCGTGCAAATACTTTATCTGTACGAATAAAACATTATAAAAATTTATATTATGTATATAAACATAGTAATCTGGATATAACTTGAAATATGAATTTGAACTTACAACTGTATGACAAATATTCTTGTGTTCAGGATTTGGTAATGAATCATACATTTTCCAGACCTTCTCCTTCAATTTTCCAACAAGAAGAACCCAATGCTTCTCGTGAATTATGGGAAGTACAATAAGTTTGCTTTCTTGAATTGAAACAGGATTAATGTGATTGATAAAAATTTGATAAGCCATACTGTATGACTTGTAAACCTGCAATAACTTAGTTCTATAAGGAAAAACTAAAGTGAAAAAAAGGATTAAAATATTATTTATACTTACCCTGTACAATGGAGAAATGTACAAGTAAGGATGAAATTTCTCCGCCATTAACCTACTCTGCTCAAGTAAAAAGAAAGCAAAAGCATCTACATGGTTATCTGCTAACCAATCATTTGTAAGCAGCATGTCAATATCTGATCTTTTTATTTCGATATTTCCAGATTGAAAAATTACGTGTTCCCTACAAAAACAAAGAAAAATTTAATGTTAACACGCAACCTTTAAAAAACCTTAGCGCAACCTTCAAAAAACCATTTCAAAAAACCATAGCGCAAGTATAGCGCAAGTATAGCGCAACCATAGCGCAAGTATAGCGCAACCATAGCGCAAGTATAGCGCAACCATAGCGCAAGTATAGCGCAAGTATAGCGCAAGTATAGCGCAACCATAGCGCAACCGTAGCGCAAGTATAGCGCAACCTTAGGGCAAGTATAGCGCAGCCATAGCGCAACCGTAGCGCAAGTATAGCGCAAGTATAGGGCAAGTATAGGGCAACCATAGCGCAAGTATAGCGCAAGTATAGCTTACTTTGTATTAAATTTCTTGAAAAATTCATCCATCATTCGTTGGTTTTCCTCAGTCAGAAATTGCTTCCCTGGATAATCCATTTTTTCCAATGCTGGTCTTGTCTGAACTATTATATTTTCTACAGAAATAACCTCTTCATTCTTCTTTACGTATGGTATGACTGGTTTTGATGATCTCTCTTCTTTTTCATCATTTTCTCTTTTTCTCTTTTGAGGTGGAGGTGGAGTTGGAAGTATTGGTTGTTGTGGGGGTATTGGTGATTGTGGAAGAATTTCTTCGGCCAATGGTGGAGGTGGAGGTGGAGGTATTGGTGGTTGTGAAAGAATTTCTTCGGCCAATGGTGGAGGTGGAGGTGGAGGTGGAGGATGATCTTGTATTGGTGCCTGTCCTGAAGGATTTTTGTTGTGGAAGTTCACGGATTGGAAAGTGGAGGCAGATGTAGATACATGCGGCTTATCTGGATTGTGATCACACTGCATTTGAAATTCAATGAATTTGTACTTCAGTGAGTCTTGATCAGCCTGCAGTTTCTCCAAAATATCTTCAACTCTGTCCAATCTTGCTCCCACATTATCTTGAATTTTACTTAACATCTTCTCAATCATTTCAAAACATTTATTCTGAACAGCCTCTAAATCTGCCCTTCTAATGGGTGGCTGTTCAGCAAAAGGTTGACTTGTGGAAATTTTTTCTGTAGGTGGGCGAGTAGAAGGCTGAGTTGGCGGCAGAGACTCAGTTTCTGGTGGTTCATTATGAGGAGAATCAGGGGGAGGGAGAGGAGGAGAGGGAGGTGGGGAGGGAGGTGGGGTGGTGTCAATTTTCTTTTTTGCGGAAGCCTTATTTTTCTGTGGTGAATGCAATTTTTGTGGTTCATGACCTGAACGGGTATCCAAGTTTTGTATGGCAGTAATGTCGGCCCCGTATTTTTCGGCCTCCTCATTGGTAACATTGTCAAGACAAATAAATATCTGCAAAAACCAAAAAAAAATTATTAAAAATCATAGCGCAACCATAGCGCAACCATAGCGCAACCATAGCGCAACCATAGCGCAACCATAGCGCAACCATAGCGCAACCATAGCGCAACCATAGCGCAACCATAGCGCAACCATAGCGCAACCATAGCGCAACCATAAAATAATTTGCATCAATAAAATGAAAAAATTACCTCACTTTTCTTTAAAAATTTAAATAATTTGGCTGCATTTTCTTGAGTAAAGTATAATTCTGTATACCCCTGCCATCTAAGAAAACGTGGTCTTATTTCTGAATCGGTTGGTTTATTCAAAGAAAAATGTTCCAAAAACCAAATCTGTATAATGCCAAAAAAAAAAAATTTAATGTTAACATTTAAAAACATTAAACATTTAGAAAAACCAATAGGAGTGGAAACTTACCAGTAGAAGAGGAAAGAAGCCATTGATGTAACCCAATGGTCTTTGTTGTTGAAACTTCTCAAAAATTGTATTGAACTCCCCAACCATGAAGTTCCTTAAGGAAGAAGCCCAATTAATGGAACTAAACTCACTTAAATTATTTGCAACAGTTGTGAGCCTTCTAGGGGTTTTATGACTATTTAGTGGAAAGAAAAGGTTGGATAACAAAAACATAATAAAGGTCTTTATTTTTGTTGCATTATCAGTTAATCTGTCTAATATTGACATTTCATTTTTTATTTCAGTTGACAGAGGTCCATTTAGAGGATCAATCCTCCATTTGATATCAATGCCTCTGTTGGGCAAACCTGTCAGAAAATTTCAGCTGTTAAAAAGTTCAAAAAACATATAGCTATAAAAAATTCCAAATTCAAAATATTACCTGTCAACAAAGAAACCTCGTCAGTAGTGAATTTCAGAACATGTCCAAGGACGATGAAGCCCTCATCAGCAGGACTCCAGAATTTAAGAATCTCAAACAGAAGTGGTATACACTGCTGGAATGCGGGGAACATCAAAAATTGATGAATGTTCAAATTCTTTAATGTTTGTTCCACTTCATCATCTATGATCTCGGCAAAAGCATCACAATGTTTCCGGAAAGCAGTAACATAACATCTAGATGTTACTGGCCTTTGATAGGGAGTCCTCATCTATAACAAAAAGAAAAATCAGAACTATGAAAATAGCGCAACCATAGCGCAACCATAGCGCAACCATAGCGCAACCATAGCGCAACCATAGCGCAACCATAGCGCAACCATAGCGCAACCTTATATTTCGTAATTATTTAGCTTAAAAAAGTTTAAAATAAAAAAAAACCAAAAAATTGAAAACCACATTGAACATATATTCTAGTTTTACAACTATTACTAAACCCTAAAACTTAGAAGATAGCGTAAACCTTTCGTATCATTTGCTTCATCCATTTACGAAGAGAAGAAGCGTGAAAAATCAGAAAATAAATATTTGAAAGGAAACATTGGTAAAATTATAAGTAAACCAAACCCTAAAATTTAACGGCAATATAACTTTAACGCAACGAAAGCGCAAGTAAAGCGCAAGTAAAGCGCAAGTTAGGCGCAACCATACCTCTTCCTGATTGCTGGTCTTCTACAGTATCGTCGTCTACCTCCGGCAGGAATAAGCAAATGCAGAACCGAAGGTAATGGAGGAATCCGAGAGCTCGAGTAACAGTGAAAATGTCGCTCGAAAATAAAATGCGCGGCGTTTCCATTCTTTCTTCGCCAATAGAATAGCGTTATCGGGTCGGGTCGCTAACTCTGACAAGACATAAAGCGTTAATATTAAATTAAAAAAACGACTGACAGATGGCGCATTTTTATTGGCGACCGAACGGAGAGATGGCTTCGGTCACCTGACCCAATAATTTGCCAAGTAGAACACACTCCACTGCTCCACTTCAAGCATCCCGCCTAAGAGATTCCTTTTTTATATTTTTATTTTTTTCTTTTTTAGTCATTATCACATCAGAATATAAATTTAGCTTTTCCACTTTTATATATAGGTTAATTAAAAAAGAGTTTAATTGAAGCTTAATTAAAAAAAACAAAAATATAAAACCATTTTACATTTTTATCAAAATTTTAAGAATATGTAAATAAAAAAATTTTTTTTTTTTGAAAACGCAAATCTATTCTATGTTTCCTCAAGAAAATAAGAATAAGCTTTATGATTTCTTAAGAAAATGTGAAATAGAATGGTGCTTTTTTTTTCAAATTTGTAATTTATTGAACATTTTATAAATATCTCACACTTTATTATAATCAATTTTTTAAAATTTTCTATATATTTTATGTTTATCAAATATGTAGCAAATATAACTTTGAATTTTTTTAAAAAACAAGAGTTTATTTCACTTTTTCTTAAGGAAACTTTAAAACAAATTAACTTTTTATAAAAAAAGAAAGGGAAACAGAATTACATTTTCCCTAGAAAATATAAATTTCTTTTTCATTTTATTAAGAAAATACAATTTTGTTGAGCTTTTTTAAAAGAATAATAAAAACATAAATCATTTAACTTTTTTTAAAAAATGCAAAATAAGTTTTGATACGTCATCAAAAAATTATATTGATCGGGCACGAATCGCGAGGTAAAATCAGACCATGAACTTCAAAAATTAAATTTGGGATCACCTGAACTCCGATTTCAGCAAACTTATAGTCAAACTGAGCGTCTCGAAAATATGAACCCAACGACACCAAATTCGACTCAATCCGAGCCCAAATGAGTCCAAATCAAGTGTTAGAAGCGCTTTTGGAAGGTTTGAACAGCAATTTGGATTACCAAACGGTCTCTAAACATAACGAACTTATGCTCAAATCGAGCAGCTCGACGAGACGAATCCAACGAGCCTAAGATCACTAAATTCCAAAATCATTAAGGCCTCCAAATGTCTGACAAACGGTCCATAATTAAGGGATTCAATATCGGTCATCCATCCAACCACTCCCCATTTACCCTTGATCTCTCACCTATTAAGGACCATGCCACTCCAGAAATCTATAAATAGAGCTCCCTCTCCTTAGGGCTGCAAATGAACCGAGCCGAGCCGAGTATGTGAGTGTTCATGTTTGTGTTCATTTAATATCAGCTTGTTCAAGTTTGGTTCATGTTTGTTCGAGTTTTATTGTTTGTGTTCATGTTTGGTTCATTTAAATTAATGGTGTTCATGTTCGGTTCATGTTCAGTTCATGTTTGTTCGTTTAGTGCTTATCGAGCTTTAAACAAACAAACATGAACGAACTATAAACGAGCTCTACTTTCATATGTTTATTAACTTAACAAACGAGTTTTATCGAGCTTCATAACAAATGATTACATCGAGCATGTTCGCGAACATATTTAACGAATTGTTTTAACTATCAAACAAACACGTTCATGAACATATCTATGAATAAACACATTTAAAAGCAATTGTCTATGTAACAAAGACAATGATTTATAAGCAAATCCCATCTTCACAGAATTTTCCTAACAGCAGCATTAACAAAGGCAATGATTTATAAATAAATAGCTTTATCGAGCTTAATGCCGAGCTTGTTCACGAACTTAAAATGATGTTGTTCGTGAACATAAATGAGCCGAACGCATTAGTGGTCAAGTTTGTTTATTTAAGATTTGAGTATTTAAAATATTGTTCAAGTTTGTTTGGTTAGTTAATTAAATGATCACAAACGAGTTTTAATCGAACCGAACAACGAGTAGCTCGTCGAACGTTTGGTTCGCTTGCAGCCCTCTCTCCTCTTGAGAGGGGACCCCTAAGCCTAAGAAAAAAAGAGAGAGATCGGAGATCTCTCTTACTTCCTTGCCTCCTTGACCACCTCCAGAATTTCGTCGGACCACCGCCGGAGTTCTGTCGAACCACAACTGGTCCACCACCGCCGGACTTCCGCCAGACCATCACTTAAGGCCCTCACCTCCGCAGGACCACCGCCTGACGTCGTTGCTTTGCCAAACCACCACTTAAGGCCCTCACCTCCGCCGGACCACCGTTTGACGCCATTGCTCCGCCAGACTACCACCTGACGCCGTTGCTCCGTCGAACCACCATTTGAAGCTCTCACCTCCGCAAGACCACCGCCTGACCCCATTGCTCCGCCAAACCTCCACTTAAGGCCCTCACCTCCGCCGGACCACCACCTGACATCGTTGCTCCGCCGAACCACCACTTAAGATCCTCACCTCCGCCGGACCACCGCCTGACGTCGTTGCTCCGCCAAACTATCACTTAAGGCCCTCGTCTCTGCTGGACCACCGCCTGACGTCGTTGCTCCTCTGAACCATCACTTAAGGCCCTCGCCTCCACCGGACCACCGCCTGACACTGTTGCTCCTCCGAACCACCACTTGAGGTCCTCACATTCGCCGAACCGCCACTTGAGGCCCAAACTTCCACCGGACCACCGCTTGAGGCCCTGTGCTTCACCAGGCTACTACTTAAGGCTCGGACTTCTGCCGAACCGTCACTTGAGGCCTTGTGCTCCACCAGGACACCACCTGAGGCCCGGACTTCCACCGGACCACCGCCTGAGGCCCGAACTTCTGTCGAACCACCACTTAAGGCCCTATGTGTAATATCAAGAATCTGCTCTAGGATCGTTCAGGACGATCTGGATCGTCCTGGGACGATCAGTTGAAAAATTTGCTCCAGAATGTGCCCAGTTTGCTCCAGGTGATTTTCTGTACACATCGTCCAGGCCGATTGAAGAAATCGTCCAGGCCGATCGGCACTGTAGAAAATATCGGCCTGAGGATAGTCCTGGGAACCGTCCAGGACGATCCTAAATGGTCTGATCGTCCTGGGACGATCTGGCGATCGGCCGGGCCGATCTGAAGACTTTAAAGCTGATTTCAAGTCGTTTTGAGGAGAGAGAAAATCATTAAAAACGAAAATATCAGCCGAGGAGAGAGAAAGTCGAGGGTAAATTTGGAAAAGTTGATTTTCGGACGACGCGGAGCCGTTTTCGTCCGAGGAGACGGTTCGAGATATTGCTGTACGCAAGGTAAGACACATTCCGCCTTTCTCAATTTTCAGAACCGTCGTGTTTGGCGGTATATTCTGTCCGGATTTCGTTTCCGTTAACGATTTTTGTCCGTATCTTTTGATTGGCTCAGTTTTTACCGCGTAACTTTCTATATCTTGTCGGCGTGCCGAGTGTGCACATTTTGGTTATTTTCTGAAGATTTTTGTCCGGGTATTTTTGATTCGACGGTGTTTTTCGTCGACTGGATTTTTCTATGTATTCTGAAATTATCTGTGCAGTAGAATAAATGTTCTGAAATGTGATTATCTATATTCTGTGCGAATTTGGTGAATTTTGATTTTCAGGAAAAATTGTGTAAATTCCGTATACTGCCGTTGTGCTGCCCGATTTTTGTCTGATTTCTGATTTGCCCGAATTTATTCTGAATTGAAATGCTATCTGTATATGCTATACAAAGGGAGTTATAAGGGGCCTGGATCCTATGAGATTCAGTTAGTGTCTGGGAAATCTGAAATGAGCTCAAATATGAAATCTGATATCTGTTCTGTTCCGGATCCGAGGAAATCTGTTTAGGTGCTATAAGCACTATATATATGTATTCTGGTACGATAAGTACATTTGTTCTGGTTCTATAAGCACATCTGTTCTGGTGCCGTGAGCACAAAGGGAGGCATAAGGGGCCGGAATCCGTAGAGATTCCGTCAGTGTCAGGGAATTTAGCTATTAATTATATATATATCTGAGATCCGATATCTGAGAAATGATTTTGATTCTGATATGATTCTGATTCTGATATGATTCTGATTCGATTCTGATACGATTCTGTTTTGATACGATATGAGCTGAATTTCTGATTTCTGTACGATTCTGACTCTGTCGATTTAATCCGTTCTGATTTGTACTATGATGTGATTTGATCTGTTTTGTTGTGTTTGGTTTTGGATTCTGAGAGTTTTGATTGGAGGTTTGTTGCTTTGCTGAGCTGTTGAGCTCACTCTTGTTTTCTGGTGGTTTTTCAGGTTCTGGGAAAGGGAAGGAAGTCCAGGACTAGATTTCAGAGTCTGATCAGTATAGGTATTTTGTACTTTTTGATTTTTGTACAGTCATGGCTCTTTCTGTTTTATTTTTTTTCTGTCAGCCATGCACTGTATTTGTAAGATGATTGTTTTGAGGAAAAGAAAGAAAAATATAGATGATTTGTTCCGCTGCATTTGATGTTCTATAGTAGCTCTGTGTGTGTTTGTTTTGTGTATACCATTTTGGAAGATTCAGTTCAGTAACCAATTCCAAAGCCAGATCCTGGTTAGTCTGTTTAGGCTGGTCGCAATCCGGCTCGGGCAGGATCCGTCCCCGTCGGGTCGGGTCGTGACACTATGCTCCACCAGGCCACTACTTGAGGCCCGGACTTCCGCCGTACCACCACTTGAGACCTTATGCTCCACCAGGTCACTACTTGAGGTTCAGACTTCCGTCGGACTGTCACTTGAGGCCCCAAGCTCCACCAGGCCACCACCTGATGCCCGGAGTTCTATCGAAGTACCACCCTTCTATTACAGTCTTTCAGACTCCTATCTCCTATCGACTACAGTCCTCCCGACCTCCGTTGCCTACTATGTCACTCCGACCTCCATCATCAGACAACGCTCTTTCAGACCTCGGTCTCCTGCCAACTAGGGTCTTCCAGACTCCTATCTCCTACCGACTACGATCCTCTAAACCTCCGTCGCCTACTATGATTACTCTGACCTCCATCACCAGACAACGGTCTTTCAAACCTCGGTATCCTGCCAACTACGGTCTTCCAGACTCCTATCTCCTACTAACTACGGTCCTCCCGACCTCCGTCGCCTACTATGGTCACTCCTACTTCCATCACCAGCAGTCTTTCAGACCCCGGTCTCCTACCAACTACGGTCTTTCCGACCTCCATCACCAGACAACTGTCTTTCAGACCCCGGTCTCCTACTGACTACGGTCCTCACGACCTCTGTCGCTTACTACGGTCCTTCCGACCTATATCGCCAGACAATGGTCTTCCTGACCCTAATCTCCTACCTACTACGGTCTTTCAGACCCCCGTCTCGTGCCAACTATGACCCTTCCAACCAAACAAACATATATATTATTGTAACTCTCACTATGTAATGCGCTCTATATGATGATGTACATTTGTACCATCAAGCCAAGGTCTTCTCCCGAGGAAGGGCCTCATTTGTAATCGATTGCAAATAGTAGTGGATTCATTCAAACTGGGCCAGGCCTCGTGGTTTTCCCCCTTTTCAGGGGTTTCCATGTAAAAACTATGGTGTCTCTTATGAACGCTACACCCTCTCTCTTATATGATTGTGTGCTGGATCTTCGTACAATGTTAAGACGTTAAACTATATATTTTCACTATCGCCACGAAAACTCCAGGACGCAACAAGTTTATATATTTTTTGTAATCACACTTCTTTTAGTTAATTAATGTTTGATTCAACTCCTTAAAATTTTGCCTTATATAATTTAATTATATGTTAATCAAAATACATGTTGATAAACTAATAAATAAATAAATAATATAAATTAATTAATATTTAATATATTTTATTTTTTTAAAATCAAAATTTAATATTATATTAAATAAATGTTGGATAAATTAGTTGGAACTGATTTTGACAATTTATTTATTTTTGTATTTTATTATTCAGATTAGGACTTAGCTGAAGAATTAGGTCATAATTTATTCGGAAACGAACACTCACAAATATTAAAGGTTGATCGACCTTGACCATGTTGAAACTTAGGCGTCATATCTGACAAGCAGGTCCAATAAATTTATGTATTTATTTATTACACCGGCGCAGGCTTCTTGCCCCTTGGGTACATTCTAAGCAACAACGACAATTACTTCTGTAGGGTAAGGGTCATACCAACCAAACCTTTCACAATTGGCTATGGACGATAGTCCTTATGGCTCCCACACTATTTAATTGTTTCGAGATTTTAATATTCTCTCTCCAATATGTCGTACTAAAGCACATCTTATTGGTACCAACCTAATAATTTCTATTTTTGTCCGATGTGAATCTTGACAACCATATCTCAACAACAAGGAAAATTATTTTGGGCGGAGTTCGAACGGAAAGAATCATTTAGACATATTAGTATATACACTGTATACATATTTATGCACAGTGTATACACTCACAGTCCGGACTGTTCTTACTGCCCGGACTCCGCACAAAATAATTTCTCCAACAACAGCAATACTAAGCTTTTATCACATTAAATGGGATCGGCTCAGGAGTGAAATCAGGAAGGGTTTTGCTCATCTTAAATTTTTTTAGAAAAATAAATATTTTTTTATTTTATTCATCTTTAATAAGTGCAATTGTCTAAATTCTAATAAAAATTTTCTTTTTCTATTTCATATATAAGATTATGCAATTTACAATAATATTTTATTCATCTTTAAAAGAGAGATTAGTTCTGCAACTGAGCTGTCTACATAAGTATTTTTTTCTCTATTGTCTCATATTAAGAGTCAAATTCTTATTTAAACATAATAAAAAATGACATTTTAATATTTTCTAACCAAGTCTTCTTAATACAATGACTTCTCAATAAAGTTTTTTCTTAAGAGCAAAAATTTATGATTGTAGCACAGGATTTCAATTACAAAAATTGATGAAATTTTTAATGTAAGAAATTAAATATATATTAATGAAAATTTTAACACAATTTAGTTGTTGATCTTCTAAAAAGTTTGAATTAGCGGTGAAATTTTGTTACTTGATGTTATATGTGCAATAAGTAAATTTAAACTAAGGGTGAACTCTTATGAAAGCATTAATCAACTAAGTACACAAAGATTTGAAATTGTCTGTATTAAGAGTTCCCCTATCCAATTTTAGAGAGATTATTACGTGTGGAGTCTGGACACAAAGAACCATTCGATTTTGTGATTTTGAACAATAAAAGTATAGTTAATGTCCACCACTGCACTTTTACTATTCATTGTTGCGCTTTTACTGTTCACAGTCATAAAATCAAAAAATTCTCTGAGTTCGGACTCCGCACGTGATAATCTCTCCAAATTCTAGGACCTAATTTGAGCATATTGGACGTAGGAATTGAAGGAGTATTTATTTTAAAAAAAAAAAAGAGAAGTATTTACTATTTAGACTCCTATGAAGAGAGTTTTAGTAATGTTTAGCGGTAAAAAAGGCTTTTAAATTAATTTTAACCATGAAAAACTGAAACAATCAATATCATAAGGGAGAATTATTGCGTTCGGTCACCTGACGTCCGGACAATCAATCCAGATGTGCCACGTCACCCAAATACACTGGGCCCCAGTATATTTTGCTGACGTGGCGCGTCTGAATTGATTTCCGGACGAATCCGGACACCGTAAGCAATAATTTGCCTATCATAAGAGGCCAAGTATTTCATCTTTAACAATGTATCGAAAGGATTATTACTTCTGCAGATAATGTGACAATAATTTGAAATTTAAACTAATTAATTAGTTTAGCCATATATGTAATGTGTATGTATTTATCAGCAATATAAATATGTATTAACTACATAAAAGCAATAATTTTTCATGATTATGAATAAAATACAAATAGTAATTGTTGGTGGTTAGAAAGTACGCGGCGATAGAGATTTGATTCTACGTCTTAGCGTTATATGTATAACTAGCACACACAGAGAACACAAGATTTTTTACGTGGAAAACCCTAAAAAGGGAAAAAACCACGAGGCCTAGCCCAGTTGAAAATGATTCCACTAGATTTTGAGTTGGTTACAAAGGACTGAATCACCTCCAGGGGTGAACAAATTACAATCAATTACTTAAATAAGACGTCGAGTCCTCGGCAGGACGTAGGGACTGAATGTCGGGCCCGGAGTAGGACGTTGGGTCTTCAGCAGGACGTAGGGACTTTGGCAGGACGTAGGGACTGAACGTCGGGCCTTGAACAAGACGTCGGGTCTTTGGCAGGACGTAGGGACTGAACGTCGGGTCTTAAGGTGGTGGTCCGGCGAGGTCCTGTGGTGGTCCGGCGAGGTTCCTGCGGTGGTCCGACGAGATTCCTGTGGTGGTCCGGCGGTGCTCCGACGAGATTCCTGCGGTGGCCCGGCGGTGGTCCGGCGAGGTTCTGCGGTGGTCCGGCGGTGGTCCGGCGGCTGTCGAGGAGGAATTCCTTCCTTCTCTCTCTCCTTCTCTTCTCTTCTTCTCTCTCTTGCTTAGGATCCTTCTCTTGTGAAGAATGAGGGCTCTATTTATAGATTTTCTGGAGTGGCATGGTCCGTAAATAGGTGTGAGATTAAGGGCGAAAAGGGAGTGGTCAAATGGACGGCCGATATTGAATCCTACAATCGTGCATCGTTCGTTGGACATTTGAAGGCCTTAATGATGTCGGAATTTAGTGATCTTGGGCTCGTTGGATTCGTCTCGTCGAGCCGTTTGATTCGAGTATAAGCTCGTCAAAATCGGAGACCGTTTGGTAACTCAAATTGCGGTTTGAACCTTCCGACAGCACTTCGGGTCCATGATTCGGACCCATTTGGGCTCGGATTGGGTCGATCTTGGTGTCGTTGGGTTCGTATTTTCGAGACGCTCAGTTTGACTGTAAGCTCGTTGAAATCGGAGTTTGGATGCTCCCGGATTTAATTTTTGAAGTCTCCAACTAGCTTTTGCTTCGAGATTCGTGCCCAATCAAGCTAATTTTGTGATGACGTATCAGTTGCCCCCCTATTTTCGGACGTCGAAGCCCCAGGAGTCCGAAAATATAAGTGTCGGCATTTTGCGTTGGCCGAATAGCAAAAATTACTTTCCATAAGTTGAAATTTTGCACAAATCAAGCCAAGGAGGCCTCGATGAGCTCTGAAAGTGTCAAAATTGAGTCCGGAACGTCGAAAAACGTGTCCGGGGACCCCAAAAACGTCGAAAACGGAGTTTTCGGGACGAAAACCGGGCCCAAAATGGGCTAGGCAGCCGGACCGGCCGGCCGGCCGCCGCCGCCGGCGGCGGCACCGCCTGCCGGCGCTTGGACACGCGCGCGGCGCGCTTGGGCCGCGCGACCCGCCTGCGGCCCGCCTGAGCCAGGGTCTGGCCCGCGCGGCGGCCCGCCTGGGCCGCCTGGGCCGCGCCTGCGGCCCGCGCACTAGTCCGCCTGGGCCGCGCCTGCGGCCCGCGCTGCAGCCTGCGCGGCGGCCCGCCTGGGCCGCTTGAGCCCGCGCGGTCAGCCCGCCTGGAAGGTTCCCACCGCCTTATTTGAACGAACGGGCGGGTCTGTTCAGCCCACCGACCTAGTGGGCCCCACCTGTGCAGAAAAAATGATTTTTAGGCTTTTTTAGGCCTTTTTTTGGCCGTAAAAATGCCTAAAAATCCGAAAAAATCCCAAAAAACTCCGAAAAAATTCAGAAAAATTTAGAAAAATTTGGGAAATTAAAAACTCTAGAAACTTCCACTCTTTCTCCCAAAAAGCTATAAATAGGGCCTTAAATCCTTAAGAAAATTCATTCCTCTCCTCTTCTTCTTCTCTTTTCTTCTCTTCTCCCTCTGTCCTTTCTATTGAGGCCTTCCCTCAGTTTTCTGAGGCCCCTCTCTTGGCAAGGAAGTTCGGAGATCTTCTCCCTCTGTCCTTTCTATTGAGGCCTTCCTTCAGTTTTCTGAGGCCCCTCTCTTGGCAAGGAAGTTCGGAGATCTTCTCCCTCTGTCCTTTCTATTGAGGCCTTCCCTCAGTTTTCTGAGGCCCCTCTCTTGGCAAGGAAGTTCGGAGATCTTCTCTCCCTAAGAGAAATGTCAGGTGATCGCCCCCCACTGAGAGATCCTGCGATCCGGGGGGACCCCGTTGCGCCGCATGATGGCGAGCAGAGGCCAAATAGGGAGGTGGATGTGTCAGCGTCGACTGTTACAAATGACTTCATATTCCTTTTTCGCAAGAATTATTACTTTCCGAATGATGTGAAGACAATGGTCCCGATGATGTCTGATCGGGCGAATCTTCCTCCTCTTGGGTACGTGACTGTTTCTGAGGCCCACTTGCGGGCTGGTTTACGTTTTCCGCCCCCTACTGAGCTGATTGAAGTCTTGCAATGGTGCGGCGTGAGCATATTCCAACTTTCGTTTAGAGCAATGTCAGTGGCTATGGGATTGATTGCTCTCTTTCGGGATCGAGGAGCTACTATGACCCCGGAGCATCTTTCACGGATGGGTAAGTTCACCAGCGATACATCTGGGCGTGTGACTTTTAGGTCCAAATTGTTGGATGTGCGTACCCGCGATTCTTCAAAGAACTGGGTCAATGCTTTCTTTTTTGTGAAGAATGATTGGGGCTTAATTGAGAAGTGGGGGAAAATGAGAGATCTGCCATCCCCTCTGCACGTCAGCGAGGAAGACATAATAAGAATTTTGAAAGTTTCTGATCTCGAACATCTTCTATTTGAGGTTCGTCATATGAGCAAATACACTGAAGAAGAGTTCTTATTCAAGGTTGGGATTTCATTTCATACTGGGAGATCTGATGCAAGGAAGTTGAAGCCGACATCCAGGATTCCTGAGCCCCCTGCCCCTACTTCAAAAGTGGCTCCCAAACGACCAGCAAGGGTTGACGACCCCAGATTTCGAAGAAAAAGAGGTTGGAAGAAACAAACACTGACAAGACCCTACCTGACTCTTCCCTAGCCAAGCTGCATATCCCTGAGGATGTCATGAATCACCAGTGCCTCGGACATAACAAGACCAGTAGTTTGGTGAGCAATATCTCCCTATATTTTTATCTAATTTGCTTCTGGGGTGACTTCTAATAAAACTTTTCTTTCTTATTTCAGCTGTCTCGTCTTGGAATCGAAATTAATGATTGGAACAGCGAGTTTGTCAGGATTAAGTATCTTCAGGGGGAGTTCAAACGGAAATATGAGCAGAAGGTTAAGGAGGTGAAGGTGCTTGAAGATGAGTTAAGCGATTGCAGGACTGAGCTGGCCAACACAATGCGCTCTGTATCTCTTCAAAATCGACAGGCAGATTGGCACCAGATAGATCTTGAGGAGGCTCATGCGACGATCACCAGGCTTTTGAGGGAGCAGAAAGTTTCTGAAGAGAAGATTGCGTCGCTGGAGGCGAAGGATAAGGAGTCCCAGGCCATTATAGCTGAGAAGGAGGCTGCCTTGTCTAGCTCAGAACCTTCAAGAGTTATTGAAGACTTCAAGAAGTCCATAGCATTCAAGACTATCGTCCAGGATCACGTTGAGGAGGCCCGAGATCACATCTATGTTATAGAGGTGAAGGGTTTGGAGCAGCAGTGCACTGAGGATGGATTTATTAGAGGCTTCTTTAAGGGGGTTCGCCTGATGCAGTGAAAGACCGGAGTTTCAGTCGAAGAGGTGACCCCTAGCCAGGCTTCAGCTGACTTTCCTTCAGGCTCTGATGGTGATGAGGTAGAGAGTGATCTTCGGAAGGTCCTCGATCTTGATGCAGATGATGAGATAGTAGATGTTGAGTAGGTTTTCTAGTTCCTGTTGTTTGTATTAGTTTGTCTTTTTAGTTATTGTGATGTACCTGATGTTTTGTACTGTTGTGTGATATCTACTTTGACTTAGTAGTGGATTATCGTTCTGTTTCCATATGACTTAAATATTCTAGTGTATTTATTCATTCTGAGTAAATTTCATTTATGCTTGTTTAAGGTATTTATCTTCCAACATGTGCTTAAAAGTTTAAAAGGATCCTCTAAGGATGTACTGTTTACCCTAAGTTGTACGCCAGAGCCTTGCTTGACGACGCCAACCTGTATGAAAGAGGTTAAAAGAATCTATAAGAGATGTAAGACCTATCCGAGGTTGTGAGTCAGAGCCCTGCTCGATGACGTTAACCTGTGTGGAAGAGGTCGGGAGAATCCACTAAGGATATAAGACCTATCCGAGGTTGTGAGTCAGAGCCCTGCTCGATGACGTTAACCTGTGTGGAAGAGGTCGGGAGAATCCACCAAGGATATAAGACCTATCCGAGGTTGTGAGTCAGAGCCCTGCTCGATGACGTTAACCTGTGTGGAAGAGGTCGGGAGAATCCACCAAGGATATAAGACCTATCCGAGGTTGTGAGTCAGAGCCCTGCTCGATGACGTTAACCTGTGTGGAAGAGGTCGAGAGAATCCACCAAGGATATAAGACCTATCCGAGGTTGTGAGTCAGAGCCCTGCTCGATGACGTTAACCTGTGTGGAAGAGGTCGGGTCGAATCCCCCTGGGATTGATCAACTAACGACTGAACAATAATCATCTACTGCTCAAAATTAAAGTTCAAAACTTAACAAAGTCTTTACTGCCATTAAACGAAGAACATTGTTCCCGAAAACAGTTTAGGGGAGAAGGAAACTAGAAGCACCATAAACAAAGTCTGAAATTAAAGACATCTACAGTAAGCAAAAGACATACAACATTCTAAAACAAACGACACGATTACGCTCTACTGAAAGTATTTGCGGAGGTTCTCGATATTCCAAGTTTGAGGAAGCATCTTCCCTTCAGCATCCTTTAATTTGAAAGTCCCTGGCTTCACCATAGCTGCTACTAGGTACGGACCTTCCCAGAGGGGGGAGAGTTTGTTTCGTTGAGGGCCTTTGCCTGCCGCCTCAATGCTGCGTAGGACCAGATCTCCTACCGATATATGTCGCGGCTTCATCCTTCTGTTATAGTGACGGGCAACTCTCTGGTGGTAGGCAGCAACCTTAAGTATTGTCCCGTTTCTTACTTCTGGAAGGAGGTCTAGGTTGTGCCTGAGTTTTTCGTCGTTGGTATTGGAGTCGAAAGTTTGTACTCTATGACTGGGGACTCCAATGTCGACTGGAATGACAGCCTCTGTACCAAAGCAGAGGTTATACGGTGTCTCTCCTGTTGGAGTCCTTGCTGTCGTACGATAGGCCCAAAGGACGTTTGGGAGCTCGTCAGCCCATTGCCCCCCAGCCTTCTCCAGCCGTGTTTTCAGTCCTCTCAGAATGGTCCGATTAGTGACTTCTGTCTGTCCATTAGTCTGAGGATGAGCCACAGCCGTGTGTACTAGATGAATGTGGAGATCTTTACAAAATGTGGTAAAGACCCTTCCGGTGAATTATGTCCCGTTATCAGTAATAACTTTTGTAGGAATGCCAAAGCGACATATTATGCTCTTCCACAGAAACTGTTTGGCATTTGCTTCAGTGATTTTTACTAGTGGTTCTGCTTCTACCCATTTCGTGAAATAATCGACAGCCAATATGATGAATTTTCGCTGTCCCGTGGCTATAGGAAATGGTCCCATTATGTCGATCCCCCATTGGGCAAAAGGCCAGGGACTCTGTAATGTCGATATCTCTACGGCGGGTAGATGATTGAGGTTGGCATGCAACTTGCAGCTGTTACATTTCCGTACAAGTTCTAATGCGTCCTGTTTTATTGTCGGCCAGTAGAACCCTTGTCTCAGGACCTTTTGGGCTAACGCCCTTCCACCCAAATGTTCCCCACAAATGCCCGAATGTACTTCGCGAAGTGCATAGTTTGCCTCCGAAGGAGGAAGACACTTGAGGTATGGCCCTGTGAAAGATCGTTTGTATAACTCTCCGTTAATAATGGTGAAATTGGCTGCTTGCCTCCGAAGTCGTACTGCCATAGCCGGATCCTCAGGGAGAGAGCCTTCTTGTAGGAAAGCAAGAATGGGGCCGATCCAAGAAACTTCTTTTGATTCATCTATTGATTGAAGTACCCATGAGCCTTGAATGCTCGGGAAGTGGATCTCCTCAATGAATTTCCTTTTAAAAACATCTCCCGTTGTAGAGGTTGCTAGCTTGGAGAGTGAGTCTGCCCTTGCGTTTTGCTCTCGAAGGATATGGATGACCTGATGCTTTGCTATTTGAGCCAACAAGGTTTTAACTATCTGACAGTATTGAGCCAAAAGTGGGTTGTGAGTATCGAACTCCCCTTCTACTTGAGAAGCAACCAGTTGGGAATCAGTGTGAACCACTAAGTCTTGGACTTCGCAATCAATTGCCAATCTTAATCCAGCGATTAGAGCTTCATATTCAGCAACATTGTTTGTTGCCGGAAACTTCAGTCTAAGCCCGTATTCAAGTGTGGCTTTCTGCGGGGAGATTAATAGGATTCCAGCACCAGCACCAGAACTCCCAGAAGCTCCGTCTACATATAATGTCCAGCAGGAGGAAGAAGGGGATACATCAGGCAATTCCTCGGAGGTGTAGCTAGTACATTCGACCACAAAATCGGCAAGCACCTGTGACTTGATGTCGGGTCTAGGTAGGAACTGTATATCGAACTCTCCAAGTTCTACTGACCATTTGATCAATCTTCCGGATGCTTCGGGTTTTTGAAGAATATTTTTCAGCGGCAGGTTTGTATAAACCCTGATCGCATGTGCCTGAAAATAAGGTCGTAACTTCCTGGCTGAGAAGACCAATGCTAAGGCTGTTTTGTCTGCCAATGGATAACGCATTTCAACATCTGAAAGTACCTTGCTGATGTAATAGACTGGGCGTTGAGTCGAATCATCCATCCGAACCAAGACCGAACTTATAGCTTGAGAGGAGATGGCCATGTACATATACAAAATTTCCCCTGGAATTGGCTTTGAGAGAAGCGGTGGTGAGGCTAGATAAGTTCGGAGTTGTTCAAAAGCTTCTTGGCATTTATCAGTCCATTGGAATCCTGAGCTACGAGCCCCTCTGAGGATCTTGAAGAAAGGCAAATATTTATCTCCCGAACGAGCCAGAAATCGAGAGAGTGCTGCGATCCTTCCATTCAGTCTCTGAACTTCTTTGATATTTCTGGGGGGTAGCATGTCCCTTAGGGCCTTGATCTTTTCCGGGTTGGCCTCAATTCCTCGGTGGGTAACCATGAATCCCAAAAACTTTCCTGAGGTGACTCCAAATGCACATTTGGAGGGGTTGAGGCGCATGTTGTAAGATCGGAGAAGGTTGAAACATTCTTCCAAATCTGAGATATGCTGAGATTTCTCGAGGCTCTTTACCAGCATATCGTCCACATAGACTTCCATGGTACGCCCAATAAGGTTCTTAAAAACCTTATTCATAAGTCGTTGGTAAGTTTCCCCCGCATTTTTGAGCCCGAATGGCATTACCAGGTAACAATATAACCCTTTATCCGTTTGAAAAGATGTTGCCTCCTCATCGGCGGGATCCATTTGTATTTGGTTGTATCCGGAGTAGGCATCCATAAAGCTTAACATCTGATGTCTGGATGTGGCGTCGACTAGCTGATCTATTCGGGGGAGCGGGAAACTGTCCTTGGGGCAAGCTTTATTGAGATCCGTATAGTCCACGCACATTCTCCAAGTCCCGTTTGTTTTCCGAACCATCACGACGTTGGCTAACCAAGATGGGTAGTGCACTTCCCTTATAAATCTTGCTTTTAAAAGCTTATCAACCTCCTGTTCGATTGCCAGCTGACGTTCTAGGGCGAAGTTTCGTTTCTTTTGAATCACTGGCTTACATGCTGGGTTGATCTTCAGGGAGTGCATAATTATTTCAGGATTAATACCGGGCATATCTGCTGAACTCCATGCAAATACGTCTTGGTTTGTACGTAAAAAGTCTACATATTCTTCTTTCTCTGTATCTGAGAGGAGTGATCCGATCTGTACTGTTCTCGAGGGATGTTCTTCTGATAGGGAGACACAGGTAAGATCTTCTACAGGGGAGGCCCTTTGAGGGGTATCTTCACTCCGAAGATCGAAGTCTTCGATGCTTAGAGTAACTGATGAGCGTGGTTGAGCCTGCCTAAGATAGCATGACTGTGCTACTTGTTGATCTCCTCGTACTGTTCCGATCCCTGATGGGGTAGGAAACTTGAGCTTTAAGTGGGGAATTGAAGCAACAGCCACGAAAATTGTTTGAAGTGGTCTTCCAAAGATCGCATTGTAGGCTGATTCGGACTTCACTACAATGAATAGAATGGGGTGCTCAACTTGACGGGGGAATTCTCCAAGCACAATCGGGAGAGTAATGGTTCCTTCAACTCTTACAGGCCGGTTGTCAAATCCGTACAGTGGACCGGCAGCAGGCTGGAGTTTCTCTCTAGATAAGCCCATGCTAAGAAAAGTGGAGTAAAATAAAACATCTACTGAGCTTCCATTGTCTACCAAGATCCTCTTAACATTGTAGCACGGGTTGCCAATTCCTGCACTAATCACCAGTGGATCTTGATGAGGAGTTTTTACGCCTTCTAGATCAGACTCCTTAAAAGTGATGGAGTGATCGACATGAAGCTTTTTTGTTGGTGGCTCCTTGTTTTCTGCAACTAGAACTTGACAAGGCGTTGATGGGCCTCCAGCAATAGTTTCAATTTCGCCGACCATCTGGCGGTTGTTCGTCGACTGTTTTTGTTGATCTTGCCCCCCAGTTGGAACAGTTTCTTCTCGAACTGTTGGATTCTTGACGAACTGCCGGAGATATCCTTGTCGGATCAGTCTCTCAATTTCCTCCTTGAGCTGCCTGCATGCTTCAGTGGTGTGTCCCCGACTGCGGTGGAAATGACAATACTGTTCTTGGTTTCCGGTATTAGGCTTTAAAGGGTACGGCCACTTTACACTCTCTTGGTCTCGGATAGCCATTAATACATTTGCTCGGGATGTATTGAGTGGCGTGTACTCTTTTTCTTGTCGGGGCTCTCGTCGTGGCTGTGAGGGTCGAGGAGGAAGATTGTAGTTTCCTTGCTTCTTTCTTTGTGAGGGGGGATTCTCCGTCCCTGGGGGATTTTTTCGCTTCCCGGTTGTTTGCTCGAATTGCTTCTTATGAGCATTGATGGCTTCGTCGGCAGTAATTTGGGCCTCTACTCGGTGGATTAAATCCGCATAGGAATGGACCGTTTCTCGCATAAGTGCCGAGTAGAAAGGGCCTGGACGAAGCCCTCCTAGAAATACACCTCGTAGCAATTCGGGATCTACCCCTGGAATTTGTCGGGCTTCTGTAGAAAACCTTTGAAAATACTCTTTGAGAGATTCACCCTCGTTCTGTCGTATCCCCGAAAGGTGGGAGGAGTCTTTAATCATCCTTCGGTTGACGACAAATTGTTCGACAAATAATTTGGCCAATTTAACGAATAGGGGAATGGACCGAGGGGGTAGGGAGTAGAACCATGTCCGGGCCTGCCCTTTAAGGGTGGCAGGAAAAACTTGACAGAGCAGAGCGTCTGGGGCCTGCTGGATATGCATAATAGTGCGGTAGTGATCGATATGTTCGTAGGGGTCTGAAGTCCCATCATAAGAATCAATATTTGGGAGTTTGAATCTTGCCGGAACGGGATATCGGAGGACAGCTTCGGTGAAAGGTGATGACTCCTGAATGTCCCGTTGGTGAAGGGACTTCCTGATACCCCCTGTGGGGAACTCTTCTCGGACTAATCTTCGTAACTCATGCCGTAGAGTATTACGGGGGAGTTCAGTGACGCGCTGTTGGTCTAAGTCCTCGGGGATGTCCGGCGGCATATGCTGTCGGTGACCCGTGCGCGAAGGATGGGTAGAGCTTGCTGTATCGGCAAGCTCATTCTCTGGACGTGTAGGAGGACGCATCCTTGGTGGAGGAAGGGGGACCTCGACATGAAGAATGTCTTCAAATCCTGGCTGATCTTGCGGGAGAAGAGCATCTTCTTGGGGTACTGGCATTGGTCCTCGAGCTTCCCTTAAAAGCTGAAGGATCTCATTTTGAGATTCCTCCATTTTTCTGATACGTTCTTCTAGGGACGGCCCTGAAGTTCCTCCTCCTATAGGGTGTCGGTTATTGGGGTGAAAGGAGGCAGATGCCTGTCGTCCTTGATTCAGGGACTGATTCCTGGATTGGTGTGAATTAGAGCGGGAGGTTCCCATGATGCGATGGCTACGCCTGTTGACCATTGGAGGATTCCTTAGTGTAGTGGGATTAGCGTTCCCACAGACGGCGCCAATCTGTTGGTGGCTAGAAAGTACGCGGCGATAGAGATTTGATTCTACGTCTTAGCGTTATATGTATAACTAGCACACACAGAGAACACAAGATTTTTTACGTGGAAAACCCTAAAAAGGGAAAAAACCACGAGGCCTAGCCCAGTTGAAAATGATTCCACTAGATTTTGAGTTGGTTACAAAGGACTGAATCACCTCCAGGGGTGAACAAATTACAATCAATTACTTAAATAAGACGTCGAGTCCTCGGCAGGACGTAGGGACTGAATGTCGGGCCCGGAGTAGGACGTTGGGTCTTCAGCAGGACGTAGGGACTTTGGCAGGACGTAGGGACTGAACGTCGGGCCTTGAACAAGACGTCGGGTCTTTGGCAGGACGTAGGGACTGAACGTCGGGTCTTAAGGTGGTGGTCCGGCGAGGTCCTGTGGTGGTCCGGCGAGGTTCCTGCGGTGGTCCGACGAGATTCCTGCGGTGGTCCGGCGGTGCTCCGACGAGATTCCTGCGGTGGTCCGGCGAGGTTCTGCGGTGGTCCGGCGGTGGTCCGGCGGCTGTCGAGGAGGAATTCCTTCCTTCTCTCTCTCCTTCTCTTCTCTTCTTCTCTCTCTTGCTTAGGATCCTTCTCTTGTGAAGAATGAGGGCTCTATTTATAGATTTTTTGGAGTGGCATGGTCCGTAAATAGGTGTGAGATTAAGGGCGAAAAGGGAGTGGTCAAATGGACGGCCGATATTGAATCCTACGATCGTGCACCGTTCGTTGGACATTTGAAGGCCTTAGTGATGTCGGAATTTAGTGATCTTGGGCTCGTTGGATTCGTCTCGTCGAGCCGTTCGATTCGAGTATAAGCTCGTCAAAATCGGAGACCGTTTGGTAACTCAAATTGCGGTTTGAACCTTCCAACAACACTTCGGGTCCATGATTCGGACCCATTTGGGCTCGGATTGGGTCGATCTTGATGTCGTTGGGTTCGTATTTTCGAGACGCTCAGTTTGACTGTAAGCTCGTTGAAATCGGAGTTTGGATGCTCCCGGATTTAATTTTTGAAGTCTCCAACTAGCTTTTGCTTCGAGATTCGTGCCCAATCAAGCTAATTTTGTGATGACGTATCAGTAATTATTAATTATTAAAAAAATAGAATTTTTCGCAAGTATAGATATAACTACAAATTTAGATATATCAAGAAATAAAATACAAGTTAGTAAAAAAAATCAACCTCATTGTAACTTTTTTTTTTTTAAACAAACCAGAACCTTCATTAATCAACCAGTGGAAAAAGAAATAAGCTAAAAAAATGAAAAAAACAAAGAAAATTACTGACACAAGAAGGACTCAGTTAACGGCCGAGGCTTCCAGCAACCCTGAAGCCTAGCACGGACCGTCCAATAAGAGGTTGCCACCAGCAAAACGACAGGGCCGCGAGCACCGACCACATCATTGCCCAATACCAATCCAAACAACGATTTCGTCATCCAGTAAAGCATAAAAATCCAGATGATAGAAAAAAGGGAAGAAGCCACCAAAACATGAAAAATCAACGTCTACGACAGCCTCTCCCCCAAAATTTCCCTCGAAATGGAACATTGATCAATGGTTTTACACAAACCACCGAGAAATCATTGCCAGGGTCCGAGTCCCCACATCTATCCGGAGAATCCATTCCATCTTCAGAAGAATCCGAATCTAAATCACCCTCTGCTTCACCATTTAACCAATTAAGTTGATCCTTAACCTCCACAGCCGAACAATCACCCAAACAGATACCCATAGCTTGTGAATTGACCAACTTCACAGGAACCTCAACTAGCCTGTTAACAATCGGACAAACCTCCTCCTCTCTGGCATCCAACGAAGGAGGCTCCGTCCCAGCTATAACCGGGTCCAAACCAACAGACAAGTTAGCAGCAGTACCACCCGCAGAATCAATAAGATTCTCATTAGAGCTAGGCACCAATAAAACATTGCTGACATGGTTTAAAGCAATAGGAAGAAAAGGTGTAGCATTAGGAGATAAAACACCCGAAACAGCCTCAGAATTGATTCCTCTAACACCTATCTCCCCAATCTCAACCATAGAAGAGTCGGGTTCATTTAAAACACCCTGCACTACAGTAACCGGACCAGATTCAACAAAAACAGTGGGCGTTTCTAAAGTTATAGGAACAACATAATGATTCAAATCAGAATTAATATTAAGTCAATCAACCACAACAACCTCACCTAGCACAACTCCATCATTCTCCAACGGCAAAGAAGAAACAGAATGAATAGTTTCTAAAACACCCTCCGTTTCAGCATTAACTACAATTAAATTGACATCTCGAGCAGCAGGAGCAATACCCCCCCCCCCCCCCCCCCCCAAAGAAGGAGGCAACACATCCGCCATACCGAAGAGAATTCGAGGAGAAAAAAATGGGGGCGAAGACGAGAAAAAGAAATCCAGATCGGAATAATCGGCGATTCCACTCCAATATCCAGACTAGGTGACCATTTAGTTAATTTCATGAAGCAATTGTAAACAAGGTATGAACGGTGACAAAAGACCCTGCAATAATCTAGGTCGTTGGCTAACTTAATCAGAATGTGAGATTGATCAAGCACAGTAACAAAAACTTCCCGATTAAGCTTAAGATTGAAATTTTTTTTTCGGATAGCATCTAAAGAAGGTCTCTAAGAAGGAAAAAAACCAACTAAGGAGAATTGAAGCGGAATAGCAAGTTCAGAAATTTCCAGATCCGAGATCCATAGAGAAGGTTAACCACGAAAAGTAGAATGCCTCAGATCCGAAAAAACCGGCTTAACACCATCAAGAGCCTCACGAAAAGATCGTGCATGCGCAATCCCACAAAAAAAACCAAGGTCCTTAAGCTTAGAAGGAGCCATGCTGGAACCCCCGGTGAAACCAGCGAAAAAAAAACACTCCAGAACTAAAAACCGAGAGCAGGAAAATAAAAAGCTTCCCTGAACCTCGATGGTCGCCGGCGAGAGAAACCCCCCTCAACGGCCGGAGACACCGCGGAGCCAAACCCCCCAAAATCGCAAACCCTATTTAATAGGTAACCTCATTGTAACTTGTAAGTGACTGAAGACCTTTCATTTTTAATAATTGATAAATTATTCATTAAATCAAATAAAATAAGTTGAATTATAATTAAAACATAATCAATCATTATAATTAATGATATTTATCATGAGAAATATGATAGTCCTTTAATAAAAAAATTAAGATAATTTTGGCCTCATAAAAATTTATAATTCAAATTGATTGAACTATGATCTATTGATTGAGAGTATATTTGAAAGTTTCTGATATAATATTTATATTAAATATTTTATACAAATTGGTATACACAATTAATACACATAGTGCCTATAATAATCTCCAAAGATGGAGCCATATTAATAAAATTAAACATTAAACACATAAGTCAGCATTGGTCACTCTATTAATTGTGAGGAGGCTCTATCTCTAAATGGTGACATAGAAGTGTAAATGAGTCGAGTCCAGTATCGGCATAATTGAGCTAAATTTGCTTAGTTTTTATTGAGCTCGAGCTCTACTCGTTGAAAAAATAAATCTTTTGTCTAAACTGATTCAAATTGTGAGGAGTATCATTCGAATAATCTATTAATAATAGTACTTATTTGTAGTAGTCGATAAATATATTCAACCGGTTGTTACTCATAAGTAAAAATTGTCGTCGGCCGTTCAATTAAAGGTACTTGCCATTATTTGGCCAATAAATTCATCGCTTTTCTACTACATATTGTAATTATTTAACTGCATGAAAAACACTAATTTTAAACAGAAGTAAATTCGTCAGAAATTTCAACAAATTTTTGGCTAAATATTTCCGACAGATTATCGACGGATTTTTTTATAGGATTTTCAGCATATTTATTTTCGGCGGATTTCCAACGGAATTTAAAATTTTCTTAAAAATAATTAAAATAACTATTTATGATTGTTCATTTTATTAAAGTAAATTACAAAAGAACAATTATGTTAAGTGTTTGTTTTTTTTTTGCTGGGTGTTCTCTCGGATATATTTCTTTGTGGCTTCGCTTTGTGGCCTTGGTTGGCTCGATGGTGTTTGGTATATTGGGTTGTTTTGTTCTGAATGGGGGATTTGGTTTTGATTGGTGGGCGTGGGCTTTCGTTTTCTGATGGGTATTTGGGATTTTGTTGGTGTGGTTGGATTTTTGTGCAATGTTGGCTAATTGGCTTGATTGGTGTTTTTCAAGGTCGGAGTATGATGAGTCAGGTTTCCTACACGCCACCTGGATGGTCTTGGCTTGTTTTGACAACCTTGGTGGTTAATTCGTCTACTCTATCTTTGTGACCTTGTTTGGTTTTGGGGCTTCTTGATGATGTATCCTCTGCCTCCAATGGATGGTCCAAGCTTGGCCTTTGGGTGGTGATCTGAGTCCGACTAACTTAAGAGCCTTTATTTTCTCTCATTTTGGATTATTTTTCTCTTCCAATTGCTTTGCATTCTACTGCTTATTGTGATATTTTAAGCTTTGTATTTTGTTTTTTGGTCTCCTTTGGCCTATGTCGTATGTCATTTCTCATCTTTGGAATAAAATAGCATTTTGGTTATAAAAAAAATATCTTACAAAGGAACAGGGTTCGACATTCGCCACAAGCGGGTTAGCTGAATTTTTTTTTTTAAATTTTTCTAGCAATTATTTCTGCTGGCGGGTTTTGTTCACCCTATATTTGTTTTCTCGCATGTTTGATTGGCGTAAATTTTTCCGTCTGAAATCTACTTGAAATACTAATTACTGGCGGATTTTAGTCATTTTCCGATGGTAAATGACCGTCGTAAAAAAATCATTTTTCTAGTGATGTTTAAGCCACTCATAGCAAGCAAGATAATCATAGTCGATCACATGGTCTACAACAAACAATCAACCAACTACTCTTATTTTGGCGTTCAAATTGACCCCTAAATAGTAAGCGTCTAAATGTGAAACTACAATCATGAAAGATTATAGAAAAAAAAATCTCATTATTAAGATAAAAAAATTCATCTAAGAGATTAGTAGATTGAGACTTCGTTTGCAACACCTTTTGACCATTATTTTTTTTATTACTTTTAATAAAAAATTATGCTAAAAAATTAAAAACCTGCCGTAAAAAACAGTACTAATATACCTGTCCAAAATAAAACCTCAATCTAATTTTGTTTCCATTATCACCTCTACAATTGCCTATAAGCCACAATGCACACACAAAGTTTTTCCATAATATCAAAGCTTCTTCATTTATTGATAAACACTAAATTTTTTAACCGAGAGATAAAAAATTCTTCTCAAATATCTTCTTCTACTCGCACAAAACTTTCCCTTTACCTCTCGTAGTTAGTGTTGCTTCCACGTTTCTCAATTCTCTCACTTCCATCAGATTTGTTTAGTTGTGTAGAGCAACCAAATGCCTTAGCTTCAAAGAAAAGAACAGTGTTAAGTGTTGAAATTCAGTTAAAAGAACCTAGTCATACTTCACAAGCAAGCAATACGTTAAAAGAATTTTTCTAAATCAGAAGGTAGATACCAAATCATGCATGCAACTTTCTCATCAAAATAAGCTTTTTTTGATAAAAGGGAAATTATTCTCTGTGGTCACCGGACCGTTCGGAGACGAATCGTGATACGCCACGTCACCTAGTACACAACATCGATATACAGTAAAAAAGTAACGTGTCGAGTCCTGATTTGCCTCCGAACACGTCCAGTGGCCGCACAAAATAATTTCTTTGGAAGAATACATCTTTATGATTATGTTGATTATAGAGCTTAAAAAGTGTTTTTATTAAAGAGGATATTCAATAAATGTGTAATTAAGAACGCTGTCAAAATGAACTGTAATTGAAAGGATTTAAGTTCAAATGAACTGCATTAAGTCATTATCAAAAGAAATTTATTTTATTTTATAGAATAAATTTTTAGTACAAAAAATTTAAAACTTTGTATACTAAAAATTACTTTAAAAAATAGTAAAAAAATCATCTAAACAAAACCTTAATTTTAAAATATTTTGAAGAACTTCAATAATCTATTACCCTAACAATAAAATTGTCCACCTTTTATGTCAAAACATTGCAAGCATTGAAATCTTATGCATGCGCATGAGTACGGTAGGGCCAACGTGTAATGGGGAGTGATGAAATTAAGGGGCTGTTTATTTTGTCAATAAATAAATAAATAAATAACATTCAGTGTAAAAAGAAACATAATATATTTAAAAGTATTTAAATGAATGTAAAGTAATATAAGTATTTTTTTAATTTAAAATAAAATAAATATATTATAAAGCCCTTTAATAATAGTGGCCGATGAGCAACAATTATAGATAGCAACATTCAAAGTGAAGATGAGCAGCAGTGACATGCAGTGGCAATTGCTAACTACGATGTTAGGTGTGGTGACGGATATCAAAATTAACAGGCAATGTATTCAAAATTAGATGAATTTTGAGTACACTGAGTGAATTTAAAATTCAAAAAAAATTTTACTCTGCATTCCCTTTTCATCAATCCAAATATCAAAGTTTTTTAAACTTATATACTTTATCTATATATATATATATATTCATTTGAATCAGTTTAAACGTTTTTTTCAATAATAAGATATAAAAATAAATGGTAAAGATAAACAAAGGCGCACCAAGAACAGCCCGATGAAGCTTTGGTAAATGGTAATCAATATTTAATGGCCTTGCTGCTTGGGTGAAAAAGATAAAATCTGCAAACCGCAGCAAGTCATCTATTTAAACGAAAGGCCCAAAATAAATGTTAGCCTGCCAAAAAACGCCAAGTGAAATGTTAGTGCAAAAATTATAAATAAAAAAACGTTAAAAGCATCAACCAAAAATATTTAGACAAAGAGAAAAACAAAAATCAAGGAGAAGATTGTTAAAAAAGCTCCAAAGAGTAGACTTTTTCCCGCTTTAAAAATCAAAGGTAGTGTCCCTCTACTAGAGGGAACAACAACAACATCAAACTTTTATTCTACTATGTCGAGTTTTAGCTACATGAATTTTTTTTCTCCATTGTATTCTGTTAAGGATCAAATTCTCATTAAACTCTAATAAAGAAAGGTTATTTCTAATATTTTCTAATCAAGTATTTTTAGCTCTACAGCTACATTTCTTAACATAAGCCAAATCTAATACATCTACTCTCCTAACCGTGTCATTGGAAGGTCGACATTTTATGCGACCAAACCAGCTAGAGCTACTCCAACCTCTTCACGTATATGCTCGTTTTGTATTTTACATCTCTAAGAGTAAAGCACTCATCTCTACAATACTTAATATTATGCTTCTTTTTTAATGGCAAACATTCTGCGCAATAAAACATTATAGATCTCACCACCATCTTATAGAATTGTCCCTTAAGTTTGAGGGGGACTTTCCTATCACACAACTGACCCGATGCATTCCTCCACTTCAACCATCCAACTTGAATTCTACTGATAATATCCCCATCTATTTTACCATCACTTTGAACAACATGCTCGAGATACCTAAAACATGTACTTTTATTAATGACTTGATCGCCCAAAGTCACAAACTCCCATTAGATCTATTATTACTAAAAGTACACTACATGTATTCGATTTTAGATCTAATAAAAAAAAAAACCCTTAGACACTAAGGTTGACCTCCATAATTCAAGTTTACCTTCAATTCCCTCTCTATTCTTATCAACTAAAAGAATATCATCAACAAAAAAACATACACTTGAATACATACTCTTGCAAATGTCTAGTAAAAACATCAAGACTGATCCTTGATGTAATCCAACTAAAATAGAAAAATATTTGGTCAAATCACCTTGTGTTTGAACACAAGTAACAACTCATGCATACATATCGTTAATGATTTCAATATAAGCATTATTAACCCCCTTTTTTTTTCTAAAACTGTCCATAGTACTTCTCTTTATTCTCTTGAAACTTTTACCCTATGTTTTCTCTAAATCAATAAATATCATATGTAGACCTTCCTTATTCTCTCCATATTTCTCCATCAAACCTCTCAATAAATGTATAGCTTTCATAATAGACCTACCTAGCATGAATCCAAATTAATTTTGAGAAATATTAGTATTACATCGTAACATATGCTTAATAACTCTCTCCCACAGTTTTAAAGTATGACACATTAATTTAATTCCTATATAATTCGCACAATCTTGTACATCATTTTTATTTTTAAAATTAAGAATCAATACACTCATTCTCCACTCCTCTGCAATCTTTTATCTTCAAAATAATATTAAAAAGTTTAGTAAGTCAAGAAATTCCTTTATCTCCTAAGCATCCCCACATCTCTATTGGAATATCATCATGTTCAACAGCTTTTTCACACTTCATTTTCTTTAAATACTCTCAACTTTGATTTTACTAATACATTGATAAAAATAAAGATCTCTTCATTCAAGGTACTAAAGTAATCGTATTCTCACAAACTTTATTGAAAAGCTTATCAAAATATCTCATACACATTTATTGAATATCCTCTTTAATAAAAACACTTTTTGATCTTCATACTCAATGAAGTTCATTTGAACTAAAATCCTTACTACTCATATTTCTTTGTTAGCTAACTTATACATATATCGTTCGCCCTACTTCGTATCTAATCTATGATATAAATCATTAAAAGCTAGAGTCTTTGTATTGCATATTTTTTTTTAAACTCCTTACAAGCCTCTTTATATTTTTCCCAATTTTCAGAGTTTTAACAGCTAAACAAATTTTTATAACAAAACTTTTTATTTTTAATCTTTTCTTGCATATTTTGATTTTATGACTAACTATTATTACTATTACGAGTTTTTCTTTTTGATACTCCAATCATATCCTTTATAACATTTTTAATATCACTAGCTATCTTTTTCACACATAACATTAGTTTTCTCATGCAGATATAAAATCTTAAGATTTATAATCTTACCCTAAAAAATATTTATGTTAATGTTCTTTAAATGCCTTCATCTAATCCTAGAATAACATTGTACTTCATTTTTTATATTCTGTCCATTCATCTCAAATTTCAAAACAAATAAGTGATGTTAGGTACATAAACTTTCACTCAAAATAATTTTATAATCTTTGCAATCAAAACGATATATTTTTCTTATAAGAAAATAATTAATTTGAGTTTTACTATATAAATTCTTATAAATGATGAGTAAATCTAATATGGTGTCTTACTACCTTCATTAGTTGCTCCAAATTCATGGCGATCATGAATGCTTTTAAAATCATCTACCTTCTTACCAACATGTCCATTTAAACATTCTATAATAAAAAATTCTTTCTTCAAGAAGTATCTTTTACATTAATTCTTTTAAGTCATTACAAAATTTTAATTTTAAACACATACCTAAACTTACTTGAGGAGCATAAACATTAATAATATTAATAATCTCAGCATCAACCATAATAATTAAAACTACAATTTTATCTCCAATTTTATTAATTTTTACAACATTATCCTTAAAACTATTATCTATAATCACATCTATACCATTTTTAATATGAATCATACTTGAATATCATAATTTAAATCTAAACTATCAATCTTCTTAGCCTTCTCTCCAACCCATTTATTTCTTGAATGCATAGAATATTAATTTTCTTATGAATCATAATATATATTAATTTCATTAATTTGCTTGTAACGAAACATATATTCCAAGTTCCTATACTAATTTTAGTATCATGGATCAGCTTTTTTGCCCACATTTCTTCCATGATGTGGGAACCCTTGACTATTTAAAACTGCACCGAGCACTGGTGCAATGACCTTTGCACATTTCTTGTTGTATTCAAGCTATATAGCGCATCGTTGACAGGGAACACCCTAATATTAACATAATGTATTTTCATGTCATGATTATTCGATAAATTCTATGCTGATTGTTAACTACATAATACAAATATCCACTTTTCTCATTTAAGACTTGAACCTGACAACGACAGTGTTTCCCTCAACAAGAGGGAAGAAAAAGAAGACAATAAAAACACACCGTACCAAATGGGTCAATCCAATACTTGTTTATACTCACCTAATTCGTTCGCATTCCATTGGCTTGATCTCTATCTCCATCAAGACCTCTTTGATTTCTATATGAACTACATACTGATCAATTTCTAGTCTCTGAGTTTCTTATCTCAAATTCTCAACCTCAAATGCAACTATGAATCATCTAAGAAATAGAAAGAAGCAATCCCCCAACCATCATCCACAATAAATAAAATAAAGCAATTAAACTAAAAAAAAAGAAGAAGAAAAGAAGCTCAATTTATTCACCAAAGTGATGTGAGGTGACTTACATAGAACAGATGATGACAAATGAAGAATATCACAATTTATTCACCAAATCAGATGATTCAGGATGTACAGTATTTTATCATCTGCAGTATATAGCTTGGTCAATTTGTGGTGGAATTTGCTTGATTTCAGCTGCTAGTTCTTGCTCAATTCTATATCTGCCACATAAAACTTGAAGGGTTAAGAATAGAGCAAAAGCAAACAACTTCCTGACTGTACACCACATGATAAGGGAAATAGAACATACAAGTCGAACCGGTCCTCATAAGTGATCAAATTTACAGCTAGACCAAGATGACCATACCTTCCTGAGCGACCAACCTGAATTTCAAAAATACAGATTTACATAGAAAACAGCATTAATTAACAACTTAACTGAAACCATGAATAAACGAACAGTATAGTAGCAACTAAGTCCATTTAAAGTAGAGGGAACTCTTTGCAAAGAATCAGCAAGTATAAAAGACAACCAAATTCAGAAAGAGTTCATTTAAAAGACTTAACCAAACGAGGATAACAAATAAACGATAATAACCAATATGTAGTGCGGCAAAAGGTTGCTTAAAATCAGAGATTTCTCATACCCTATGTAGATATGTTTCCGAGTTCTTGGGGAAATCGAAGTTGATAACAACATTAACAGCTTGAATGTCAATCCCCCTGGTAAATAAATCTGACGAGGAAAAAAATAACTAGAATCAAAAGGTAGGCGCATAAATAATTTAAGCATTCTATCAATCTCAACATATATGTATATAAAAATTCAATCAGCATTTTGCACAAAAAAATCCTAAGTTAAAAATTGACAACTTATAGAAAAATAAAAGATAATTTTCAAATTTCACCAAATTATCCAATCATGGTAAACTGAATTAAAAAAAAAAAGCATCCATTACCTTATAAATAAGACTTATCTGCCACTTTGCAGATGACTGTGCAGTGTGCACTCTATTACTTTCAAGAAATTAAAATTTGTTCAGTTAGAATATTTATATCAGTAAAAACAGAGTTTATTGTCTTAGTGTCACACAAAAATTCCTTACACATACATAAGTTGAGACCAGCACTTAGAAGATCCACAATTTTTTTGTAAGGAAAACCAAAAAAGTCAAAAAGCCTATCCCAGCACATAAAATATCCACAATTTTTTTATGCGGAAAACTCAAAAAGTGAAAAAACCCAAGGTTTAGATAAGTTGAAATGATTCCATTAATATAAACTCCTAAAGACAGATGAGAACTTTGAAGGTTCGACACATTTGGGATCCGAAGGTCAATGATGGAGTTCTACAAAGGCCAAAATGTCAAAAACTTTGGGGCGCCAATGGGGAACAATGCCTATCATCCCAAAGGTGCACAAGAATTGATAGCGATAAGAATGGCACTGATACACATGGTCACTAATCAGCCCATCAACAGGTTGGCTAGTATCGAGATTATTAAATAGCTCCTCAAGTTTGTCATCGCTGCACAAGAGAACATGCAGATAAGTCTGTTGAGTAGAGAGAGGCAGAGATGATGTCAGAGCCATAGGTCATCGAGAATGAGGCGAAGCTAGCGACGGTGAAAGAGGGCATATCCAAATTTTGACTAGTGTAAGTCAATCATTACAAAGCACTACCTTGACTAACTGGAACTGGAAAGTCAATAATACAATACACCGGCCATGAACCATGAAAAATATCTTCATTGGCTGTAGGAGTCTTAAGATATTATAATTACTATTAGGTGATAATGAGCAGTAAACTTGGTCGGGGACCAAGTGATCAAAAAGACAGGCATCAGACAACCACCATTTAATTGGCATCGAGTGATAATCAATAAGGAATGTCGATAGTCTACTGCAGTGGGAGGTTGGCTTATTCATCTCCCAATAGGAGGGGAGATCGGCCAACTGGGTGACCAAGAAGATATATGTTGAACTTCGGTGATTGATATAGGTTGTTTGTCATCGGTAGGCATGGGCAATAGTCAACATAAAATGTCTAGTGACAATGAGTAATTGGTTGGGTTGTTCTTCTAATAAGAAGGGAGCAACAACAAAGAGGATGGACAACAGACATTGGAGGCCGACAAACATCGATTGTAGGTAGGCATTAGGCAATAATTGATTACAGTGAGTAGCATTGTCAGTTACCGACTGATGATTGCTGATGATTGGGTTGGTCGCTCTCCTAATGGGACAGTATATTTATCAATCGTTGAAGTAAGCATTGGATGTTAATAGTTGATGGATGTCAGTTATTAGTGTGTGTCGACTTAGACCCACAATGGCCATCAAGTAGTGGTGATGATAGGTGTTAATGGCAGTTGGCATATGGTGATTGACATGAAAGTTGGCATTGTCCAGTGGCTAATGTCCAACAACATAGGGCCGAGGATTCCCTCCACAAATTTTCGATTTTAAATTTGTACAAATAATGCCTTTACACCCCCCTCCCAATAACTTAAGGGATTTTTACATACATAACACTTCAAACTATTATATTTACTTATCTAACACCCAAAGTATATTATTTACATACCTACCACCTAAATACATCCCGTTTCATCAAAAATACCACTCCGTCAGAACTCCGTCCCGAGTCTACCTTTCGCTCGTGAAATTTCGCCACCTCCTCCTCCCTTGTCGGCGTCAACTATGGCCTACTCAGCGATAACCTCCTCTCCCCAGACAAGGTCGCTCCTCTTCTCCGCTCCATCAACGTCGGCCGCATCAGGCTCTATGGCGCCGAACCCTCCATCCTCCGCGCCTTCTCAAACACCGGCATCAAGCTCATTATCGGGCTCCCCGACCGCTGCGTTCCCACAATCGGCGTAAAAAAAATATATCTTTGTTACCTCTTCTCAACCTCGGCAATTCAAAAAGAGCAAAAAAAATGTTAACAAAATTTGGAAAAGGAAAATGCCTAATGAGAATGATCGCCTGTGTCGCCAACCTCCCTACCCTGCCATGAAATTTATTTCAGCAATATTCATTAAACCTATTTAAAAGCCCCAAATATTCCAATCGGCGATGAAATGGACCTAAGATTTAGTTGAGATTAATCCTTATTTTTTTTCTTCATACAAAAAGAATGAGAATAATGAGGGTTCTTCCTCTAAAAGAAAATAAAGATTAGGAATTGCTCTGAAATCTATATTCACAGATATATAAAAGTGAGAGAATTTTGAACAAGAAGACAAAAATATACTTGTTTCTTAAAATATCACGACGGAAGAGAAATGTGCCTGCGAGATGAGGGGGTTCCCTGCTTGGAGACTGTGGCCACGCTGGCTGTGAGAGATAGCTCAGGAGAAACAAGGGATGGTCATAGGCGCTGTTAAAGATAGCTGCCAGAGAGGCGAGGGATGGTTGCCGGCTAGGTAAGACGATGGTTATGAAAGCAGCGGTTCCAAATGAATCAAGGTTGACAGCTTCGGGGGCTGTTTTGGATGCAGAATTTATGTCGGATTCATGTAAAATTTGTTCTAAATCCTGCCAAATGTCAAAAAACGCAGAGTTAAATCTCACAGTAAATCTAAGCTCCACATCACGGCGTTTTCGACATTTTTCCCTAATCCCGGATTTCGTAAAGCCGAAGCAGCGCACGAACGCAGAGAAATAGCATTACCTTCGTTGTGAGCTCCCTAGCGACTTCCGGCTTCCCGCGCACCTTCGCGGTTTGTTTTGACGGGAGTGGAAACAGAATGGTAGTTTTGAGGAGTGTTAGGGTTTTAAAGTGGTGTATAGGTAAATAGAAAATTTTGGGTGTTAGATATGTAAATAGACTTATTTTAAGTGTTAGGTATGTAAAAATCCCATAACTTAATTATTTAGGAGTTGTTCGGTATTGGATTGGATTTAACTTTAGTAGGATTTAGTTAAGTGTAGTGTTCCAGAGATGAGGATGCCCAAGTGAATGAGTGGCTTTACTCTTAGAGATAGGATACGAAATGAGCATATATGTGAAAAGGTTGGAGTAGCTCCAGTGGCACATAAGATTAGAGAGAGTCGCCTTTGATGGTTTGGTCGAATAAAACGTCAGCCTTCCAATGACCAAATTAAGAGAATAGATGTATTAGATTTGACTATGTTAAGAAAGGTAGAGGTAGACTATAAAATACTTGGTCAAAAAATATTAGAAATGACCTTTTTTTATTAGATTTAAATGAAAATCCGACTCTTAATAGGACACCGGAGAAAAAATATTCATGTAGTCGACCCCACGTAGTGGTATAAAGATTTAATATTGTTGTTGTCGCTGTCGTCCTTTTTTAGCCAACCAAATGGCCCCTTGGTGACTTTTGATTCAAGAGTTATAGAGCGTTTTGTTAATTTGGAACTATATTAAGTAACAAAGCTCAACCATTACAAACTAACCCCTTGATCCAACGCAGCGAAAGCTGGGCATAACCTCTTGGTTTGCAATCATACCAAATATTAGCACACCAGAGCCAACCTAGAGGCTTGACCTTTATCAAGTTCCATATTCAATTTCATTACATCTCATTCAGATTTTCTAGTAGACTAATAAAATGCCTAGAAAAAGAATTACACTATCCTCTCTTTAAGTTAAAATCAATAGCATAAAAACTGTGTGAACGTTCACCCGTAACTATCATCTTTATCCTGGATCATATGGTATCAGACCATTACTTTCATTAGCCTTCGGGTTGAAGGAGGCCCATCAGCATCATTCATCTCAATTCCAAATTATTACGCATTTATTAGGTAAATTTAGTTAAGTATTTGGGCAAATAAATGAAACCTAATCCCAAACTATTCATATGGCTACTTTTTCGCGAAAACAGCAGCAGTTTTTAGTGGTCTTCTAATAAACTTCGATCATAAAGCAGCTTCTTACAATAACGAATTCCATAAAACTTAAACAGTAGCTAAAGCGTATGAGATCGCTTACAAAAAATTCTTACCAGTGCAAACAAGATTCCTGCATGCACCATTTCGGAAATCATGGAAAACACGATTCCGATGGTCCTGCAACATTTTGGCATGAATATAAAAGCAAGAATAACCAAGCTCTGTAATTTTCTTCGCCAGCAGTTCTACCCGGTTAACAGAGTTGCAAAATATGATAGACTGGTTTATCTGAAGCTGGTTAAGCAAATGAAAAATTGAACCATGTCAACATCAAGGAGATACACAATAAAAGGAATACATAAAATCACTGCATAAGAAAAAGGAGAAGACCTTAGAGAAAAGAGTATTCAGGCAGTGAACCTTCTGCCTTTCTTCCACAAAAGCATAGTAGTGTGTAATACCCTTAAGGGTAAGTTCATCCATAAGATTAATTGTGAAGGGCTTTGAGAGATATCTGTCTTTAAAACCCTTGACAGTCACCGGAAAGGTTGCCGAAAACAACAATATCTGCCTTTTTGCAGGAAGAAATCCAATCAACTGCTCAATTGAAGGTTGAAACTCCGGAGACAGGAGTTTGTCAGCCTGTTTATGGAAATACACCATAAAAAACTGATCTATAAAAAATTTCTCTGCAATGTAATCTATTATAAATATCCCACATCTTGGAAGATCAAACCAAGTTTCACAGTGCAACAGAGAATCTATGCATAACATAGAAACCTCAAAGCAAAAGAAAAAAAAATTCTTCCTCTAATTATTAATATTAGATAACATACAATAATTATTTGACTAGCATATATCTTATTAACAAAGATTTTTCATGACAAATTTCAATTTAAAGGGGCGGATTGTACAAATAAATCTCAAAGAACATAATAATCTATGTTTAGCCTCAAGGAAAATGTGTTCAAAATAAATAAGCTTTGCATTATATCGTTTCAAGAAAAATGGCAAAACATACAAAAAAATTAAAAAAAATTATGATAAGTTTCTATTGCATCATGGATTTGCAATAAGGTGGGTTGGAGAAACAAAGAAAAAAATATAAATATGTTCAAGCTATGAGAACACGAACATTGAAACAGTAGGATAATAGAAGTATAATAAATAAGGTACTCAATCACTTATTATACTTAAATAATTTTGCAGAGATATTATAAATTTAAGACAAAATGAATAAGTTAATCACAATAGAATAATGATCAAAAACCTGTAAAAAAGTTTAGACATGAGAAATAAGATCATAAAATTATGAAGATATATTTTATCTGACCAACCAAACATACCTCATCCACAATAAGCATGGAGCAATCTTTAAGAACACAAATATCTTTTCTAACAAGATCAAGTATGCGGCCTGGCGTTCCAACAACTAAATGAACAGGCTGATATAACCGCATAATGTCATCCTTTAAACTGGTTCCTCCAGTGGTGACCATAACCTGAATCTTCAAATACTTTCCAAGCTCCTTGCAAACTTGTGATGTCTGGAGAGCTAATTCTCGGGTAGGAACTAGTATCACAACTGGATTTATAGATACAAACAAAATTAGCAGCTATGAACGAGTTACATTGATGATTATCTTGTTTGTTGCTTCAAAAAAAACATCTATTAAATGGTTGCTAAATGCTAAGACAATCCCGAGGTGAACACCTTGGATGGCATTTTTTGCTTGATCAATCTTCTCTAGAGCAGGAATGCAAAAGGCAGCTGTCTTCCCAGTTCCATTTTTAGCTCTAGCAAGAATATCCCTACCAGTTAGTGCAATTGGAATACTTTCCTCTTGAATTGGGGAAGGACTTTCAAATCCCTTCTCATAGATACCCATGAGTAGCTCTCTCTTCAAAAAATAATCTTCAAATTCATTTCCTTTAGTTGCAGTTACATCCTACAAAATGCAGATTAAAAGCTATGTTACCTTAAGATGATATGTTTTACAGATATGTGGCATTTATGAGACCAAATTGAAAGGCAAGGAAACTTTAGATAAGCTATAGCAATCTAAATCTAACGAAGTACAATGAAATAATACAGTTCTGTAGGACAATGTAGCAATAACGATTAAATTTTCCCACACGTAGAGGAAATGGTGCAACAGAAACTCGGGAGGTAAGCACCCTTTCCGCATTTGTTTTCTCCCAAAAAAAAAATAATGTAAAAAATAGGCCCTAGCACCCCAATTTATGATCAAGGAGAATCAAGCCATGATAACACAAGAAGGAATCTAGAGGGAGGCGTCTACAGGTGACACTACTCCAATGGTACATAAATGAAAGCTAAACACTAGAGGTCAGCTAAATCATCATGGATTGGCTACACCTACACCAACATATGTGCTGATTGCATCATGGCTACACCTTCATCAACTTGTTACAGCATGATTAGCTACATCCTCAAGGATCACGGGATGTTAAGGCATCCCTTATTCAGTGGTGCAAGGATCTTTGATCTTTTCTTGTTTAGCAATACAGGATATTTTATCATCCAGTTACTATATCTATCTTTAGCAAAACGATATCTTTAATGATATTTAAATCTACACAAATATTCTTATATATATATATATATACACACACACACGCGCGCCCCCCTTCCCTCCCCCTCTATCTAACCAGCTGTAAGCCCTAATCCATCTTTAAGTAAGGCGAATTTTAAGACGGGCCGCTGATTGTGCAATTTTAAATTATAACTTCAACCATAGCATAAGTTTCAAATACATTGAGCTTTAAGCCAATAGCTTCAATGCCTTGGGAATGATATTCACATTGAGGCTCCAAAAAAGGAAGCTTCAAATTAATCTTATAAATCAATGAGCATCACATGTAAGCATTCGCCATCACCGAATTAAACTATGAATTTACCCAATGACTTCGTAAAATCTAAGAGTTGCGTCAGGTTAAGTGTAAAATGCCTGCATTATAATGCAGACAATTTTATAAACTAATGCAGCAACAAAGCATTGAAACTTTTACCTCGGTCTGGTAACGTGTATCAGGTGCTGGTATATTTAAATGTGATTTCCAATCTTGAATGCTGAGACCAAAAGAAAAAGGAATATGATAAACACATCATAATATTAGCAAAACATAGTAAATAGAGAACAAAATGTGAAAATATAAAGAGGAAAAATGATAAATTATATTATATGTGCTTATATTCTCTCACGTATCATTTTCCAATGAATTTAGGTTCGGACTGAGTGTTGTATGAAATTCAATTAGATTCCTATATCAATTATTTGGTTCCAAGAAGAAGATTCAATCTTTTCCTTAAAAACAGGGAACTCTTGGTGTTTTGTTCAATCAAGATAAGGAATACCAATCATTTATAACTTTTTTCAACAATTCAACTGCTTCAAGGAACATCAGTTCAATAGAGGCATTCCTCGGAAAAGTATTTTCTCACACTTGTTTCCTAAATGAAATTAGAAAAACACATCATTTGGATGCATTCCAATTAAATTGTTTTTTTTTTTTTTCATCACAATTCTGGAGAGGTATGAACAATCAGCCTATCGTAATATAGATCATGCATAAAAATATAACCAATTGACATTGTTCAACTTGTTTCTTGGGTTAGAAGATTGCATAACTCAATCTAGTCAACTCCATCAGCAATTGTTGGCCAATTTGAGGAAAACTTTAATAAAAGAGATATCTTAAGCACATTTACATATGGAAAGTTTAAATTAATTAACATTATCACGATCATCAAAAAGCGGAAAAATCTTAAATAGGCAATTGAACTAGTATGAAAGAACGATGAAAGAAGAGTTGAAGATTGGAATTAACATCAGCAATTAAACACATTTGAACAATAGGATTCCTGCACAAGTAAAGGATACCTAGAGAGAGCTACTCTTAATGAGAAAAAATATATTTACAAGTGTTTAGTTCCAGAGAAATTTGAGTTGCTGTAAGAAGATTATCATAGTTAGTAACATGAATTTAACTGATACATTCTAGTTAAGCTTTTCAGTCTATCAGTGTATTTCAAAAAGTAAAGCAAATACAAATCCTCATCCCCCACTTAAAAGGGTTATTTTGTCAGAGGAATTAGGAGTGAAAAGTAAAGCAAATGCGCTTGTTTAATTTAATTTAATTTTTTTTATGTTTGCTACAAAGTTAACATTAAGTATAATTTAGGTGCATTTAAAATACATAAAAATGACCATTTTGGCAGCATTTGAAATCCCTCCAAACCAAGCGAATTAGGAATATATCATGGAACATAGCCCTCAAGCCCTTTGTCTCTCGCATTTCCTCCCTTACATGTGGTATTCTCTCATAAAAAGTTATTGATATGCTTCCATCACACCCCCTCATCGCCCATGTCCTAATCTCACTGCTTGCCATTGATCACATTCCTTAATCACTTATTACGATGAACGATCTAACACCACTCACATCAGCCAACACCAAACCTCACTATCGATACCACACACACCTCCATTTGTCTATACCACCCACCTAAGAAATTGCCAAGTTTTTTAAATTATTTAAAAGTTCTTTTAAACTAAAATTGTCCTGATAATAGGATATTGCATTAATACATAATTCAAAATTTTCATCAACTCCATCCCAAGTCTTATCAATAGGAAAAAATCATCAGCAAAAAGCATACACATCAAGGCACATCATCTTGTAAATGTCAAGTAATAACATCCATGACTAAAGAAAAAATATATGAGCTTAAAGTTGATCCTTGATGTAATTCAACTGAATTTGAAAAATACTTAGTCAAACTACCTTCTATTTGAACAGAAGTAACAATTTATGTATACATATCATTAATGACTTGAACATAAGCATTATTAACTCCTTTCTTTTTAGAACTCTCCAAAGCACATCCATAAGAAATTTATCATATGCTTTCTCTAAATCAATAAATATCATATGAAGATCTTCCTTACTCTCTCTATACATCTCCATCAACTCTCTCACCAAATGTATAGATTAAATAGTAGACCTACCTGGCATGAATCCAAACTGATTTTGAGAAACATTAGCATCACGTCTTAATCTATGCTCAATTTCTTTCTCCCAAAACTTTAATGTATAACGCATACTGCTTTTTCACACTTCATTTTATTTAAAATCTCTCCAGCTTCAATTTTATTAAGACAATGAAAAAAAAATTATTTATTTTCATTTAAGGTACTAAAATCACTAAAGCCAATCATATTATTATAATTTTCATTGAAAAGTTTATCAAACTATCCCATCCACCTATGTTGAATATTCTCTTCTAAGAAAAATATTTTTTGATAGTCATTCTTAATGCATTTCACTTCACTCAAACACCATTAATTTATATATCATTATCTTTTAAAATTTTATTTATAATCACACCTACACTATTTCTAGTCCGACTTATACATGAATACCGAAGTTTAAATCATAAACTATCAATTTCCATAGCCTTTTTCCTAACACATTTAATTTCATGAAAGCATAATATTTATCTTCTTATAAATCATGATATTTATTAATTCCATTAATATGCCTATAAGAGTACCTATATTCTAAGTTCATATCCTAATTTTAATTTTACAGACTAGCTTCTTTGCCCACTTTCATCCATGATGTGGGAACTCTTGTTTATTTAACATTGCACCGGGACGAGGGTGCAGTGGCTCTTGCACACTTCTCACGGAATTCAGGCCATATAGCACATCGATTCTAAGAAACACTCTAGCATTAACACATTGTATTAAATGATTCATGTTATGATTGTCAGGAAGTTTTACATAGGTTACCTAATGCAACCTTCAACTTTTCTCATCCAGAGCTAGGAACTAGTAATGATAGTGTTCACTATCCCTCTAATATAAAATTGTATAATTTCTTATTTATTTTAACACATCCATCTTAATATTTCTCATTTGTGACATGTTCAACTATCCTAACAACTTTTTTTTTTCATTTTCAATCATCTAAATTCATATAACATAACTAATATAATTGAAATTTTATTAAATTTTCTTAATTCTCTATAATATTCATTTACCGTATAATAATCTTAAGATACTTCTCCAATTTAATCATCAAGCTTTCACTGTAAAGGTTATAACCTAATTTATGCCCCCATTCATCAATACAATATGTCTAAGACACTTGAGATTATCATATTTAAGTATCACTTTCTTTTAAAACTATTAGCTAAAAATTGGTATAATCTTCTATAGAATTTCTCCATTATTCCATCAGAACATTATTTCAAATAGAGTTTTCAATGATGCACAAATCGACCTCATTTTGAATATATTTTATAAGTATTTCCATGATCAATAAAAAAAGATACAAATATAAAAAAAAATGCATCAAGTGACCTCAATTTGAATACCAGTAAGAAAATATACTACCTTGGTCACTCCTCAAATACTAAGAAAATCTACCATCATACATAATTACTATAATTTCAATATGCAATTGAAAAAAAACTTTTCTCCCTTAATGTGCACTGCATCAACTATCAAAGCATTACATCATATGAGTTTCCAAGATTAATAAAACCATATGACGAAGATTACTTCATTGCTTCTGACATTTTTGTTTCATTCATTCCCTTGGTATAAAAATCACATCCATGATGAATATTAGTGGCACAAATCAAATTGATTAGCAAATATTGATGTAAGTTTTCATAACCTATGCTCCACAACCCTCTTCTACAACTTCATTGTATGAATTAATAAATTTGACTATAATTAACATAATCTTGAATATCTCCATGCCACAATACTTCTTCAGTTATTCTCCCATCATTTGGCGTGTTTTTGGTCATCTAAAACAAATAAAAAGATTAATTGACTAAACTACTACAATATGACTCGTACAATCTCACTATGCATCTCATCGGGACCAAAAGCTTTGCCATTATAGCCTTTAGAGTTAAATCCACTTCATTTTCATTTCGATCATTCACTATTCATAATGATATTCCAAAATGATTTCCCTTTAGAATAACATTTGCATATATTTTTAGTAAATAACTCCGTGCTTCAAAGCAAGTGAAATGTCTGCCACGATTATGACTATACAAACCAATATGAAGTCAAACGCGTCGCTTTAACATATCACACACTGAAAAGAAAGAGGCAGAAGGTAAAATCAAAGAGCAACTTAGATTTCATATACCTATGATTGATGCCATATGATTGAACCCCTCCGACTTCCTCTCGGTTTCCTGAGTCGTTTTCAATCTCATTCCTTCGCAACCACCGTTGCTGCTGCTGCAATTGTTGGCCATGCTGGCTAGCTGAAAGATTCCCCTGCACAAACTGCTGCTGTGGCTGCGGCTGCGGCTGCGGCTGCGGCTGCGGCTGAGGCCTTCTTGCATAAAAATTAGAGCTGTTTCCCCCGCGTCCACTGCCGTTTCCGGGAGGATACGTCGCTCGATAATTCATATAATCGCTCGATTAAATCAACCTTCTAAATCACAAAATATGCTAATCTAGATCTAAAAGTCGACGGTTCATGCTAGATGGACTTCAAGAATTCAGCGGCACTAAGCTGTTTGGAGGATTCCTCCACCAGCAGATAGAGGAATGTCTGAGTGTGAACGAAATCAATTTTGACGGATCCATGCGATTGGAGGAATCATAGAAAGCTCCAAGACGGAGAAGGGTTCCCATATCTAGTTTCGAAGAACTGAAGTACGATAAAGTGGCACGAGGAACCCTAGAATTTATAGTCCATTGAAAATTAATAAATAAATAAATAAAGAGGAAAATGGTACGATTAGGACGGCCGCGTGGAAATGATTTAGGGTATTGACCTATGACGTAGGAAACCGACGATGAGAAAATCGCCGAAAAATTATTTGCCATTTTTTATTTTTTCATGTATTATATAATGTTTCCAAAATAGAAAAAATAAATAAAGATAATTTTAATTATGATGAAATGATAAATTTTGAAATTTTTTGCATCAAATTTTAAAATAATTTGTTATCATATATTTTCTTTTCTTCAGCATAAGACAATACAAAAAAAAAAAAAGATTATTCACAATAATTTTAAAATAAAATAATAAATTTTAATTGTTTCTACAAAATAGAGATTCACTATATTATGAATTTAAAGAGGTTTTGGTAAAAATTAGTCACATATTTTTAAAATCATAATGTATGAAATTAGTCATATATTATTAAAAAATATTTAATATTTTATCAATTTTTAAATCATTATAAAGACTATTGGTATGCCTTAAAAAATTTATTTTGATGAACACAAATCTTAATACAATGTTTGAAAACTTCATAATTATATTCAAAATTGTTGGAATATCGATTTCAAAAATTTATAATTAAAGTGAGCTTCTTGATGAAATAAATCCAACAATATTAAAGGCGGTTTCATTCAAGTCTAAATAAGTCCAAATCAATTACTTGAAGGATATTTAAAAACTTTGAGACATTATTTGAAAGCCCAATTGACCTCCAAATTTTATATGCTTGTAGTCAAAATGAGTTGCTCGACAAGATGAATCCAACAAAGCTTGAGATCACTTGATTCTAAGGTCATTAAATCACCTAAATAGTAAATATTGAATAAATCATTTATGATCAAAAGATTTTATATGAGCTGTTAGATAAAGTTTTATGAAATTTTGATTAAATTTATCAAAATATCCACTTTAAGAGTATTATAAAATGAATCTCATTCTCCACGTAAAAAGAACCGAGACTTGAATTTGGAGAGAACTTTGATATTTGAAAAACTTTAGTGCTCTATTTGACGTTCAATGTCAATAATCACTGCTTGCCACTACCATCGTTCGACTATTATCATTCTATCTTTGTAACCAGATTGTTCTTGCATGATTGTCATTATCCATTCAACATTATCCAACTATTATCATCTTATGATTATTGTCACTTTGACATATTGTTCGATTAATATCATCTGACTAACACTATTTATCATGTCTAATACTATCTAACTATTTCATCTTCAGAATTCTCCCGTATTATTAAATTGTGCTACATACTTTGTAATCACATCTTCTCCAATTACGTGGAAGAATAGACTCTTGTAATCTATTATATAATGAATCATTTCATATGGGACACACCTTGTGGTCTATTCTCTTTCCATATTTTCTACATAAAAATTATGAGGTATGTTGCATTCTTTTTTTTATCGCTGTGTTGGATCTTTGTAAAAAAATAAGACGTTAAAATTCACTCTCTATCGCAACGAATTTTCTAGCATCCAACAAATACCCATATTATTACCAATAAAGCTTTATTATTTTGTATATATTCAAAACTATTGTGAATTAGAATTTTATGCCAAGATCAAAACTTTTTTTTCAAATATTGATACATACAATTGCAAAATTAAAAAATTATTTAATGGCGACACATAAATTAATTTTATTACTTTCTTAGCACTAACTAAATGTATATTATTAAGTTAAGGGTGAATTCCCAACATATTAAAAATGAACTAGAAAAAAATATTATAAATACATTAAAATTTTATATTGCATAATTTGACTACCTATATAATAAGTTCATCATTACAAAAATAACTTGAAAGTGAAATTCTACTATATATAATCTTATTTATAAATTATATAAAAAAAGTGCATTTGATACCATTGCTTCTTTATTTAATCTAGTCATGATTAATAACATTGAAACCTCACCTTACATCACAACCAACCCATTTATTATCCTCATTGAGTAATCTCAAGAGAAAAATTGTTACAACATTCACATGTGATTTATCATGCATAAAAAAAATATTGATCAAAACATTATTTTTACTTAAATAAATATAAAATTATTATTTTTCAAAGATATTTAATTTTTTATTCATTTTTTTAAAAAAAATTCTATAACATTAGTGGTGGTTTTAACCATCACTATTCTTCCGGAATAATGGTGGTTAAAACAACCACAAAAATTAACGCATTTTAACTTTTTCATAATAATTTCATAATCATCTTTATAAAAAATTACAGCCGTCACAAATAACCTAGGCATGCAACCCAAAGCCTTTTTCTCTCAAAACTTCTGTATGTATAGGAGAAAAAACCGCTAAAATTAGAGACTCATGCAAGGAAATTTAAAATTTAAAAAAAAATTCTGCAACTTTAATAAATACCAGTCCCTAAAATTAAACAAATCTTAGGTAAAAAATAAATAAATAAAATCATTCATGTTGCACAATAATAAAGTATTCCCTGCAGGTTTCATGAATATTCTCTTTTAGACTTCTTACATAGCTCGGTTGCTGCCTTATCCTAGCATTAATGTTACCACATTACCAGCAGCAGACCATTTTCTGCGAAACCAGAAGCAAAGAATGAAGAATTCCTAAGGAGAACCAACTATAGCACAGGAAGACAGATTCAAACACATCTCATGCATATACATACACATTCCCATAATGATCGTAGTGACAAACAAATAGGGGGCAAATAAAAGCTCAATATAATATAAAGTTCATCACTGATGAAAAAAAAAAATGAAACAAATTAGTCTAAGACTTTGTTTGGGACAGCTTTCGCACTGCTTTCTAAAACTATTTTCTAATATAAAAATTTTTAATTCAAGAAATTGTTATACTAGAAAACTATTTTAAAAAGAAACAAAAAAGCTGTCCCAAACAAAGCCTAAATCAAATTCTATTTCTGATCAACAGTGGCACCAACAGCATCAGGTGATTGCAAGCCAACTGAACTTTTAACCATTTTTTCTAACTCATTAGCATCTAATGATTCACGAACTCCTTCCCTTATTTCTGTTATTAAGCTCTCCATCTTATGCTTATCTTTGCTTGGACCTTTGTCTATCTCTAACCTCAACTCATCTAACTTACCTCTCAATCCAGTCCTCTCAACGAGCTTTTCTATTTCAGAGAAGATCACTTCATTTGCTATCCTTACCTTCTCTAACAAAATCGGTGGGGCTGAAGAAGTTATCTTCCTGTTCACTCCCAGTACCTCAAAGTTTGCAGATTTCAGCATTTCCATTATATCTTCCTTAGCTTGATCAACTTTCTTAAGTGTATCATCATCCAATTCCTCTCCCTTTGCCACCAAATCTCGTGCCTTACTCAATATCTTCATCTTCTCTTTTGCCTTATTTTGTAGCTTGTCGTTGATAGCCTTCTTCAGCATCTCTCCCTTTCTCTTTTGGTCTTGTAGCATGCTTATCTCTGATAACGTTTTGAGCTTCTGCTTTAGTCCATCAAATGATTCAGAGCTAGATAAGTTGATCTTAAATTCTTGAACAAGTCTATCTACCCTGTCTTTAAGCGTTGGACCAAGATCTTGATCTGAGGGTGCTTTTGATAGATCCATCTTTAGAGCTTGAAGTTTCTCCTGTAGACCCATTGCAATAAAAGCATTGGTAGTCTCCTTGTCCACGTCTTGTTTCACCAACTGCACATCCTCATCGAAAAAAACAGGTAAAGGGGATGTCTCCTTGGCTTTTAATACAGATTTCTTGAGTTCTTCAAGTTCTGCCTCCAGATTTGCTGCTATTTCAGAAATGTTAACATCCTTCTTCTTCATGTTACGTTTCAGCTCTGGTTCCACATAGCCACCTTCCTGGAAACCACCAAGTTGTCGGAACTTCAAATGTCTATGGCCAAGCAAAGTATCAGTATCCATTGCCGTGAGTTCCTGCAAAACACTGAAGTTTTAGGCTTAAAAATGCTGTGTGGAATCATAATATGATCAGTGTTATCAGGTTTATCCTAAATAATTGTAGAAAACTTTATAAATGATTATCCTTCGAGAAACATTCCATTAAAAAAGAGTACACTGTTAATTCTTTTATGGGATGTTAATTTTATTTTGTATTAAGTCTTTATGTACAAATAGTAGTTATGTTATTTTGGTTCATCACTTTTTCGTTCCTAATCTGAAATTGTTAATTTTATACACTCATTTTATTGTTGTGTCTTCTTCCATTTCTTGTTCACGCCTAAATCATTGAAATCCACTTTTGACTATTGATACATCCTCAAAAATTTATCTTCCTCGAGCACAAATCTCGACTCAAAATCAAGTTGGAAACTCCCGAAATTAAAATTGGGACCATCCAAACTCTGATTTCAGCAACTGAACGTCTCGAGAATACGAATCCAACGACACAAAATACAATCCAATCCAAGCCCAAATGAGTCCAAATCAAGGTTTTGAAGCGCTGTTGGAGGGTTCGAACCACAATTTGGATTACCAACGGTTTCCAAACATGACGTGCTTATAGTCGAATCGAGCGGCTCGACGAGACGAATCCAACGAGCACAAGATCACTGAATTCCGACATCACTAAGATATTTAAATGTCCATCAAACGGTCCATGATCAAGGGATTCAACATCGGCCGTCCATCCAAGCCACTTCCCATATGCCCTTAATCTTACTTCTATTTACGGGCCACACCACTCTAGAAAATCTATAAAAAGACCCCTCCTTCCTCTTGAAAGGGAGGCTCCAAGCAAGAGAGCAAGAGAGAAATCGGAGATCGCTATTGCCTCCTCGCTCCTCCTCGACCATCGCCTCAATTTCGCCAAACAACCACCTGAGGCCCGAACTTCTGCCGGACCACCACATGAGGCCCGAACTTTCGCCGGGTGGTGCCCGGACTTCTGCCGGACCACCACCTGAGGGCCTGAGCTCCACTGAACCACCACCTGAGGGCCTGAGTTCTGTCGGACCACCGCCTGAGGCCCAAACTTCTGCCGGACCACCACCTGAGGCCCGGACTTCTGCCGGACCACTACCTGAGGCCTGGACTTCTGCCGAACCACTACCTGAGGCCTGGACTTCTGCCGAACCACCACCTGAGGCACAGACTTCGGTTGGGCCACCATCTGATGCCCAGAGTTCTACCGGAGTACCGCCCTACTACAACAGGCTTTTTGACTGCGATCTACTGCCAACTACGATTTTCTGGACCCCTGTCTCCTGCTAACTATGGTCCTTCCAACCTACATCGCCAGACAACGGACTTTCAAACATCGGTCTCCTTCATACTACGGTCCTTCCGACCTACATCGCCAGACAATGGTCTTTCTGATCCCGGTCTCCTGCCTACTACGGTCTTTCCGACTTCTATCCTATCAATTATGGACATGCCAACCAAATAAACATGTCTATGTTGATTATTGTAACTCCCACCATGTAATGCACTCTATATTATGTACATTTATGACATTAACCAAGGCCTTCTCCTAAGAAGGGTCTCATTTGTAATCGACTGCAAATACTAGTGGATTCATTCAAACTGGGTCAGGCCCCGTGGTTTTTCCCCCTTTTCATGGGTTTCCACGTAAAAACTCTAATATCTCTTATGAACGCTACACCCTCTCTCTTATATGCTTATGTGCTGGATCTTCGTGCAACGCTAAGAGGCTAAACTTTATATTTCTCTACCACCGCGAATACTCCAGGACGCAACAACTATATTAATCATTCAATAATTGATGTGAAACTACTAGGAGTTATTTCAGAAATTAAGATGAAAAGATTAAAGTTTTGCTCTTTTAAATTTAAGCTAGTAATAAGAGAGAGTTAGGAATTAGAAACTTTTAACTTGCTTAAGTCCCAAAGAAGTACAAGAGAGATTAACCACGACAATTCATTCAAAATTCAAGAAAATTTAAATGCAAAGTACAATTGACAGAAACCCAACGCTTAACAATGAGAATTTCACCTCGAGGGCCGTCTCACTCAACTATTAGTAAGCTTTAGCGGAGAAAGAAGATCCAAACGATGAAGGATATCACCACTAGAGAGAAGGCACCGAAGAACTTCGTTGGTGGAGAGGTAGCCGGTGGGGAAGGAGGTAGTGGGCGGCTTACGAGGCTCCAATCGTGGCTTGAGAATCGTCGGTCGATGATGCTCGCAAGAATTGGGACGACTCGCTCCAAATATTCTTCAACGGTGGTCTCGTCTTCAAATCCCACGTCGAAGCACGGAGATCTTAGGATGTTGATGCTTCCGTCGGCGTTGAATACAAGACCCCGTTCAAGCTCGGGATCCGCCATTCAACATTGAAATGGAGAGGGGAGGCATCGTCTTATCCTTCCCTTGGCTTCTCAATCCGAGGGAGAAGCAAAGTGGGCGGCGGGAGCTGGAGAAGAGGGGAGGCCGGCGGGTGTAAGGAGCAAGGCTAGGGTGGAGAAAGGGATTTAGAAAATTTGGGAGAGATTAACCAAAACTGAAATTTAATTTTAGTTTTGAATAGGTTGGGAGGGAAAAGGCTTGAGATTTGAATTTCAAATCAAGTGGAGTTATGGCTTTAAGTGGGGGAATTAATGGGGATTAATGAGGGGAGCCAAGGATGGGGCCAGCGGGCTATAGAGAGGGAGGGAGAAAATTAAAACTGAAATTTGATTTTCAGTTTTAATGCAATTGGGAGAATTAATTGAAATTCAAATTTTGATTTCAAATGGGGAGAGGGTTTAAGTGGCAATTAATGAGGGGAGGCCACATAGGGAGGCCGGCGGCATGTAGAGGGGGAGAGGGAGAGATTAGGGGGAGGAACCAAGCTCTTTCCAAATAGGGATGAAGAGTTGGAGGAAAAATAATGACTCCTCCATTTAGGTTTCATTTGAATTTTGATTTTGAAAACTTTACATATTTAGCTTTGCCAAATTTGGAAACTTTTGAACTCAAGAGAATTGGAATTTTCAAATTTCGAGCAAGAGGGGAAAAAGGGAAGAGAGCCGGCGGTGGAGATGCTTGGGACGGGGAGGAGGTGGGGTGGCCGGCGGCCAAAGAAGGGTTAGGGCCGGCGGGTGGAGAAGAGGAGGGAATCGGAATGACGGGGATAGACCACGAGCCACGGACTCTTCCAATGACTGGTGGGTATTGCATTTCGCCCTCACCTTGGGCTCTCGTTCTCCTCTCTAGCTCTCCACAAGAAGAAGACAAGATAATCAAAACAAATTTTCATTCAAAATATTCATTAACCCTTTTACATCACATGAGACCACTATATATAGGTCTCCAATCAAGCAAAGAGAAAGTACATAATTGTCCTCTGGGCTACAACATCAAAGTAACTCCCCACAGGGGTAAAAACGGAAAAGACTGTAAATAAAAGATAAAATAATAAAATACATCGACTACATCATGACATCTGAATCAAAAATAGAGGCGCTGAATCGTGACCGTCGATCTGCGATTTCAACGGCGATAAACATGTCGGTAGCGTCTGTCGATGTCCTCATCAATAATGCTAGCTCCAACATCAGCATAATATAACCATTTCTCAGCTTGTTTACATATTTTTTTTGTTGCTCAACAGTGAGATCTCACAATAGCAAATTTTATTTTGATTTAATAAAATGTATATTTAAGTCAGTATAATATTTATAAGGTGTGTCATCACATTATTTGTCCTTTGTCAGGTTGTCGAATTCTGCTAGGTCCAGGTCCCTCGCAGTCGAGTTGGATGAAATCGATCAAAATGAATCACCGATACTCGAAATTAAAACGCAACACATGTCAAACAACGTCTGATCGCAAAACGAATATCTATAAGTAAAAGCTTCTGATTCTAACCATGACTAAGAGTCTACCTACATGAATAATGCGCAATATGTACTCTCGAGAAGAGTAGATAAAATATCAATCTCAGACAGCGTACACAGTCACGCGTGTTCCTCCGCAACATTTCAAAGAAATTATTCCCCGAGACGTGCATAATGTCGAGGAGCTCGTGACATTTTATGTGCCTCTAAGAAAACGGGATGGATCGGAGACCTTATTTTACAAATATGAAGAGCACGAAGAAGAAGGGAATTGAGACTGGCTCCACAAGCCCATCGAGCGCAGGGAGTTAATGCCTACAAGAATGCACATATTCAACATTGGAAATATCCAGAGGATGTTGCAAAAATAAGCCTGAATTCACACTCCTGCACAACAACTTCGCCTCTGCTTAAAGCTCTGGTATCGAAGAAATCTCCATGCATTACGAAGAAATGATATTCTCGCAAGAAGATGTCTCGGATTCGTCGTACAAAAGTACCCTCAAGGTGATACTCAGACCTTACTCCCAAGATTAACTATGAAAATAGAGAACTAGAAAGAGGGAGAGAGAATAAGAGAGAAGCTCTGCGATTTCATTGTTTGAAAGTAGAGAGGTTGAGATCAATAAGTTGTTGTGTGCCCTTAGGCTTGCCCTCTAACTATAGAAAAAAATTATATTAAAAAGTAAACACATCAATGATAAAATATGACATAATAAATCTTGCCACAAAAAAGATATATATTAATTATCTCTTTAATTACATGATATATGCATTAGAACTTTAAATATATAAGATGAGCCTACATGTAGCCACTGATTGGTCTGGTCCGATCTGATTGACCCATGAGATCAACATCTTTTAGCCAGTTGAAATTACTCGAGCTTAGCATGAGCAATTTGGGGTATACATGATGTATTCACGGAGTGACCCTATAACTCACTCCTAATATTTAACAAATATATATAAGTAAAAGCTTGAGAATTAAATGAGTAGAACAAGAAAAAACGTGTATTGTGGATGTGATTCTACAAAAGAGGGATATTTACTTTAGAATGGTTACATTTTTAACTTAAAATGAATTTTATGGTTTTAGTAGCACTTTTAATATATTGGATGTAGTTTGTTATTAATTAATGTTAGTGCATGAAATTTCAAAACTCTACTAATTGTCTGTTCCGGCCTTAGTATTCTGAGTATCTAGGGTGGTTCGTGACAAAAATACCCCTCAATTGAGAGCATTTTCATCCAACATGGATCTTGGAGATGAAGTGTACCCTCCAATAGGCATTTACCTCGCCAAAAGTATTGAATTACCATAAAGCTTCCCCCTTACAAACAAAACCCTCTCCAGAGGAAAGCAAAAAAAAAGCTTGAATTCATTTCAACTCTTTGAAAACCTTAGGAAAATACTATGTCAAGTCATTTTCACTCCTCTTGAACCTTAAAATTTTTTTACCGACTTGTGAATTAGAGTGTTTTCCTGGGAAACATTCTCCAGGTCAGACTCGTCGGTTTCCCTGTTTGTGTGCATACAAGAAGTGAGTGATTACTAGGAACAACATTCCTTAAGAATCACAATCAGCTTTAGATCGATTTCTGCACACAAGCTTCAAAGTTGTGAGACAAGTACTGTCTAAGCAAAGGACGAAATCAAATGAAATAATACATTTGACTTCAAAATATTGTCATAAACTACATCTTTTTTTTTTTCAAAAGAAATATAAATTACACTAACTTGCAGAAGCATGGATAGGTAACTTTATTTAACTATTTTAAAATGACTGAAGCTGCAATATGATAAAGTTCAACAATGAAGGTACACTTTCAATGTCGATAGCCACACTTACATTCCTTAGTATCTATGATATTGATGCAAGAGAAAGAATCAAACGTAACTATTCCAATTGTTGCCCTTTAAAAATGGCTTATTTCTAACTAAAGTTAAATCTAATAAGGAAAAACGGGAAAACAAACCCAAAGCTTGCTAGTTGTCATACCGCCTATGAAGAAGGCACACTTAAATAATTCAAATATAGTGCAGGTAGTAATACTTTAATATCAAATCAAGGAAAATTCAATGGCCTTGACAAATAGTGGATACAATCTAATTCAAATATTATGTGATTTAGAGATGCAATAAGAGAATTATGTTAAACCCAACAATTCCTGTGATATTAATTTCATAAATTAGAAATGAAAAACTTATTCACAGAAAGTATTGCATTAATTCAGTTCCACATCAAAAATCAATCAGTATTAGAGTAGCCCACTTGAAAATAAAGAAAGGGACACAAAATGAAATCATAAATTAGACTTTTTTTAACCTTGAATTTTATTGAAAAATAACAGGAATTAATCAAAAGTGCAATTTTGTTTTTCTGGAAAGTAACTAGACAATTACAGTAAGATTAAATCTAACTGCAAATCTCTAACAAGGTTATATGATATATTGAAAATGGAAAATATGGAAGAAATGAATAAGGATATTAAAAATCTTTCGAAGTACATTTATATATTCATTATGAACCCACAATTTATTCCAATTTCATTTCCTTTTCCCCGCCTTCTTCCTAGTACAAAATTAAGCAGCTAACAATTCTGATGTTACACATCACCACTCGTGAGTTTATTCTAGTATATCTATTTCGTAACCATGAAATGAATTTGAGGTGTACATAGATTACATAAAAGAAGTTAAATATAAGCAATATCATAGATCTACGTTCATTAAACCCAAGAAGCTGACTAATAGTATATAATGACAAGGAAAAAACAAGACTAAAAGACCTCGACTGATAAATCTTCTCTGAATCAACAAGCCTAACTGATTATATATTCTATAAATGAAAGTTATATATAAATGAGCACCTTCATGGCTCTTGTAACTGCAACTTTAATTTGTTGTGAAGTCCAAGTTGGATCAGTGTGAGCACCACCAAGGGGTTCCTGTGATCCATACAACCATCAGAAATAAAAAAAGCTGCCAAAAAACATAATCTTTCATTGTATTATCCACTTTGAACATAAAGACAAAGGAAACATAAATCAAAGAAGAAAAAGACACCAGGAAGTTTATAAACAAAAGAAAGGTTAATAATGCAATAAGACACCATGAACTTCATGGTCCAATTCCTTCACAAGAGGATGTTCTTAGAATAAAAGATTGAAGGATTTATGGTTCAGCTTTATTCAAGTTCTGTCTTTGTTGTCATCAACATCATTATCATCCCAAGTATTGATTCATGTTACGAGTTGCATTTGGTGCTAGTTATTTTTATCCGTTCATCTTAACCCAAAGCTAACCAAGCAATATCCAATGTCCTAATCATCCTTCCAAATGAATTCAGTGGCTTCCTTACCAAACTAGTGCTTCTTCAGTCCTCTATGTGTATACAAAAGAAAGATTATAAAGCACAAGAAAGGTAGGGAACTAAAATCAATATGAAGGCTAAGAAGGACATGCCACACTTGACATAAATAACTGGCAAGAAAAGATACACAAAGCTGTTAAAAGGATTAAAAAAGAACAACATTTATACAAGAGAAACAGATTATGGTTATGATCATGATATACAGCCATCTAAATATCAACATTTTCCGAGCTTCCTTACGACCTGGCAATAACATCAGAACAGCCCAATTTATACTATTGCTACATCAAGAAAGCTTTTATTTTAAGTTGAGCAGTTCGTAGCATAATGTGCAAGCCAATGGAGATAACTTGAAGGATGCATTGGTCCCGATAATCAATAAGGATTCTTCACTTAAATTTCAGATTTATTGATCGAGATACCTTTCCAAAAATAATCCAACGATTTAGGAAAGGAATTCAAGATTTTAGGAGAATTCAAATTTGAATTCATATTTCCATAAATTAGGCTAGGCTAATTTAGCAAGGAGAATCAATGTGGATTTCTCACTTGAATTTTAGATTTATTGCATACCTTTCCAAAAATAATCCAACAATTTAGGAAATGAATTCAAGGTTTTAGGATAATTCAAATTTGAATTCAGATTTTCATAAATCAGGCTAGGCTAATTTATGAAGGAGAATCGATGAGGATTTTCCATTTAAATTTCAGATTTATTGATGGGGATGCCTTTTTAAAAATAACCCACCAATTTAGGAATAAAAAATCAAGGCTTTAGGAGAATTCAAATTTGAATTCATATTTCATAAAATTAGCACTAGGTTGATTTAGAAAATGTTGGAGGATCCTTTTGGAGAAAGAAAAGTGGGAGGAGGGCATGAAAGTTTCGGCCATGGGAAGAGGGGGGCGGCGGTTAGGAGGGTCGGTTGGAGCTTTCGGAGGAGACGGTGGCAAGGCGAGCTTGATGGTGGATGGAGGCGGAGATAAATCATGAGCCCGGAAGCTTCCTGCATCTCACAAGAACTCTCAAAGCTCTCAAAACACACTAAGACACAAAGTGCATAAATTTCATTCATAATAATCATCATCCCTCCGAAAGTGGAGGAGAGGTCTATAAATAGACAAAATACAATAAAACATCAAATGACAAAAATGCTCCCCGATCACATAAACCTAATCCCTCAAGTGAGGATAAAAATAAAAAATTACATATAACAAATCAAATACAAATAAATGCTCAAAAATAGAGTAATTCGATCGTAGGCGTAGATCTTCGGCCCTTCCTCTGGTAAACTCTCCACGGTCTAATGTCCTCATCAGATATGCTCTTGAACATTCTCTTATGGCAGCTCAAAATCATTCACTATATAAGTTTGTGAACAAGCTCGTTTGGTAGTTCGAAATAATAGCTGGAAATCTTGGCGAATATGTTTGTTAGTAAGCTCGACAAAGCATGATAAGGCTTGTTTGTTTAAAGCTCAAATAAGTACAAAATGAACCAAACATGAACTAAACTAAACATGAACATCTATCAATTTAATTTAACCAAGCTTGAACATGAATAAGAAAGCTCGAATGAACATGAACAAACTGATAATAAATGAACACAAACATGAACAAGCACATTTTCGGCTCGACTCGGTTCATTTACAGTCCTAAAGAAATTTGCACTTCTCCCAGCACAAAATCCTAGTTTTGGTCTCATTCCAACTCAGTTGCACGAATTTCCTTCAATATCCCTCTCATGAACATGCTTACAAAGAAAACAAAAACAAAAACATGTCCCCAATGCTCTTTCTCCCACACAATGCCCCACTTGCTTACTCATATTTTTTTCCTTAAGCTTATGCTCTCTATATAGATAGATAGATAGACAGATAACTAGACAGATAGATGGATAGATAGATGAGATGCTCAATTTAAAAGGAGGTGAGATTTTACATGAAAGTGTAAGAAAAAAAGGGAGATGGGAAGGACGACATAGGATGAGCTGGCACAATAAGCCGACAAGTTGAGTCATAAGTAATTCAAACTCGAGCTCAACTAGTGGGCTTACTAAGCAAGGTTTGCAAGCTCATTAATGAGCGCAACTCGAGGTAGCTCAACTCAGTTATTCCTAATTCATGTCTAGTAGCTATGAATTTTAAACAACTATGTACATACCTCTAAACTATTAAGTGAAACTCATACGATCAACTCTTTATTAGTAAATGACTCGACGTCAATCCCGAAAGCATATCTTTGAAAAACATAAAAATTTCTACTATTAGCTCAAAACACCTAAGAGAAGGCAACTCATAATTATTACTTAGGCTCCTTGGATGTTATGCCTTATAGCCTTTTGGTGTTGGGAAACTAGATTCATTGGTATTTATGAGATGATGGAATCATAGGATTTTGATTGATTTTTTCTCCATCACCGAAATCATTTCCCAGCATTTGCTCAGGAAAAATGTGCTTAAATCCTGCCTTTTAAGCAAGGATTTCATACTTTATGAGGTAAATTAATTTTTTAAATTAACCATATTTCGCCCAATGTTTATGTCATTGTTTATTTAAATCTAGGTCTAAACTTCTTATGAGTGCAAGCCCTCATAGTTAATTACCTCTCCCACTCGTGAAAGAACACCCTTAATTAAGGATGAATACTTTTATATGACTTTAACTTTAAACTTGATACTCTGAGATTTGTTTGGATTAATGGGAGATGTTTGTGGGGGATCAAGGTAGATTTGATCAAAATCTCATGGTTCCATCGTCCTAATGTGGGCTCCGAAAATTCGGCCCCGGCCTCCGCTCGCTCTTCTTATTCGGCGAGGGAGTTTTAACTGAATAAATTCCGGGGTAAATTTTGGAAGGCAGATGGGTTTGTAGATAAGACACTACCCAGAGATTTCGTCCTCATTTGGTGAGGACTTTATGATCTGAGTTCTGGTTTCCTATAGGCGCAAGCCCCTATAGTTAATTACCCCTCCCGATCACGAGAGAGAACTTTCGATTAAGGCTAGTCGTCGATCAGATACGTAGAATATACGTGATATCTAGCATATAGTAGCAGCATTGGGTTTGGAAATTGGGCTAAATTTTGGGTATTTGGAAAGGTTTGAAAATTTGGAATTTGAAGGGTTGAGAGATTGATATTTAAAAATAGAAATTTCACCATCGTACACTTAAAGTGAATGGTGGGGGAATGGATGATGGGCCCGATCAAGATCCCATGGTTCCGTCGTCCCAGGCCATCGTGGTCCCTAGTCTACTTAGTCAGAGGAGGTAGTCGACCCAACCTGACAGAAGGATCCTTGTCGGCAGCCATGGGTTGCTTCGTCCAAGGGGACCTTGTAGACCTGGGTTAGATGTTTGTCTAAGGGGACAAATTTGAATCCACCTTAGCTGACAGAGGGCTTTGTGCCCTATCGATCATATTCTATTGATTCATATCTCAAGGATTTGATGCCAATAAAGAGCGTATTGGCTCTGACCATAACCGGTATTGCGTGGTGCCATTTGGCGGCAAAACCACTCGGTTTAGAGGGCCCCGGGTCGTCATAACCGTTTATCCTGCGGTGCCATTTGGCGGCAAAACCGCCGGTTAGAGGACACGTACCACGTCCTTACTGGCAAGAGATTGTTTGAGAATGGATCCTAGTGATATTTTCGACTAGGCATTAAGCTCTTTTGTGAGCTGAAGTAAATTTTAATTTGTCCACCTCGGCAAATTGTTGCGGAGGGTGGATGGATTTTGCTTTGAGAGTTAATGGATTTATTTCAGATTTTAAATATTTGGAATTTGGAATGATTTTGGATTTTTGGAGTATTTGGGTGGCATTTGAAAATATTTGGGAACCCCTCCGGTTGAGATCTGCATTCAACACGGCCATCATCGGGGTGTTTGGGGTCATTTTCATTTATTGATTGAACCTTGTTAACTCGACCAAGTGGTTGATCGAGGATCGGGTTTCGTAAGCTTCGTGCTTTTGTTTATGAATCTTCTTGATTATAGGCCTTGAAGGCCTAAAATGAATGTATAAGATAAATATTCAGGTCGACTTCATGACTGTATATTTATCTGATAATTCGAACCCTGTCTACTTCTATTTACTTGCTTAGGAGGATTGGGTTTCGTAGGCTTGGTGCCTTTGTCGGTGAATTCTCTTGATTTTAGACCTTGAAGGACTAACATGAATGTATTGAAACAAATACATCGATCCCCACAACCGTATATTTGTTTGGAGGTTCAAACCCTGTCAACTTCTGTTGATCCGTATAGAAGGATCGAGTTCGAACTAGAATTCACTTATCAACCCGCGTAGCATCCATAGGCGTCACGTGTGTACCAATAACACGCTCGCCAGGGCCCATGCGGGTTGAGATTGTATTTATCCCTTGTGAACCTATGTGTATACAAACTACGGTGCACGTGTAGGGGTATTTTTGGAATGGACGCCTTCTGTCTGCTTGTACGAATGTTGCAGATCTGGTGGCGTGGCGGTCTTGATGTTGTGAGGCATTTCCTCATTCTGATGTTGACTCCCCCTTTCTCAATCACCGGGGAAGAACTTTCTAGACTTTGAAGTCCGTTAATTTGCAAAGGACTCTTTTTGAGATCATCACTGTAATGGATTTATTATTTCTGGTGTTCGTGGGCACTAGAACTGTTTTCCTTTTGAATTTAGGAATTTTGGAACACCGGGAAGTTTAGCTCGGATTTGTTCAAACATCTCTTCCATTCTACAAGAGGTTCTTTTCGTACATCGGGCTGCCTTTGTACCCGGCATGTTGGAAGATCTTGACCACCAATGTCGTAGGTGATATCTGTACTTGTGTCCACAGTGATTCGTTGTTCTTTCAATACACTGTTGTTATCCACAAGAATCCCTTTGCAGGGGACCGTCGTTGTAGGTAATATCCGTACTTGTGTCCACAGTGATTCGTTGTGCCTACAAGGTACTCACTGTTGTTATCTACAAGTTGGTTGTATCCATTTACGAGGACCCGTTGCGTCCGCCACGAGCTCCTGGAACTGTTCGTAGGAGACCCATTGTTTCCTACATCATGCCCACCTGTCACCAATCTCAGGTGGTTTGATGATTACACTTGCTTGTAGGGGACGGTCCTTCCATTATTGGTCTCCCATATTGCCTTTTCAATCAACAGGCATTTGTAGGGATTGTCGTAAGAGTTCGTGTATCGAGGTCTTATAATGTACCCTGAGTCACTATCGACTGTATGAATATTGTTGTAATTTGAACTCGCTCGCACATGATTCAAGCTTTTCCTTTGTTTATGTTCGAGTTCGAATTAAGTTTCATTTAGACTTGAATTCATCAAGTTCACAAGTCCCCACTTGATGTCGTATAGCCTGAGTTCAAGTGCGAGTTCAACTGCTTTATTCGGATCCGGATCCAGTCCAAATCAAAGTCTTTGTTTGATGTTCTAGTCTTGTTCAAGTCCCCTGCAGTCCTTCGAATTCAATTGCATGCTCACATTTTGTTCAAAGTCTTTTGGAGTCCTTTTGAGTTCAATTGTATGTTCGTATTGACTTGATTTTGACTTCAGTTTGATTTTATCTCATTTGGTTTTGATCTTTAGAAATCATTTAAAGGAGGTCCAAGTCCCCTGTTGTTCATATAAGTCCTCTGCACATTTAGTTCAATTTTTGTGTATTATTGTCTGAGTACAGTTCTTCTACAGTGTTGCCCAAGAAGGTCTTCAAATTGTTCAAGTCTTTGTACATTTCAGTGAAAATTTCGGCAGCACCCCGACATATCCCCCGTTTGAGGGAAAATAGGGTAGTTGGGCCTTCCCACCACGCTACTAGAGCGTGTATGGTAGGTGTCCTTAGACACCGCGACCGTACAAATTTTCATCCCACCACGCTACAAGAGCGTGTATGGGGCCTTCAGCAGTATCCGTACCAGAACAGCAGTGACGTACCAGAACAGAAGTGACTCCCCACCATGCTACAAGAGCGTGTATAGGGCTCTCCCACCTCGTCGTATGCGTCGCACCGGACTCCCTCCTACCGTGCTACAAGAGCGCGTATAGGTGGTTCTCCGGTCCGCTGCAAACGTCGAGAATGAGATTTTGGAACATCATACCTTTCGTAGCAGTGTCGGCGGTGTCGGTGTCGAGGTCGAGGCCGAGGACCGTCCCCACCACGCTACAAGAGCGTGTATAGGGCTTACCCGCCTCGTCGTATGCTTCGCACCGGGCTCCCTCCCACCGTGCTACAAGAGCGCGTATAGGTGGTTCCCCGGTCCGCTGCAAACGTCGAGGACGGGATTTAAGTTAGAAATTTATACCTTTAAGGCCGGCGATGGAGGCTCGTGGACCGAGACAAGAGGCACGGTCGGCTCGTGGATCGAGGCAAGAGAAGAGGCCTTTTTTCTTTTTCTTCTTCTTTCTTAAATTATAATTAATACCACTTAATTATAATTAATTAATTATTTATTTTTAATTAACCACTTAATTATAATTAATTAAGATAATTAACTAAATTTTATTAAAATTAATTAAAATCATAAGTCATAATTAATTTAAAATTAATTATAACTAATTGATATTAATTAATTTTAATAAATTATAATTAATTAGCATTAATTAATAATAATTTATTATAAATTATAATTAATTGAAATTAATTCTAATTAAAATTAATTATAATTAATTAAATTAATTATAATTATTTAATTAAAAATCAACTTTAATTAATTATAAAAAATGTAATTAATTAAAACTAATATTTATAACTAATTATAATTAAATAAAGATAATTATAATTAAATATAATTATTTTATATAAAAATAAATCCCTCAATTCGACAGATTCACGGGATATGGCCGGAGAAGCGTGCGGAAGGTAGCAAGTTACCTTCACTGCCGACGAGCTCTCAACGTTGCTTCCGTTCAAAATGTTGTAACCTCCGATCCGCAGGAGGGGAAGTCGTCCAATGAGCCAAGTTGAACAGCACAGAGGCGGCAAGCTCCCGTTGTGCTTCCGATCGAAATGTAGTAACTTCCGATTCACAAGGAAGGAAAATCGACGAAGGAGCGACGTTGAACAGCCACGGAGAGGCCGGAGTAGCGTGTGAAGGGAGAAATTTGCCTTCCACAGCAAGCGAGCGCCTGTTCTTGCTTCCGATCAAATGTCCGACTTCCGATTCAACAGGAAGGAAACGTCGTCGAAGCAGCGAAGTCGAACAGCACAAGGAGCCGAAGAAGCGCGTGTGAGGAAGAAAGTTACGATCACAGCCAGCGAGCTCCCTGTGCTCCTTCCGATCGAACTGTCGTAGCTTCCGTCCGACAGGGAGGGGACGAGTCGAAGGAGCGAAGCTGGACGTCCACGGAGGAATCGAAGAAGCAGCAAATGGGAGAAAGTTATCTTCACAGCCGACAAGCTCCCGAGCTTGCTTCCGATCAAAATTTCGTAACTTCCGATCGAGAGAGGAGGGAACGTCGTCGTCAGAGCGAGATCGAGAGAAAGAGAGGGAGAGATCGTGCGAGAGCCCAAGTCCCACGAGTCCCTTCCTTCGGCCCTTTTTACGGCTGCCAGAGAGATCGTGCAACTACGTGGGGGGAGATCGTGGGCGTGGAGCTCGAGCGACATGGCGGAGAGGTACGTGCGATCCTTTCTCTTCTTTTTTTTTATTTCATTTCAGGTCAACACCTAAGAATACCAATGTTCTTAGTCTACCAACATTAAAGGACCATAGTTCATAACTCCAGAGAATCTGATTAGCAACCATGTGTTTCCTCTTCTCATAGATCCTAAGTAGACCGATGTGATTGTATATAAATTTTAGTTTGTTTGGTGGCTTAATAGCATAGAAGCTGGTCCGAACATAATTGAACTAGGGCTTACATCATTTGGAATGTCAAGTTCAAGTTGGATAGGGATTGCATCCATTTGAATGCCAAGTTTAATTTGGATAAAGTTTACATCCATTGGAATGCTCAATTTTAATCGAGTTAGGGCTTACATCTGTTGGAAGGCCTGATCTTAATTAGAACGAGGCTTATATTTATTGGAGGACCCAAAAGGTTTAATTAGGTTGGGGCATATTGCTCTATTAAGGCGTTGCCTGAATAGTGAGTTTTATAACCTAGTTTAGTCTAAATTGATGGGCTTAATGTAGGGCAGCAAATGAATTGAGCGTTCGACGATATACTCATGGCTCAGCTCGATAAGAGCTCATTTATGCTCATTTGATAAGGTAAATTAACAAGCTTGAACAACTTTGAGAAATACTCGATAGCGAAAAAAAACAATCTTGAACAACCTGACGTTCGGCTTGTTTATGTTCACGAACAATATCGTTTAGAGCTTGTGAACATGCTCGTTAACCTCGATTATGCCTTACTTGATTAAAAATAAATATTATATCTTATTTAACAAATAAGATAATTAAGTCTCACGTTATTTAACTATATATATCACTGTTTTTTAAACTCCCGCCCGTCTCTATCTCTCTCCTTTGTGGCATCAGTAAAATCCCAAAAAAAACTATGGGGGTTTAGTCCCACATTGCCGGGATAGGAGTGATTTTGCTATATTAAAACAAATTACATGTGAGGGTCATTCACTGAATAGCGCGCAACTGGCGGACATGGCAATTCGGGCCAAGATAACTTCTTTCGTTAGCAAGATTGGGGTCTGCAATCTGGGCAGGACGGTCAGCAAGCTGGCGGCTTGATTTAATCATTTTTTTTGTAAATTATGAGCAGCCGGCTCGGCTTGTTAAACGAGCCGCACAATAAGCTTAAAATTAACCGAGCTGAAACCTGAACAAGAGATGAGCTCGAACATGAAATTTTTAAACGAGCTCGAGCTTGAACAAGTGCCAAAGAAGCTCGAATCTTATCGAGTCAAGCTTGAGCACGATTTTGGCAAATGAGCTCAAACTCAAACAGGCCGAAGCTCGGCTCGGCTCGGCTCGTTTGCAACCCTACCTTGGTGGCTTTTTTATCAGTCTGATTTGGCCTAAAATTAGGACTAGCATCCATTCGAATGCATGGATTTTAATTAGGTTGTGTCTTACATCCATTGGAAGGCTAGATTTTAACTAGCTTAGGGGCATACTACTCTAGTTAGATGTTAGCTGAATAGTAGATTTTACACTCTATCCCTATAAGCAAGACGATCTGATAAATTGTGATTCAAGTGAGGCTTACATCCCTTGGAATGCCTTGATTGAATGACATGTTTTGCATAATCATCCTATGTTTTAAAAAAAAACTTAATAACTTCAGAATATTTGAGAGACGTTGAATGAGTTAAACTTATCGACTTGTAGGTACATTCTAACGCATATATGTTTGATCAAAATTTATGATGGGTTTTAAGTATAGTCTTATGACCTTATCTTACAAGCAAGTCCACTTGATGAATACATCTCACTAGAATCCTTGAATTGACTAGCAGCTAGCTAACTTGAATTAAAGTCCTTAATTGGCAAGCCTGATTGATCGAGCCAACATTGTTTATATTTGACTCGAGTTTTTAAAAGGATATTTTGCAAATGCACTTGCATAAATGATCTACTTGCTAAGATCAATTCAAATCTTAAGCTTGTTCAATAATCCAATTTTGGATCAATTCAAATTTATCTAAATCAAAGTTGACTCATTAGTCAACATGATGCGGACATCCAACCGTCCATGGCTATCCGAGGAGTTGAAGATCAACAGCTGTCATCGTCCCACGTTATCTTATATTTTATTTGTAATTTTTAAATTTTTATTATAAATTTTTTGTTTTTACCCTCACTTAAGAGGGTCGTCCTATGTAAGCCTTAGGGGCATATGTGTCTTGTTTTAGTTTCTTAGGCATATAGAGGCCCTTTCTTGTGTAATGGGATGATGAATTGTTAATGAAATTTTATTCTACTTGTTTGATCTCTTAGTGAGTTCATGAGAGGAGAAGGATCTATTTGTGAGTTCCGAGATTCCCAAGATCTCTTTGTGAGTTCATGAGGAAGTGACGCTTGTAGATCTCTTTGTGAGTTCTATTGGAGGTGTTGCTCGAGGTGTGTGGCTTCGGATTTTCTTTTTCCTAAACCCAATTTATTTCTTCTCTACCTAACCAAACTCTCTTCCTCCCAAATTCCCTCCACCGGACCCCATAAGTCCACCGCCGGCCACCCCAGGCCGATCCCGCCACTGGCGGGCCTCCTTGGGACGGCCAAGCCACCGGCCTCCAACCCTCCACTCGCCGGCCCTCTCTCCACCACTCCATCATATTTGAAATTCAAATTTCGAATTTCAAATTCTTTCCATATAGGTAATCCCAAATTAGGAAAGTTTCTTTCATGAATCCAATTTCAACATAAATCAAATTGGAGTTATTATTTTTCTTTCCTAATATTCACTACCTATTTGGAAACTCCTCTACCCCCCCTTCACCCAACCCACATGTTTAAAATTCAAATTTCAAAAGGGCATTAATTGCTTCCCCTAAAATAAGGCTAAGTAATTAAGAGAGCTATTAATTGAATTTCAAATTCAAATTTGAAATTCAAAAGCTTTCCAAATACTAGCACTTAAATTAGGAAACCCCTCTTTGAAATAAAATCTGAATTTTAATTCAGATTTTCTTTAATGCTTTGAATAATGTGTGGGCCTCACTTAATTAGCCATAATTCCCCTCTCCTCTCTCTCTATGGCCGGCCCCTCTCCATGAGCTTTCTCTCTCCAATTTTGTTAATACCCCCCCTCATTAAGCCTCCCTAATTACCTCCCACAATTCCCTCTCATCCAATTTAATTCTCCCCATTAAAATTTGAATTTAAATTCAAATTCATCCCGCCAATTCCACTTAATCTGAAATTTAATTTCAGATTTCCATTCTCTCCCCCAAATTGATTTGGGATTTAATTAATCTTGCCACCTAGGCAATTAAATTAATATCAAGACTATTTCCCATTGTTATTCCCAATTTTTCCTGCTATACTCTTTCAATTTCTGCATCCAGAAAGCCAGAACGCAGCAGTTCTTCATGCCAAACTGCTGTCCAGAATTTTTTTGGACAGATTTTATGCACTGTCCTGATCCGATCACCCTTAAAGTTGCTGTCAAGGTTCCTAAGGTCAATGCGTGCTGTCCAAACTTTCGTACTAGCTGTCTGAAGGTTTTGGTTTGCTATCCAGGGAAGTTTGCACATGTTTTCTTGCTGTCCAGCCATTTGGAAGGACTTCAAATGCAGCCCGGACGTTCTAGGTTGCTGATCACACGTTCAGGAAGGTTCTTAGATGCCACATACTTTCTCCCAAGCCTTCCAACAGTCGCGGGAACTCCGTATTTTCTGATTACTTGGATCATCCTTGCATGTACGTTTTACATCACAACATGTTGACTACAATCTGAGTTCAATTTAAGAAAAAAATTGATCTCATTTTTAAATGAATCTTCAAATCAAAGTTGACTCATTAGTCAACATGTTGACTACAATCTGAGTTCAATTTAAGAAAAAAATTGATCTCATTTTTCAATGAATCTTCAAGCCAAATTAACAAACCTACTCACAAGAAGCCCCAATCTTAAAATCATATGGTTTCTCTACAAGATAATATAGATGCATTCATATTATTCGAATACTACCAAGCAAATAAAATGTGAAATCGCCAAAAAATTAAAAAAAACATACTGGAATAATCCCATCTGCGATTTTGAGCTTACACAATTCCGTTGCTGTGATCTTCAGTTTCTCAGCTGCCTTCAATATGATGAAACAAACATTGTTAACTAGAATTCTACTGAATATTAAAAACATGTCTGCAAACAAAATCAGCATACCTTTGGAGCAGCTTGTGAAGTTTTCCACAAGATCGCTGCACATGCCTCAGGGCTAAATTAAATAAAAAAACAAAATAACAAAATAAAGGGTGAATGAAATGTGAAAGCCAACATAAATCACATGGGAAGGATATCCAGATGATTTTTCCATGAATAGCAAGGGTCATTATTTGTAATTGTAAAACAGAATGATTACAAAGCCAACATCTAAGACAAAGCATATGGATACACACTTATCCAAACATGATCTTCCCACAAGATATAAAAAGAAAATAGAAAAGAAAAAGAAAAAGAAAGGGCGATGAGAAACTAAAAATGAGGGTCACATCAATCAATTTTAATTTTAAATTTGAATTTTTCTTTTTTGAATTCTCAATAGTATTCATCTGAACAAGTATTTATATTTGTTTATAGGTATTGATATGCCTATGATAAATGAGTTTCTGCGGCTTGATTTTAGTCTTGGATTCTATTTCCACATCTCCGGTTGTTTTCCAGTTTCTATGCTCTGAAACATGTCAATATTAATGTGGTAAAAATATTCCGAATAATTGATCTTATAAAGTTTATAATAATGAGGCATGTGAAAATAATATGCACTAAATCAATGATATGGAAGATGAAATAACTATGAACAAAAAAAAGCTTAAGTATCTACATTAGATGTGAGGATGGAGGGTAAGACTTTTTCTTATTGGTTATGGATATGGATAAATTTTTTAAATGAAAAACTATACCTGATGAGAAAAAAGTTAGATTTGATAAATTAAAATAAGTATGACAAGATAAAATGATGTAGGCAAGGTGGGGGGGGGGGGGGGGGGTCAAAATATCTTGGGTTGAGCTTGGGCTTGACAAGCTTTGGGTGTGCTAGTTACTTGGGTTCTTTGGTCTTTTGGGATGCTGTTGCTCTCTAATTGGGCCTTGGCTGCTTTGGTTTTGAGCTAAATTCTTGGGAGCTATTTGGTTCTAGCTCATTATTGCCAGAGCTGATGTTTTAGCTCATTATTTGGAGTAATTGCACTTGATAGCTCATTAAGTGGAGTTGGATCTTTTCCTTTTCCCCTTCTTTGTGTCCCCTCGGTTTCTTCCTGTGTTGTTTCCCGTGGCTGGTTCTTCTCCCTTGTTGGGTGCTGGTTCCGGTCCCCTTTGTGCCCCTTCGATTTCTCCCTGGCTGTTGGTTCCGATCCCCTTTATGCCCCTTCGGTTCCTCCCCTGGCTGGTTGTCCCGTGGCTGCTTTTCTCTATTTTTTGTGAGGCTTTTCAGGTGCTGTTTTGGAATAAATTCTGACCTGATTTAATGGGATTAAATGAAGATAAAAGGACTGTTTGGCTGCCCCATTTTCTTCTATAAATAGGTGATGTTTTGTAATGTTAAAAGAGGAATATATAATCAGATTTTTGGAATAGAAATCCTGAGGGTTTTTGTTGGAAAAGCTTGCGAGCTTGTTCTGTTCTTCCTCTCTTCTTCTAGGAAAGCTTGCGAGCTTCTCCTCCCTTTCGTCTCGGCTTCTTATCTCCTTCTTCTCTCCGCAAGTGCCACTCCATATGTATCTTTCTTCTTAAATTATCAAAAGATATTATGTTTTGTTTTTAGAAATATAATGTTGTGTTTGTGTCTTTTTATTTAAAGTGTATGTTTGTAGTCTCCAACTTGTGGGGGAGACCTAGTTTTTGTTGGTATGTCTTTTCTTTTTGCTTGCAAAAATTAGGGGTTTTCTTAATTTTTTCTTGCATCAATTTGGTATCGAAGCAGGTTAGCAAATCCTAGGTTTGTGTGAGTCTTAATGTCCTGAGAGTTTTTGAGTTTTTTGTTATTGTAAGTCTTCATATGTTTTGAGTCTAAATGGATAGTCCATGCAATCATCCTTCGGAAGCCTCATGTCAAGATTCGAATGAGTCCCAAGGAGAATTTGACCCTGCCAAATTTAAAAATCAACCACCTATTCAAGATGTGAAGATTCCAACTGTAAAAGGGATTCCATCGCAAGGAAGTTCTACAAATCCCCTACAAAATGAGTTGTATAAAATTCAATATCAAATGTACTTGTGTTCGGAGAAATTCAAGAAAAGGAAGAAATTTCTGCAAGCCCAGCTTAGGCAAGAACGTGAGATGATCCAAAAAAAATATGCAGCTATGATTCGAGAGCTAGATGCGACGCCTTCAGTGCAAACTCAAACATCATCAGGAGATGAGCTCTTTCAACCAGGGAAGAATTGATGTAGTCAAAGGGGGGTTTAAATTATTTGCCTTGAAATTTTGGCGAGCTGCTGATTTCTCTTTTAAATTCAGCTCATTATTGAATATTTAATGCCAAAATAGATACATTCCCCCCCCCCTTTTGCCTCTTCACCTGCTGCCCCTTTGATTCCCCCGCCTGGCTTAACTCGTGGCTGGTTCCTTCTCCCTTTTTGGTTATCTGTTCTTATCCCCCTGGTTGCTGATTCTGGTTCCCGTGGCTGCTTTTTCTGGTTTCTGTGTGGCCTTTTTGGGTGCTGTTCTAGAATGTCTTTTGGCCTTCTATTTCCCATGATTTAATGGGTTTAATTAGTAGTTGTTTGGCTGCCCCTTGCCTCCTATATATATGAGAGGTTTTGTAATAAAAAAGAGAGCTTATAATGACATTTTTGGAGCAAAAACCTGAGGGTTTTTCTTCTTTCCTTGGAAAAGCTTGCGAGCTTGTTCCATCCCTTCTCCTTCTTCTAGGAAAGCTTGCGAGCTTGTCCTCTCTTCATCTTGGACTTCTTACCTCTTTCTTCTCTCCGCAAGTTCGACGCCAATTGTATCTTTCTTCTCGGTCCAAGAAAAGCAAGTTTAGATGTTTGTTTTTATGCCAAAGTTTGTAAGTCTTCTAAAATATGAGAATTTTAATGTGTATTTTGTTTATTTTTGAGTATTTTGTTAATTTTCTATATCCTAGGAAGACTTTCCTTTTGCTTGCAAAAATTTTGGGCTTTTTTCAAATTTTTGCTTGCATCAATTTGGTATCAAAGCAAGTTAGCAAAGTCTAGGTTTGTGTCTTCCTAGGTTTGTTTTGTGTCTTTTATTAAGTGTTTAAAAAAATTTGAAAAAGACAAAAAATTGAATCAGTTGTCAAAGAAAATCAACCAGAAGCTTCTGAAGTCCAAATTCCAATGGATAGATGGGTTCCTTGGTCTTTTAAGCTGTTGTTGCTCTCGAGTTAGGCCTTGGCTGCTTTGGTTTTGAGCTGAATTCTTGGGAGCTACTTGGTTCTAGCTCATTATTGCTAGAGCTGATGTTTTAGCTCATTATTTGGATGAGTAATTGCACTTGATAGCTCATTAAGTGGAGTTGGATCTTTGCCTTTTCCCCTTCTTTGTGTCCCCTCGGTTTCTTCTTGTGTTGTTTCCCATGGCTGGTTCTTCTCCCTTTCTGGGTGCTGGTTCCGGTCCCCTTCGGTTTCTCCCCTGGCTGCTGGTTCCGGTCCTTTATGCCCCTTCGATTCCTCCCCTGGTTGGCTGTCCCGTGGCTGCTTTTCTCTGTTTTTGTGAGGCTTTTCAGGTGCTGTTTTGGAATAAATTCTAGCCTGATTTAATAAGATTAAATGAAGATAAAAAAGGATTGTTTGGCTGCCCCATTTTCTTCTATAAATAGGTGATGTTTTGTAATGTTAAGCGAGGAATATATAATCAGATTTTTGGAATAGAAATCCTGAGGGTTTTTGTTGGAAAAGCTTGCGAGCTTGTTCTGTTCTTCCTCTTTTCTTCTAAGAAAGCTTGCAAGTTTCTCCTCCCTTTCGTTTCGGCTTCTTATCTCCTTCTTCTCTCGGCAAGTGTCACTCCATATGTATCTTTCTTCTTAAATTATTAAAAGATATTATGTTTTATTTTTAGAAATATAATGTTGTGTTTGTGTCTTTTTATTTAAAGTGTATGTTTGTAATCTCCAACTTGTGGGGGAGACCTAATTTTTGTTGGTTTGTCTTTTCTTTTTGCTTGCAAAAATTAGGGGGTTTTCCTAATTTTTGCTTGCATCAATTTAGTATCAGAGCTTTAGGTTGTGTGCAAGTCTTTTTGTGAGTATTTAGAAAAAATATATATTTACAAAAATGAGCAATCCAAACCATCATCCTATGGGAATCTCAAGTCAAGAGCCGACAAAATTTCAAGATGAATATGATCCTGCCAATGTTGAAAGTCAAACACTATTGCCCAGTACTCATGAAGTTGGCATTCCAACAGACATCAGTCTTTCTCCCAAAGGAGATTCAACAGACCCGATTCAAAATGAACTGTACAAGATACAAAGATTGAAGAATTGGATCAAAATTTTTCTTATTGGAAGTACACAATCTCAAACTCTTTCACATACTGCATCTAAAAGTAGCAACATTATAATTAATATAGATAACAAAAAAATTTATTCATAGTACTGTGGGCTCTGAAAATTCGCGCCCTGGCCTCCCATGCTTCGGGGGAGTTTTTACAGAATAGATTCCAAAGTAAATTTTCAGAAGGTGGATTGGGTTTGAAATAAGACACTACCCAGAGATTTCGCCCTCATTTTACGAGGACTTTATGATCTGAGTTCTGATTTCCTATAGGCGCAAGCCCCTATAGTTAATTATCTCTCCGAATAACGAGAGAGAACTTTCGATTAAGACTAATCGTCAATCAAATACATAAAGATACGTGTATCTGACATATAGTAACAACATGAGTTTATGTATTTGAAGATTTGATATTTAAAATTGGAAATTTCACCACCTTGTACTTAAAGCGGATGGTGGGGTGACTGATGATGAGCCCGATCAAGATCATATGGTTCCGTCGTCCTGAGCCATCGTGATTCCTGATCTATTTAGTCAGAGGAGGTAATCGGCCCAACCTAACAAAAGGATCCTTGTCGACAACCATGAGTTGCTTCGTTGAAGGATACCTTGTGGACGTAGGGTGGATGTTTGTCTAAGGGGACAAATTTGAATCCACCTTAGCTAGTAAAGAGCTTTAAGCTCTATCAATTATATTCGATTTATTGATATCTCAAGGATTTAGTACCATTGAAGAGCTTACAGGCTATGGCCATGACCGTAATTTAGTGGTGCTATTTGGCGGCAAACCACCCAGTTCAGAGGGTCCCGATCATAACCATTTACCTGTGGTGCCATTTAGCGGCAAAACCGCCGGTTAGAGGACACATGTCACATCTTTGCTGGCAAAAGACTATTTAAGAATGAATCATTATGATATTCTTGACCATACATTAGCTCTTTGTAAGCTGAAATGATATTTAAATTTATCCACATCGACAAATTATTGCGGAGGGTGAATGAGTTTTGCTTTAAGAGTTTGATGATTGATTTCAATTTCAAATATTTTAGATTTTGATTTTTTTTTTTTTTAGTTTTGGGTTGTCATGGGCATTTTGATGGAATTTTAAAGTATTTGGAGTTAACCCCTCCGATTGAGATTTGCATTCAACACGATCATCATCGGGATGTTTATGGGGAATTTCATTTATGGATTGAACCTTATCAACTCTATCAACTTGTCGACAGAGGATCGAGTTCGTAATAGGCTTTATACTTTTATTGGTGAATTTTCTTTATTTAAGGCCTTGAAGGCTAAATATGAATGTATTAAAACAAATATCTTGGTCGACGTCATGACTGTATATTTGTTTGAGGGTTTGAGCCGTGTCAACTTTTATCTACTCGTATAGAAATATCGGGATCAAACTTGGATTTATTATTTAACCCGAACAGCATTCTCAGACGTCACGTGTGTACCCATAACACGCTCGTCGGAGGCCATGCAGGTATTTAGAGGGCATTTTTATAATTATTTGTTGAACCTTATCAACTCTGCCTAATTGCTGACAGAGGATCGGGTTCGTTGCCGGCCTCAGACCTTTATTAGTGAGTTTTCTTGATTATAGGCATTGGAGGCCTAATACGAACACATTAAACCAAATATCTCGGTCAACATCGTGACTGTATACTTATTTGATTGTTTGAGCCATGTCGACTCTTATCTACTTGTATAGAAAGATCAGGCTCGAACATGAATTTATAATGACCCGCACAACATCCTCAAACATTACGTGTACTCATAACACACTCGCTGGGACCCATACAGGTATATGATTGCATATGCATGTCTTTGTGTTTGTGTGTATACATATTGTAGTATATGTGCGGAGGCATTTAAAAATATTTGATGTTAATCAGTTGTGTGGAAAACTATCATTTGAATGCAGGGTTCTATTTGAAAGCTCGTACATGCCTTATGTCCGCTTATAATGATGAGGACATCCATAGAAGATTCCGGCACACATACCATCGGAGAGGTCGTCGAGCGACGGCCATGATTCAGAGTCTTTATTTTTGATATTTTATTTTATTCATGCAATTTCTATTTCATGTTTTTCCATTTGTACCTCTATGAGGGAGTTAGTGTTTATTGTAGCCCAAGGGTAATGTTATCTTTTTTTTACTTTTATTTTCGGTTGGCCTATATATAGGCTTTATCATTGTATTTGGTTTTAGTTTTTGAATGAATGAAATTTTCCTCTATTGATCTCTTAGTGAGTTCGTGTCATCCTTCAAAATCTCTTAGTAAGTTCTTGAAAGGTGGAGCTTGTAGATCTCTTTATGAGTTCTAGTAAAGGAGGTGCATGAGGTTTGAAGTTTTCATCCAAGTCATCCAAATTTTCTCCTTGATTTTCTAGCTCTACTTCTCCCCTTCCCCTTCAGCCCTTGCCGCCGGCCGACCGCCCCCAAACCCGTCCAGCCCGCTGGCCCCATTCTCCCGTCTCCCCCTCTTGCCCACTCTACCCGCCAGCCTCTCCCTCTTGGTTTGAATTTGAAATTCAAATCTCTAAGAGGCTTTGATTACCTTCCAAAAATAATTCCTAAATTTTAGGCCATCCTCATAATGGGATTTCAATTCTAAATTTGAAATTCAAAAGTTGCTTAATGCTCACATGTAATTTAGGAAATCTCCTGTGTGTTTAAAGCTGAAATTATTTCAGAATTTATTCAAATCAATTGAATAATCAAGTGGGCCCCACCTCCTCAAAACCGAAACCCCCTCTTCTCTCCTCTAGCTTGGCCGGCCTCTCCTTGGATGCCTTCTCTCTCCCAAATTAATTCCCAATCTCCACTAATTCAGCCCCAAATCTCTCTGCTTGGCTGCCCCTGTCACGACCCGACCCGAGACGAGACGGATCCCGCCCGCGCCGGATCGCGACGGAGAATAGCTAACCAGGATCTGGCTTTGGATTAGGTTACTGAACTGATCTTCCAAATTCTTAACTCAACAGAAGCACACAGAACAACAGAGCTACTAAAAACATCAAATGCAGCGGAACAAAACATCTATCTTAATTCATTTCCTCAGAATTATCATCTACAGAACAGTACATGGCTTTCAACAGAAAGAAAGACAGAACAGGAAAGCCATGACTGTACAAAAATCAAAAGTACAAAAGTACCTAATCTGATCAGACTCTGAAACCTAGCCCTGAACTTCCTTGCCCTTCCCAGAACCTGAAAACCACCAGAAAGCAAGGGTGAGCTCAACAGCTCAGCAAAGCAACAAACCACCAATCTAAATCCTCAGAAACTCAAAACCAACACAGCAGACAAATCCGTACAGAAATCAGAACGGAATCGGACAGATATCAAATCAAACAGAACTGTACGGAAACAGAAGTCGTATCAAATCAGAAACAGAACAGATCAGACATATTAGATCAACAGAATCAGATTCGTACAGATCGTATCAGAACAGAACAAATCAACAGAGTCAGAAACAGAAATCAGAATCGTACGGATCATATCATATCATAATCACAATTTCGTACAGAACAGAACAGATGCAGAAAGTGGTACAGATACATATAGCTAAATGCCCTGACACTGACGGAATCTCTACGGATTCCGGCCCCTTATGCCTCCCTTCCCAGACACTGACTGAATCTCATAGGATCCAGGCCCCTTATGTCTCCCTTTGTGCTCACGGCACCAAAACAGATGTGCTTATAGCACCAAAACAGAATTCATCGGATCCAGAACAGAACAGATATCAGATTTCAGATTGAGCTCATTTCAGATTTTCCGTTTCACTAACTGAATCTCATAGGATTCAGGCCCCTTATAACTCCCTTTTTATAGCTTATACACATAGCATTTCATTTCAGAGAAAATCCGGACAAATCAGAAATTACCCAAAAATCGGGCAGCACAACGGCAGTATACGGAATTTACACAAAAATTCCTGCAAAGAAAATTTACCGAATTCGCACAGAATACAGATATCAACATTTCAGAACCTTTATTCTACTGCACAGTTAAATTCCAATTTCACAGAAAAATCCGGTCGACTAAAAACACAGTCGAATCAAAAATACCCGGACGAAAATCTTCAGAAAATAACCAAAATGTGCACACTCGGCACGTCAACAATATACAGAAAGTTACGCGGTAAAAACTGAGCCAATCAACAGATACGGACAAAAATCATTAACAAAAACGAAATCCGGACAGAATATACCGCCAAACACGACGGAACTGAAAATTGAGAAAGGTAGAATGTGCCTTACCTCGAGCACAGCAATTTCCTCAACAGTCACTTCGATCGAAAACGGCTCCGCGTCGTCCGAAAATCCACTTTTGCACAAAAGTCCACGACTTTCTCTCTCCTCGGCTGATATTTTCGTTTTTAATGATTTTCTCTCTCCTCAAAATGACTTGAAATCAGCTTTATAATACACAGATCGGCCCGGCCGATCGCAGCATCGTCCCGGGACGATCCGACCAAAAGGATCGGCCTGGTCTCCATTCAGGGCTATTGCATGGACGATATTTTCTACAGTGCCGATCGGCCTGGCCGATGTCTCCAATCGGCCTGGACGATGCATGCAGAAAATCACCTGGAGCAAAACTGGGCTAAAACTGGAGCTGAATTCCACTGATCGTCCCAGGACGATCCCAGATCGTCCTGGACGATACTGGAGCAGATCTTGATATTACAATCTCCCCAACTCAGAAAAATGTCGTCCTCGACATTATCCAGTCCAAACTCAGTCAAAACAAGTACGGGTACGACCGTCTCATATCAGACTCCTTCTCCCAAGTTGCTTCCCGTGCAGTCCGGTGCTTCCACTGGACTTTAACCATCGGAATCTCTTTATTTCTTAACTTTCGGACGTCGTACGCCAAAATAAGCTCTGGCTCTTCCTTGTACGCCAGATTCTCCTGAATCTCCACCTCATCAGCTGACAACTTCTTCCCAGAGTCTGAAACCCACTTCCTCAGAGTGGATACGTGAAACACATTATGCACATCCGGCATAGAATCAGAAAGCAATAGGCGATAAGCAGATTTTCCAATTCTTTCCAAAATCTCAAATGGTCCAACATACCTTGGACTAAGCTTGCTTACCTGACCAAATCTGCTCACACCTTTCATCGGGCTGACTTTGACATACACAAAGTCACCAACCTGAAACTCAACAAATCTGTGCTTCTGATTGTAATATTTCTGCTGACGATCTTGAGCGGCTTTCAATCTTTCTCTTATCAAATTGATCTTCTGAGTAGTTTCATCAGCAAAAGTGGCCCCCAAAGCCTGTCTATCTCCGACCTCCGTCAGAGTCAAAGGAGTACGACACTTCCTGCCATACAGAGCCTCGTACGGTGCCATACCGATACTGGACTGAAAACTGTTGTTATAAGCAAACTCAATCAGCGGAATATGATCCTCCCAACTTCCGCTAAAGTCCAGAACACAAAGCCTCAACAGATCTTCCAGTACCTGAATCGTCCTCTCAGACTGTCCGTCGGTCTGAGGATGAAAGGCTGTACTGAAATGCAGTTTCGTACCCAAGCCTTGCTGAATGCCTTTCCAAAGTCTGGAAGTAAAGCGTCCATCTCGATCAGATACGATCACACGAGGCACACCGTGCAATCTGACTATTTCCTTCACATAAATCTGTGCCAAGCGATCAACTGAATCCGTCTGTCTGATCGGAAGAAAATGGGCTGACTTGGTCAATCGATCTACAACCACCCAAATGGCATCATGTCCTTGTCTAGATCGAGGAAAACCCATCGCAAAATCCATCGTTACCTCCTCCCATTTCCACTCAGGGATAGGCAACGACTGCAACAGTCCACCTGGTCGCTGATGCTCTGCCTTCACCAACTGACAGGCTTCGCATCTCGACACAAACTCTGCTACATCCTTCTTCATCCCAGGCCACCAAAACAAAAGCTTCATATCAGCGTACATCTTACCACTGCCTGGATGAACAGTGTAGCCAGAAAGATGAGATTCGTACAGAATCTCCTGCCTCAAGTCTCCAAACACAGGTACCCACAACCTGTTCTTACAGAAAATAACACCAGAATCAGAAATTCGAAGTTCAGGAGTCTTACCAGATCCAATCTGAGCTATCAACTTCGAATAATCAGAATCTGACTTCTGGGCTTCTTGAATCCGTGCTTCCAAAGAAGACTGAATACTCATCTGAGCCAACTCCAAATCACTGGAGGAAACCACCTCCAACTGCAATCTCTCCAAATCACGAATCAGAAAGTCATCACAGGTAAGCTGAATACCTGAGAATCCAGAAGACTTCCTGCTCAGAGCGTCCGCTACCACATTCGCCTTCCCAGGCTGATACTGAATAGTCAAATCGTAGTCCTTGATCAACTCGAGCCACCTCCTCTGTCTCAGATTCAGATCCTTCTGAGTAAAAATGTACTTCAGGCTCTTATGATCAGTAAAGATCTCACATCTGACGCCATACAGGTAACGACGCCAAATCTTCAAAGCAAAAATAACTGCAGCTAACTCCAGATCATGCGTCGGGTAATTCTTCTCATGTGGTTTTAACTGTCTCGAAGCATAAGCAATTACCTGACCATGCTGCATCAGAAAACAACCCAATCCTTTCAGTGAAGCATCACTGAACACCTGAAAACCCTCCGTACCTGACGGAAGTGCCAACACTGGAGCTGAAGTCAAACACTCCTTCAATCTCTGAAAACTAGCTTCACACTCCGGTGTCCAAACAAAAGGTACTGACTTCTGAGTCAGTCTCGTCAGAGGAGTCGAAATCTGTGAAAATCCTTTCACAAACTTTCTATAATACCCGGCCATGCCCAAGAAACTACGTACCTCAAATACCGTAGTCGGCCTTGGCCAATCAGCAACAGCCTGAATCTTCTGGGGATCTACAGAAATGCCTTCTCCGCTAACCACGTGCCCCAAAAATGAAATGCTCTTCAGCCAGAATTCACACTTGGAGAACTTGGCATACAGCTGATGCCTCCTCAAAGTCTCCAACACAATCCTCAAATGTCTGGCATGCTCATCCTCAGATGCAGAATATACCAGAATATCGTCAATGAAGACGATCACAAACTGATCCAAATACTCCATGAATACTCGGTTCATCAGATCCATAAAAATCGCAGGCGCATTGGTTACCCCAAAAGGCATAACCAAAAACTCGTAGTGCCCGTACCGAGTACTGAAAGCAGTCTTCACCACATCAGTTTCCTTCACCTTCACCTGATAATATCCGGATCTCAAATCAATCTTCGAAAATACCGAAGATCCGGAAAGCTGATCAAACAAGTCGTCTATCCGAGGCAAAGGATACTTGTTCTTGATCGTGACCTTGTTCAAATCTCTGTAATCAATACACATACGGAGTGTACCGTCCTTCTTCTTCACAAACAGAACAGGTGCTCCCCAGGGCGAAACACTAGGACGTACAAAACCTCTGTCAACCAACTCCTGGAGCTGAACTTTCAACTCAGAAAGTTCTTTCGGTGCCATCCTGTACGGAGCTTTCGATATCGGAGCGGTACCCGGAAAAACATCGATAGAGAACTCCACATCTCTATCCGGAGGTAAACCAACCAACTCTTCAGGAAAAACATCGGCAAACTCCCGTACCACAGGGATCTCAGAAACAGAACCAACCTCCAGGTTCAGATCCCGCACCGAAGCCAAAAATACCGGACATCCTTTCTTCCACATCCTACTCACCTCCAACGCAGAAACCAGACTGGAGAGAACACCTCGTAATCCCTGAAATACAACTCTCTCTCCAGCCACAAGCAAACTCACTTGCTTCTTCAGACAGTCAATCTGAGCCTCATACTGACTCAGCCAATCCATGCCCAGAATCACATCATACGAAGAAATCGGCAATCGAATCAAACTCGATTTCCACTTCTTGCCAGAAATCTCGATCTCACACAAACAAAACTGTCGAGCAATCAATGGATTCCCAGCCGGTAAAATCACAGACAAAGAAACCGGTAAAACCATCGAATCCAAATGTAAAATCTCAAAACAATGCTCGGACAGAAAAGAATGACTCGCTCCAGAGTCAAACAAAACACGACAGGGCTGATCAGAAATGTAAACCGTACCTGTCACAACATCCGGAGCATCACGAGCCTCCTGCTGACTCAGACTGTAAACTCGTGGCTGAACTGGAACAGGAGCTGAAGCAACAGAACTACTCTGCTCCCTCTGAATCGTAGGTGGTCTCCGTGGTGCAGAACTAGAACCACCGCCTCTACCAGCAAATCCCTCAGGGCGAGGAGGAACAGTCCTCGGTCTTCCTGCTGCTGAACCAACAGGTCTGACAAAGCCCTCAGATCGCTGCTCATATCCCATCTGTGGACATTCTGCAATCCGATGTCCCGGCTGACCACATCTGAAACAAAGACCAGCTATCCTGTAGCACTGGCCATGGTGTCGCCGTCCACAACTCTGGCACACAGGTGCCGAACTGACAGATCCAGAACTAGTCGTACTGGTAGCAGTACCAGACGATCCTCCGCTCTTCCTGGAATCTCCAGATCCAGATCCAGGAACAAATCTCCTCTTCCCAGAGGAACCACTGCCAGATGTCTCTCCTCCAAACCTCTTCCTACTCGCAGTCCACCGCTGCTGAGTAGCCGTCAAGTCGTTCTCAATCAGACGAGCTCGCTCCACAAGCTCAGAGAAATCAGTAATCCGGAACGGTATCAGAGGCTGCCTCAAAGTGTCTCGTAATCCTCTCAGAAATCTGTAGCACCTCTCAGCAGACGTGCTAACCAGCTGCGGAGCGTACCTGGCTAATGCAGTAAACTCAGCCTCGTACTGCATCACCGTCTTGCTCCCCTGAACAAGTCTCAGAAAACTCTCCTGCATCTGCTGTCGTGCAGAAGGGGGAACAAACCAGTCCCGAAATACTTCAGTGAACTCTTCCCAAGTGATCAAAGAGTTCAATCTGCCCTGAAATCTGGCTGCTTGCTGGCCATCCCACCAGTGCTCAGCCTCTCCGTCCAACAGAAAAACAGCTAACGGAACTTTCCTGTCTGCAGGACACTGCATCCCGTCAAAAGTCTTCTCCAATCTCCTCAGCCACTCCTCAGCAGCTCTGGGCTCAACAGCGCCCTCAAACCTCGGAGGCTTCAACCTCAAAAATAACTGCAGGTGTCGATCAATGTCCTCAGATCTAACAGTCGAAGCTCTGCTCTGAGTCTCGCTCATCATCTGAGCAACAAGTGAAGCAAACTGTGAAAGTGTATCAGCACCGACCACTGGGGCTGTACTCCCCACTGGTGCTGCCTGATCGTCACTCTAACCGTCTGTCATGTCTGGGTCTGACTGATCCATACAGAAAATCCAGAAAAATCCGGAAAACTATCACAAAACAACACAAAATAACACAATAAAAAGCCAAACGACCCAAAACTACCTCCCAGACAGACTCACTGATCACTTCCTAGAGCTCTGTTTTACAATCCAACCTGTTTCCAAAACCAGTGCTCTGATACCAAAAAAAGCTTGTCACGACCCGACCCGAGACGAGACGGATCCCGCCCGCGCCGGATCGCGACGGAGAATAGCTAACCAGGATCTGGCTTTGGATTAGGTTACTGAACTGATCTTCCAAATTCTTAACTCAACAGAAGCACACAGAACAACAGAGCTACTAAAAACATCAAATGCAGCGGAACAAAACATCTATCTTAATTCATTTCCTCAGAATTATCATCTACAGAACAGTACATGGCTTTCAACAGAAAGAAAGACAGAACAGGAAAGCCATGACTGTACAAAAATCAAAAGTACAAAAGTACATAATCTGATCAGACTCTGAAACCTAGCCCTGAACTTCCTTGCCCTTCCCAGAACCTGAAAACCACCAGAAAGCAAGGGTGAGCTCAACAGCTCAGCAAAGCAACAAACCACCAATCTAAATCCTCAGAAACTCAAAACCAACACAGCAGACAAATCCGTACAGAAATCAGAACGGAATCGGACAGATATCAAATCAAACAGAACTGTACGGAAACAGAAGTCGTATCAAATCAGAAACAGAACAGATCAGACATATTAGATCAACAGAATCAGATTCGTACAGATCGTATCAGAACAGAACAAATCAACAGAGTCAGAAACAGAAATCAGAATCGTACGGATCATATCATATCATAATCACAATTTCGTACAGAACAGAACAGATGCAGAAAGTGGTACAGATACATATAGCTAAATGCCCTGACACTGACGGAATCTCTACGGATTCCGGCCCCTTATGCCTCCCTTCCCAGACACTGACTGAATCTCATAGGATCCAGGCCCCTTATGTCTCCCTTTGTGCTCACGGCACCAAAACAGATGTGCTTATAGCACCAAAACAGAATTCATCGGATCCGGAACAGAACAGATATCAGATTTCAGATTGAGCTCATTTCAGATTTCCCGTTTCACTAACTGAATCTCATAGGATTCAGGCCCCTTATAACTCCCTTTTTATAGCTTATACACATAGCATTTCATTTCAGAGAAAATCCGGACAAATCAGAAATTACCCAAAAATCAGGCAGCACAACGACAGTATACGGAATTTACACAAAAATTCCTGCAAAGAAAATTTACCGAATTCGCACAGAATACAGATATCAACATTTCAGAACCTTTATTCTACTGCACAGTTAAATTCCAATTTCACAGAAAAATCCGGTCGACTAAAAACACAGTCGAATCAAAAATACCCGGACGAAAATCTTCAGAAAATAACCAAAATGTGCACACTCGGCACGTCAACAATATACAGAAAGTTACGCGGTAAAAACTGAGCCAATCAACAGATACGGACAAAAATCATTAACGAAAACGAAATCCGGACAGAATATACCGCCAAACACGACGGAACTGAAAATTGAGAAAGGTAGAATGTGCCTTACCTCGAGCACAGCAATTTCCTCAACAGTCACTTCGATCGAAAACGGCTCCGCGTCGTCCGAAAATCCACTTTTGCACAAAAGTCCACGACTTTCTCTCTCCTCGGCTGATATTTTCGTTTTTAATGATTTTCTCTCTCCTCAAAATGACTTGAAATCAGCTTTATAATACACAGATCGGCCCGGCCGATCGCAGCATCGTCCCGGGACGATCCGACCAAAAGGATCGGCCTGGTCTCCATTCAGGGCTATTGCATGGACGATATTTTCTACAGTGCCGATCGGCCTGGCCGATGTCTCCAATCGGCCTGGACGATGCATGCAGAAAATCACCTGGAGCAAAACTGGGCTAAAACTGGAGCTGAATTCCACTGATCGTCCCAGGACGATCCCAGATCGTCCTGGACGATACTGGAGCAGATCTTGAAATTACAGCCCCTCTCTCCCTCTTAGACTTTATTTGAATCTTCAAATTAATTCTTCCTCTAATTACCCCAAAATCTGAACTTCTCTCAGAATTCCTGCACCTCCCTCCTTTCCTCCCACCCGAGCTCCTTCTTCCTCCCTTCCTCTTGGCCGCACCTCTCCTAGGTGACAATTCCTCCACCTTTCATTATCGCGATGCCAATATTTCCCATGAACATGCATGGCGGATCCCGAGCTTGAGGGCGGATTGGTGTTTGACGTCTACGGGAATATTCACTTACTTCGATCCCCATTCTTTGACGTGGGGTTTGACCACGACGACGACACAGTTGGAAGTTACTTGGATCGAATCCTCCCCACCCTTGTGCACGTCATCGACGGACAATTTGCAAACTACGAGTGGATCATCGAAGGTCATTATTTCTTGCCACCTCCACATCCTACGCCTCCCTCTCCACCTCTACGGATCGCCGGTGCCGTCTACCTCGGAGTGATCTCGTTTCTTGTGTGGTTCTTCTTCCTCCGACAACCCTAGGCGTAGAAGAGTGATTTTAAGCCTCAAGGTGAGACAATCACTTTGTTAACTGCCGGATTCTAGTTGGTTATTCATTTTCATTACTTGTGATTGAGGTTGTTATTTTATAGATCTTGCAAACTTAGTTGTAACGACTTGCCTAAACTTTGTTAACTTCTAAGATCTTTATTGAATCGTCAAATTTGAGAAGCATTAAATTGTATTATCATTACTCTAACAAAATTTTATTAATTTCTAAGAAACAATTCCTGGTTTCACATCATATAAGAATGTTGCAGATCCGGTGGCATCGTACTACAGGTTGCCCATTGCTTTGTACAGGTAAACTATCATGCACAACTTGTTGCTTTCTACAAGTAGAATGTTATGCCCTAACGAATATCTTGCTATAGTTCGTAGGGGCCTGTAGTTGTTATATGTCGTTCGACTTTACTTTCAAAAGATCGGTGTATTTAATATACATTATATGGAGGTTGGCAACAAGGGTGTCGTAGCATCCATTGTCTGTTGCTAATTAGCACTCGTAGTCTTGTTGTGATTGTGGCAAATCTTCCGTCACCGCCAATAGGTGTTTGTATCTACAATAGTTCTTGCATCTTCTTGTAGGCAATATATTGTATATATAATGGGTCTCCTACGGTAGCCCATAGGGGTTTGCATTTGATGATGGTCTTCTGTATTTGTTTATGGATAGCACTTTGTATACATGACAGGTCTCCTACGACATCTCGTAGGAGCTTGCATTTGTCATCAATCTCTCCCTACATATTGATTGTGAGGGCATCTTTGTAACCACTAAATACATGATCATCATGGCTTGCAGACGGCTTATGTATTTGACTGATATAGAGAAGTTGTCGACTGTGAAAATGTCGTAGTATTCAATGTCTCTTGCTGCAATAACTCGTAGGTGTGGGCCTGTATCGCAAAGATGTTGCATTGTGTATGTTTGTAAGAGACTTTATTGTATTGGTTGCGCGTTGCTAGTTATAGCCCGTAGGTGGACTACTGCATGACTAAGAGGTCTTTTACAGTAATTTGTAAGGGCTCGTACGTTTTACAAATATGTTACCCTTGCCCCTTTGGTGAACTGTAGTATTTATACTACAAACCCACCTCCTACCTGTATGCAAGGTGTTGTATGTGTAGGTTTGCTTGCAAATAGATTGGTGTTAATAGCAAGAATGTCGTTGTCGCACTCCACAGTCTTTTATGCAAGTAGGAGGAATTATTGTGTGCATAGTTGCTTGGTGTGCTTGCTTGCAAGTTAATATATATAGAAATAATAATTTACTACAAATAATAACAAAAAATTAAATTGCAAATTTTTTTTTTTTTTTTGTTTCACCTTCACGGATTGGGTTTGGCTTAGAGCTGCGACAAGAGTGAGTCGAATGGATTGAGTAGGTCGACGGAATTGAAGGAATCGACACAATAGCCGGTCCAATTGCAGGCTTTATGCATGAGTAGAAAGATTAAAGCAAGGAGTGGGCTGTTCATCTTTTGATTTACAATGGATTGAGGTTTTAAGTGGGAGAAAACAATCGCATGAATGAGATCTGGCTTGCGTGCGTCCAAGCAGGGAGATGGATGGTGACTGGATCGGAGCTTTAGGTAGTGGTTGTGAGGAAGAACGTCAGGTTGGATCAAGCTAGACTGGTGGAGTCGGCTAGGTTTGGGTCGGCAAGAGAAATCGGGGCAGGCGACTGGTTGGAGTCAGACACAGTGAAGGGATGAGGCGTCGAGTGCGGCTCATGGAAGATGTGTGATGCGGCTTGGAGTTATGCGGCTGCGGCCTGGACATTAGCTAGAGTCGGAGGTTGGATGGGGCTCTGTTTGCAGACGGGAAAAGGTGGCCGACGAGAGTGGTGTTGGCGTGACGTGACAGGAGGCTTGAGAACAAGCTGGAACAAGAGGTTTGGCCGCAACTCAGGGCAGCAATCAAGCGCAAGTGTTGGACGGGTTGGAGGCGTCGGAGGTGTGAGAGTTCATGAGTGAACAGGTGAGGATGGAGGGTTGGTTGTTAGAAGAGAAAGAATGTGGATGTGTTGAGGTAGCGTGGATCAGAGGTTGCTTGAGGAGTTCGGCTTATGTCGAGAAGCTGTGGGGTTGGAAGTTTGGTAGAGAGGAAAATGAGAGAGCTAGAGAAGATGAAGTGTAAGTGAATGAATAGAAGTCACGTATGCGGGAAATAGGAGCGTGACCTGCTATGAAGCAGCGCCGACTGCAGGGTATGGGACACTGTAGATGGCGGAATCGAGCGGGATGTGCAGCAGAGGTAATGATTTGAGCGATTTTTTATTTATTTATTTTTTTTTCCTCAGTTCTTGTTTGGAGGTCAACAAGTACACAAGGATCTAAAATAACTACAATATATGTTTCAGTGTCACCAGACAAGTCGTTATGCAAATAAATGTCAAAATAGAAAATAAAAAATAGATGCAAGGAATAAAGATTATAGAGAAATTAATGAAGAAAATCACTTTCATTAATTTATTATAGAGAAATTAATGAAGAAAATCACTTTCATTATTTTCATAATGAAATAAGTAATTCTAAAGAAGATTTAGTGAATCATTACTCAAAAGTTATGAGATGTAGAGTTGCAACAAAATTTTAATCTGATTCGAAAAGAACTATATTACAAACTTATTTTAAACATAGAAATGAAATATAATGGCCTAAATTAGAAAACAATATAAAATAGCATGGGTAGATATAGCTTCAAAATCTGTTATAGAACTGTCAGATGCCAACTCAACTTGGTAAAGTTGGTGAATATTTGATGATATATTTTGCTTACAGACGTAGCACAGATTATTTGGTTCTCATGTTGCAATATGATTGAGATGTAACTCAATTTAGAAACTAAAATAGTTATGTGTGAAATAATAAAAATGCAACGTGATGTAGGATAAATATGATTATGACGTGTCATTGTATTTTAGTTAAATGATTCTTATATATATGCGTTTAGTTTATTTTTTATCTTTATTTGAATTATCATCCATTTCTTCGGAAGAATTTGATTATTTGTCATATGTTGTAAGATCATCTATTATAAATAACGGCTCAAAAGGTCATGAAAAAAATAGACTATTATTGATTGATGAACGAAATTATTTCACTTCTTCTATTGATCGAAGTTGTGTATGCAGATCACTCCAAATTGTGTGTGCGGGGGGCTCTTCTTCTTCCCCTTTCAAAAAAGTACACTTAACTTTCAAATATTGTGCCTATAAAATATATGTAAATGCAAATTATTAAGAAAGACAATATTAAAAATGTTTCAAAATTATTAAAAAAAAAAATCATATTTTAAACTTCAAAAGCAGAATGCATTTATTTTTATGTATTATACAGATATTTTTTATTTATAATATAAATTTCTCATTTGACAAGAAATTTTTTTTGATAAAAATAAGTTCATAAATTAATTTCACTTCTTGCATTGAATCTCCATAATTTTCTAGTTATTTTCATCATGTAAAATACTTTATAAGGCCTAATGATGTCAAGTTTACTATTTAAACATCATTAAAAAGTTAATTTAAATTAAATTCTATATCTTACACTCTTTTCAAACACTCTTAGTTTTTACACTGTTTAGTTTCAATTTTAGTAAATTTCGTTTTAAATACAATTTTCTTTGTAAATGTTATGTACGTATTTTTTATTCCGAATTCTAAAATGAAATTTGTATAATATATGTACCAATGTATGTCAAGAATCCATCCTCTATTTTACTAAGGTGAAGACTAAAATAGCTAAAGCTTGCCACATAACCTAATGAAGATGTTCTGAAGATATAGGTAAATTGTGCTTGTATTTGCTAGCTCACCTGGCAACATAAAAGACAGCATTTTCTAACATGAACAGCTTATTTGCACAACCTATTGCAAGAGCTCCACCAGATCCACCTTCACCAATAACAACTGTGACTATTGGTACCTTCAATCCAAACATAGCCCTCAGGTTGTAAGCTATTGCTTCTCCCTGCATGCAGGTAGAAAAGCAGAATAAACTCATGTTCTACATTTGAGGAAAAAAATTGTGAGGTACAATCAATACTGGATACTACAGACAGCCACTTACTTGACCAAGTTCTTCAGACTTGAGATCAGCAAATGCACCAGGTGTATCAATAAATGTTATAATAGGAAATCCATGGTGATCAGCATATCTCATCATGCGCAAGGCCTTCCGATACCTTTACAGGACAAAATAATTTCAAAATGCGATCCATATGCCATGACACACTTGTTAAAATTTAAAGCATAATGGAAAAACTTAGTTCCAGAAGTAATCTAATCTTTAAGGAGACTGCTCACCTAGATACCATGCAACCTGTAAAATTATCTTCATGTGCATAGTAGGAAAATTGATTTCCAAAAGTATTCTAGTCAATAAGGAACTGCTTATCTATGCTGACCTATTATTAAAAAAGAAAAAAAAATTATACCCACTCGAAACCGCATGACTTTCGCTTCCTTTCATGTTTCCCACAATCTCCTTAAACCACACGCTCAATCCCTCTATCCCTTTCTCGTTTTCTCTCTGGAAACCACTCTCCCCCTCATCGATGACAAACTACTCTCCTCAACCACTCATTCATCTTCCCTTATAAACTTAAAATCATTACTGCTATACACAAGTATTTAGAGCCTATGATTAGCCTTAATCTAAAGTTCTCCCTCATCATCAAGGAGGATAATTAATCATAAGAGCTTGCGATTATGAGAAACTTAGAACTAGATCAGAAAGTTCTTATAAAATAAGGGTGAAATCTCTATGCACTGTTTTTATCTTCCATCTTTTTTGACTTCTTAAAATTTAACTCGAAAAATAACTCTCTCAGCGGAGCTCGCAGTGGACTTTCGGAGCCCACAATCGAGATACTATGCAACTTATTAATTATTTTCATGAGGATAGTGGTGTTGAAGTTGGAAAAGAATTTCTCATTCACGAGATAGGTCACTTGTTGAGAGAAAAAAAGTATCTTGTGAAATCCTTTTATGCGCTTTTCTCATCTAGTAGTTATCAGAACAAGGCAGTGATAAATAATTGAACATATCAATCTTGAGAGGATAATAATGATATACTGTTACCCATGCGGAGTTGGCATTCCAAAATTCCGATTAATATTTTCTTTGGTATTCCTCCCTTTCTGATGACCAATAAACATATAAGTTTTTCCATCAATACTTCCAATACCAGTAACAATGGCTGGATCATCATAACCTGCACGATCACCATGAAGCTCCACCCACTGGATAAAAAAAAAAGAACAAATATCAGCAAACCAAGAATGGGCCTTAAGAACAAACATTGAAAAAGGAGAAGAGGATGAGCAAATCCATTTAAAGATTATGGACAGAACACGAGGAAAGAAAATTACCTTCTCCGTTATGTTTAAAACATGGTCAAGAAATGTAGGTCTGTTTGGATGGCGAGCTATATTAAGACGCTGAATTGGAGTTAAATGGGTGTATAGATCTTTTAAAGCCTACAGAAATTATGACAATAGACATAAAGGAAATCAGAAAAAAGAAACCACCATTGAACTGATAAATGAGTAGAACCATTAGTGAAGACTACTTAAAACAGTAAAGGATTGACAGATGAACACACAACCTATTGAACTTTGCAGATTCATGTTTGCATGTAAGTACTATAAATGAGCAGTGATACGCAAAGCCACAATGCATTCACATTATGCATTTCATACCACTATGATTCTCATTTGAGATTCACTTGCTTTGCAGTTATGAGAACAGTTATTTCATTATCAACAGCAAGTTCTTGAGAGAATTTTCTCTTCATCTCCTGATAAAAATAAAGTATCCTCATGATCAATGAAGATAATTTATAATAAATTTAACAAGAAATCTGGAACAACGAAACTACTTCCAAAAGAGGAAGTTAAAGCTCTCTGATAGGTATACAATAAATAAGTTTAAATATCACATCCATGATATAACTGATACTCTGGTCATTGCCTCATTAACACAAAAAATGAGGCATACTAAATGGCATGTCTGAAATAGTGGTCTAGAGCATGTGAATTTCTAAGAATCTGACATGACACAATGAAGACAATAGAAGTGTTCATGCCTTATGAGACGAAAGCAAAGTTAGACATTTGTACTCTTGGCTATCCTTCTCGAGCTAAGGTTTCCCGTACTTCAAACAATACATGAAATTTTCTATCAAAATCCAATTCATAAAATTTTGTGGAGCTGAGCTTTTGGACCTAGTTCAAATACTGCCATATTGGAATACAGTGGAGAACTTTCCCCTGCAAAGATTTTCAATAAAATCTTAGAAATGAACATAATCCTACATGTCAAAAAATACTTCTGAGTTTTCTGCCGCTTTGGATCAGGTTTCCCTTTCCAATCAATTCCCACTAAACAAACTAGCCTTAAGTTTAAATGATAACAACCTAAAGTGTGGAGAAAACTGAAATCCATGTTCATTTTTCATGAACTGAATAACGAAATCTTCACTTTGTCAATGTTTATGGTAATGGACATTTAGAAAAAGTGCAAATTCAAAATATATTAAATGTATGAGGGTAATACCAAGACAGCTCCAAATTAAAAATGTGAAAAAAAGTGGAAAAAAGTAAGAAACATCTAAGCAAATGTCTTTTAGTTTCATCAATTAGAAGACGAGTGCTGGTATCTTTTAACAAGCTGGAATTTTTCTATTCCACATCTGAATCAGCGGTCCAAGATTGAAGGGAATAGATCATTACCAATAAACATAGATTATTTCTAACTACTACGTTAGATGTTGATGTTCTTCACAATTTATTTTTAGAGGTGAATAAGATGGTTACGAAATATGGATAGTTTCTGAAGGTATTGTGCTTTTTGAAAGTCAAATCGTAAATTCTTAAATTATTCAATGAATACCAAGGCAAGAACCATAATGTATCATAATCTTCATCATTATCAACATCATTAGCCTTATCCATACAATTTGGTGTTCACTTTATAAATCATTCCCCATTCATTCTACTTAGAGTGTTTCAAAAGGTGTAAATTTTATTCCAAAACTTCTAGCCTAGTTGCCTTAGATTCTTTCTTAATGTTTTTTTTTTCTTCATGTTGGTGGTAGATCGTCGACCATCAATTGTACATAACTAAACCTCCAAAGTGGGTTCTCTACTGCTTTATCATAAATAGGTATTTGTCCAATCATGACTCTAATATAATCCGTTATGATTCTATTCTTTACAGTTTTACACTCATCAAACTCAATATTTATATTTCTAACACAATCAATTTGGCTTTTAATGCACAATATTCAATCCATACAACATCAATAAATTGACACGATCGTGGTCGTAGATCGTCAGCCCCGCCTCTGGCAAACTTTCAAGGCCTGATGTCCTCATCATTAACATTTATAGTTTAATAAATAGAAGTTGTTAGTGGGTTTGAATTATCAAATTCATACATTGTCAAACTTTCTTATAACAATTTCTACCAAGTTGTTAGGTGGACAATTATTACAGAAGCATCCTCTCAGCAATAGTATTGCAATCTGTATTTAAGTTAGCGTTATAGTTTGTATTTGTATTTCCGTTAGGTTTGAGTCATCTCTGCTTAGTTTTTTTTTTTTTTTTTTTTTGCTCGCTCTATTAGACTATTAGTTGTTGTTTTTGGTTTCTTATTAAACTATTATTACGATTTTGTTGATGTAATTAAATATTATATACTTTATGTTACTTACCTTTACATATTCTAATTATAACAATTTATATATGAAAATTTCCTCTTTTGAGTACAAAACAGGTTTAATCAATCCTAATTTTTGAGATTTACTTATAGAGTTAAAGTTAATCCCTTCCTCATGTCCCGTATGGCCATAATCTATCGCCTTCTGACTCGGGTTAGGACAGAAAATCATTTATAAATAGCATCCAAGCAAAACTAGCACATTTCCAAAAACAATAGGATTAAAAGTATTAGTGCATAACTTGCAATGGCCATTTAACCTACCTTATAGACTACACAACAATTGATGATCAAATAATAAATTGGAAAGAATAGCTTGATAATGCATCAAATAATAGCCTAATGCCATCTAGAAAATATCAATACCTAATGACTATATTGGCCATTTTTAAACTACTTAATATTTTCAAGTATGTAGCATGTACATATTTTTCTTGCAATCAAGTGCCAAGTGCCAACCGTATATGTAACATGTTTACAATGACTAAATGAAAACGTTCTAATTGTATATGCATAAGTGAACTAAGATAGATGGATGAGAGCATTTCTAAATGAATAAATGTAGGCATGCTTCCTTTGTTTTGTATAAGTGGATGTAGACATATTCGTGCATATTTTGATGTATTAGCGTATGTATGTGTAATATATATTTTTGCAAGAACCATATTCTGCTTTCTCACGAGTAGTCATACCCACTTATCTGGATCTTGTGTGCCATGCGATGTAGTGCGGCATACTGAGGGGGTAATTTTGGCTTAACTATAATATTCTCAACAGCTTCTTATGTTCTATTTGACATGCTCCATTTCCTCTCTAGTATTTTTACTTTCCATTTTAATTATAGATTCTCACCTTTTCAATGCCTTCTCTCTCCCTTGCACATGCCTGGTATAAAGGTAACAGACCATTGATCAAGGTAATTTGTCTCCGGAATAACCAGTTAGTACAGATGCGTGATTATGCTGAACCTTGCCTTACAATAGATTTTAAATGTAAATTATTTCCTAGGGGCAATTGAACAAGTTCAATGCTAATAATGCAAGATAGGCCTCATTGAAGTCTAAGAAGTATATAAGAAATGCATACGAGGAAACACTGGAAACTCATCCATCATGAATACAACGAACTCCAGGAAATTGAAACTAGATACGCTTCTTTTCTTTCTCTACATCCAGGGATGTGAAGTACAAAAAGAACTTCTAAGAAGCTAACCTCTTGATACTTTCTTTCCAGTAGAATAATTTGATCACTAAAATCCAGGCCAGTCTCATTAGCCATTTTACGCACCTGAAGAGGTCAGATAGAAAATAAAGGTCAGTGATAAAAATAAAAAAATGTTAAAGAAGCATGTTATTCCAATCAGTTTGCAATTTCTAATAAGAGGGAACTGTTGACCTACACAAACATGCACGCACAGCGCATGCATGTAAAGTCAAAAAAACGTGCTAACAAAGTAAACATTTTTAAAGATGGTTTAACATTATGAGATGCTGAGAGTGGTTTAATTTTCAGCTGAAACATGCAAAATTATGACAAGGAATTAACAATGACGACAAAGATATAGTTCTATAGAATAAAACTTATAGCATATCGTTAAATTGACCAACACTTCATTTTATCACCATAAGTATCTGACAGAATCTGAGAACCCAAGAAAATTTCTCAGTGAAGCTTATGATCTCACTGCTAATTATGATCATTTGACGTCAAAACGAAGTAAATAATTGAGTTTCCAGAGCTCCCAACACAGGCCAGCTGTATTTAAATTCTCAATGATTAAAAAAAAAAGTCCCAGTATAGTGGTAAATTACCAAGAACGATATTGTAAAAAATTTTGTATAAAGAAGAAATAATCATTGCAACTGGATAAAAGGTAAAATGAATAAGCTAAGTGGCTAACAACTTTAACGATGTTTGCAGAAAGTGTTTGCTATCATTCTCTCGAGGGACAGAAAGGTTAAGGATGTGTAGTGCGGCAGCGGAGAAATGCAAAGAAGGGATATATCAACTCATGCTAGATATTTTTTCCTATGAAAATAGAAAATCATAAGAGAATAACTGCAGTTTCTATATGTACAAAGCAACAAATCCAAAATATGTATTTTCTAAAAGATAATATAGTAAAAAATAGACCAAGACCCACTAATGTTTAACTTGGTTGGTGGGCGAGTACGATTGGGAACCCCCAACCCATGATCGATTCCCCTCGAGCGGCAGCGTCTCTTAAGTAGGGCCCAATCAAGTGCGGGCCAGGAGATTTCTAGGGTGGATGCCTCTTCTAGGTCAGCCGAGAATTAGTCATGCCGTCAAGCGCCCTTTCAGAGGTGACAGTGGATTCCCAAAAAAAAATAAAAGACCAAGAGTACATAGGAACTACCACTATACTTAAAATGGTCCTTATTTAATAGGGATTGTAAAATGGTAACTTTTATCATAACACATGGCAAGATTAAGGACATGCCACAACAATTCAGGTCCCATATTTGCAAATATTTAAAAATTTGTATTCACTAATTAATTTTCGTTATTAATGTTATGTTTTTGTTGGGTTGGGTTGAAGAAAATAAAATCACTACTACTCTCACAGAGATGGGAAATTGCTCTACAAATGATCAATCTAGGAAGCAAACCCACTTCCTTATAAGCCTCCTCAGAAGAAAAATAAGAGAAGTTGGGAGTAATTTTTATTGATTTAGTTTAATTTTATTTTAATCAATTTTTATTTTATATTTCCGAAGGGTTTATTTAGCTCTTTAGCCGAAACTTCCTATAAGAGCAAACCCCTTAAGTTAATAAGCTATTCCACTTATGGGAGAGCACACTTGGTTAAGGATGTTTCTTTGACTAATATTTTAGACTTAGATTCGTTAGTTATAAGTGAACAAACATTAAGTGGGCAATAGTTGGGAGTTATGGAGAAACCAATCAAGATCACATGGTTCTCTCATCATGGATGTCCTAGTGAACCCAATCTAAAAACTTCTGAGGGTTTGAGACATTACATTCAGGAAGTCAAATTAGCAACCATGTGTTTCCCACACTCAAATGTCCCAAGCCAATCGGGGTAGACATGTAGGTGTGTCATATTCATGCTTTCAAGTTAAATGGGCATTAATTTTAATCAAGAATAACAACTGAACTTAATTTTAAGGTAAGTGTTAGTTAAGCTAGTTGAGGTGAACAACAAGTGTGTTACCAGTCATCTTAAAGACATTAGAAAAGGTTCACATACAACGTAGGTGTTCTCTTTTCATATTCCTGGACATCAACAATGTTTAGCTAGGTTCTTAAAAAAGCAAAGCGGTTAAAAAGCATTTCCGTAATGAAGCCTAAATCATCTTCATAGGCTAGTAGATGCTACTAATATTACATAAATTTGAATTGCAACGGTTTTTTTTATTATTATTATTGTTTAGAAACAATGACGTTTCCTAGCATTATGTTGAAAGGACTTAAATGTACAGTATGCCATAAATAACTCACATCAGTTATTTTCTTTTCGAGCTCAAGCAATGGCTTCTCAAAATCAAGTGTAACCAGCTTAGGCTTTTCAGCAAGCGGTTTGAAGTAAGACAAATAGCTCAGATGTCCACTTTTCAGATTTGGATCAACATCATCTGGCCATGGATAGTCATGCTTCTGCCCCTTTTTTGTTTTAGCTAAAACACTGAATTTGAACCTACTTCTGTAGCTAGATTGTCGTAGATGTCTTGACCAAGCTACAATAATTCTATTCAATGAACTTTTATGGAGCTCAGCGCCAAAAATATCCTTTCTGATCTGAATATGTGAACCAGAAACAAAACTGCAAACCTCTGCTCCAGTCATTGACGTTGACAAGGATAAAGAATTCATCTCAAATATCTTATTATCAGCAACACCAGTAACTTTTAACGGAAACTTTGATATTTTGCAACTCACTTAACACTTTCCTACAACACCAAACAAATTTACAATTTAAAACATAAGTGCATAATCTCACAATAAAAAATAATAAAAGATTCCAAAACAGCATTAAACAATTTCGGGATGAAACATCAATAACAATCCAAAGATATTGGTGATGACTTGAATTATATAGAATGAGAAGAGGGAGAATCGATTCCATAGCTGATTACAGATGCAGCATTGTGGTGCTTTCCTTTTACGGGCATTCCTGGACTACAGGTGTATAGAAAAATATCGCTATGAATTCCCTAATAAACGGAGCTTTCGTAGGGTTAAGTGTAGATAAGAAAGGTAACAAATAAAGGCAACATTTCCATATCGTAGCTCAAATCACAGCGTTGCTAAATTCAGCCGATAATCGAATTCACGTCGTTCAAAAACAGCTTAAACAGCGCAGTTACATTTCCGGTTCTCACACTTGATAGATCTAACAAAAAGCTGAAACGGCATGGAAAACCCATCAACTTAGAACGGAGCCAAAAGAGCAAAGACAATCACGAACGAAGCACGAAGTAGACACCATTATCCTCTCGAATAATTTGATTATTATGTTCAATTAGTTATTCAATAGTGTTCTTGCAAGATCGCAGGTAGATAACAAGAATGCACATCTGACTCGATAATTGGGGCCAAACTCTCATAATTGCTACACTGACTTACCTTCGAATCAGTTCCTTATCTTCCGCCGGCGAATTGTTACGTGGATCGCAGGCTTAAGCCGGAGAAATGTTCTTCAGAATAGGATTTGGGGGCTAGAAAGATGTGTAGTAGTTCACCTAACTGGACCTAAGCCAGAATTCTTTCGGAGAGGCGTGACGAACTAAGAATGCTCAAAGTCGCTGGCATAATAACGTGATTGCTCGCACAGCCGGACCTTATTAAGGCTTCGTTTGTTGCTTATATGTAGTTTTGGAAACAGTAGTGCACAAAAAGGGTTTGAATAGTAGATTGTTGTCTTAGGCTTCGTTTGGGACGGCTTTTTTACTGCTTTCTAAAACGGAGTTTTAGTACAAATTTTTTTATTTTTGTACTAAAACTCCGTTTTAGAAAGCAGTGAAAAAGCCGTCCCAAACGAAGCCTTAGTTTTTTTTTTTAAGTGCTTGTGAAAATTTGAAACCAGATATTAATGGGTTGTTTATGTTTTTAATTTTAGCAATTTTACAATAAAAGATTAAGGCTTCGTTTGACATTTTTCCTGCTTCTTAAAGCAGCTTTTTAATACAAAGATTTTAATTTTTGTACTAAAAAACTGCTTTAAGAAGCAGTAAGAAAGTCCTCCCAAACGAAGCCTTAGGCTTAGTTTGACTGCTTCTTAAAATAATTTTTTAGTATAAAAATTAAAATTTATATATTAAAAAACTACTTTAAGAAGTAATAAAAAAAGCTGTCCAAATGAAGCCTAAATTATCCATCTCTAAAATTTAAGTATACAAATAAAATTTTTTTATTTTTTTTTTCAAAAAATAAAATTTAAATAAATATATATACATATGACATTCTTAAAAAAAATAATAACATGAGTTTTAAGAATTATATAACATATAACTACATATAAATGTTTTAAGTACGATAATTTAACTTTAAATTACAGGATAATTTAGGTAGCACAAAATGAAGTCATTAACAAATAATTTAAATGTACTTTGAAATCTTTTTGTTGAGATTGTAGGAAAAAAAATTTAGTCTTAAGATTTGTCCATTATGAGAGATTATAACACTAGCCGATTTTGTGAATGTGAGCAGTAAAATCACAATCTGCATAATAGTGTACATTAAAAGTAAATTAAAAATATAGTTATTGTGCACACTATGCGCATTCATAGAATTCAAACACAATTATAATCCGAACTCTGCACGTAATAATCTCTTGTCCATTAGAAGGGATTTTGTGACTGCATCTTAAAATAATTTTGTAGTAAAAAAAATTATTTTTTTTATTAAAAAAATTGTTTAATTTGAAGTCTTAAGTTTTGTTTAGGACGGCTTTCTTACTACATTTTAAAATAACTTTACTATTCATAGAGAATCATTCGGCTTTGTGGCTGTGAATAATAAAAGCACAGTTAATGTTCATCTCTACACTTTTATTATTCATAATAACAAAATTGAACGATTCTCTGTATCCGGACTCCACATGTAATAATCTCTTGAAACGCCACCGAGAACTCCTTTTTAATGAAAGAAAAAAAATTACCAATACTTTTGATAGCTAATCTGACTCTGATTCAGTGTTCATCCAAGCTATAGAGAAGCGCATTTACATAAAAAAGCGACTGGAAGTAAAACCAAAGCACTGCACTTGGAATAATCCAACCACAGACTTAACTGCCACTTACCTTCTCATAACAAAATAATTCATATTTGTTCAGTAGAGTGGAAAATCTCATCATAGAAAAGACTCATAACGGGGCTCTGTAAGGTCCACATCTTCCTCTGAGGATTCCCTATTCTGAATAGCTGATGCCAGGACCACGAGTTCCTGCATATACTCAGCTGAAAGAACCACTTGTTGGTTTTCCCTCTTTTGCTCACACAAGGTCTGGTCAGCTGTTGATGGCAAAGACAAATTAAGATGAACTCTCTGCAAGTTTTCTTGATTAGGTTCAATCAAGGAGCTATGATGTTGTGCTCTGCCTGAAGTGGAGCAGTGTTGTGGCTTGTCCGGAGCAGTGTTGCTTTCGAAGCTGCGCCAAGAGAGTCCCTACAGAGAATAAAAAGAAGATTGCTACTCTATATGTTGGAAAAGATTATAAAATAGCATAAGTGGAAATAGTTCATTGCGCTACAGTTAAGCTTACAGGTTAGGTTCAATAAACATGTCATAGGAAGTTAAAATTCTTAACTATCAAGATATTTTAGCTTAATTGCTTTATGATTTCATCCTTTTGATGTAACTTTCCAGAAGACCATCCATGCTATTAGTGTTCTAGTACCAGCATACTTAGGAGTTTTTAACGAAACTCCAACCATTACACCAAAGTTAGGTTGATATTTAAAAGTTTAGCTTCATTCTGATTAAGTGATTTTACAATCTCCTCCACTTATGTAGCTGACATCATCAAATATTATTAACTCAGAATGAACCACTAGTCAGATTACCCCTATAGGTTCAAGAGTTGGCATCTACCATGGAACACTTTATCCCAGCTAGGGTTCGAGAGATGGCTCATATGACAACAGTTTGTCCTACATAACATTTAATTCCTATCCTTTTGCTAGTGTCATGTTTTGATATTATTTATAATAGTTCAAACTCTTAATCATTGAGATATTGTTCACTTTGCCCTAACAGTTTCACAATTTTATACACTTGGTGTAGCATTCCAAGAAGTCAACAATCCTAGGAGTGCTCTAGCAAGAGCACACCTAATTTTAGAGATTTTAATGAAACTACAACCATTGCACCAAAAGATACCCCAATGTTTAAGGGTTTAGCTTCATTTTACGTAAGGGGTTTCATAATAAAAGTAGTGCAACACGAGAACTTTCTAGCACTACTCTTGCCCAAGCATGCTTAATTGTGGAGATCTCATGGGATCAGATGCACAAAAGAAGTTTAGTCACCCATCCTAGCACTAATCTCACCCAAGCATGCTTAAATATGGAGGACTCATGGGATCCGATGCACCCTGCTAGTGTCACGCCCAAGGATCTAATTCAGAAGAATTGTATCTTTTATATTTACATTTACAACTATTTAACCATGCAACCAGAACTTACAAATTTTATAGAAATAGTAAAAAAGCAAACAACATTTCATTTCAAAATATACAACTAATACAAGCCCAAAATGATACATGCAAAATAATAATGCAATAAAATAAACTAACTTATCTCAATGAATACATGACTACAAAATAGAAAGACTATGTTAGGCCGGTTCAAGGAATAGAATTGAACCGATCCCACTAGACCGATTCAATTCTATTCCGGGCGGAATAGAAATCCCGCCCAGTAAAGGGGCGGGTGGCTTGGTGGGGCCCAACTGCTTTAATTGAAAGTAATGGTTGTAATTAGAGAAGGCTTTGGAGGGAACAATTCAAAATTAAGGGTTATTTAGGGATTTCTTTATTGTATTCTTCTTTAAGTAGTTTATTTCGCTAGGGTTAGGATTTCATATTGAATTTGGCCTGAATTTTGAGATATTTAGGTGTTGTTTGGGCTCTAGCCATCAGCTAGAGATTGGGAGAGTCGGATCTTCCTCTCAAATCGAAGATCCATTATATTATGTTATTTCTTTCATCTATTATTCAATCAAAAGAGTATGGCCTTGCAGTTTATCTACAGATTTCTCAGAACCTGCTTTGAATATTGTTGAAATTCTGAATTTGGCAGAATTTTCTCTCGGGTTAAATTATTATTTCCTATCAAATTGGTATGAGAGCCCGTCGATCTAAGGTACCAATGTCCGGGAGGAAAGTGAAAGTGTTGAAGGGTGAACTAGGCCAATTGATGTCAGATTTTGTGAAAAAAAATTCAGATTTTGAAGGCCAATTTCCATCTGTCCATGAAAAGATGGATAGGAGGTTCGTTGTCGTGGAAGAAATGTTGAAGAAACTGCTTGAGGACAAGTCTAGAATGACAGTACTCGATACGAGGGAAGCCATCGGAGGCCAAGGAAGTAGGAGAAACCCTAATCTGTTTAGGGGAAGGGAAAACCAAGAGGTAGAAATTTTGGAGGGAAAAGACCAGATGCCTTCGCCATAACCACTTTTTAGGAAGGACATGAGTATGGGGTATGAGCGAAGGGGCATTGATTTTGCAAGACGGAGAATGGATTACGAGCGTCGGGGTGTTGATTTTGAAAGGAGGGGGTTTTGAAGAAGGGTTTGGATACGAACGCAGAAGGGAAGATCATAACACTTGGGGAGCACCTCCCCTTTTGGGGAATGGGAGATTATGGAGGATTCAGGGGAAACAGAGGCGATCCAAGAGTAAGGCTGAAGATGTCCATCTTTGAGGGCGAGGAATCATATGGGTGGATCTACAAGGTAGAAAGGTACTTCGTTATCAATAGGAAGTATTTGGAGAGAGGATCCAGAAGTAGCAGCTCAGGAGGGGTCGTACAGGATGACCACCACTTTCTTAACTCCTAAGGCACCAGCATCAGGGAGCTTGCGTGAGGTCCCAAAGGAGAAACCTAAAGGAGGGGGATTTGTGAAAAACTTCAAGAAGCTCACAGAGAAGGAGTTGCATGAGAAGCGGGCAAAGGAGTTGCGCTTCAGATGTGATGAGAGGTACATGCTGAGGCACATGTATAATGATCGAACTCTTCAAGTTCTCACCATCTCTGATGACGATGAAGTTGAGGAGGGAAGTGAGAGTAAGGCAGTGGTAGAGGAGCAGAAGCTACATCTGGACATGATTGAAGTCTCCTTGAACTAAGTGGTGGGGTTCACCCTGAATCACACCATGAAAGTGAAGGGAGAGATAGCTAACTGAGAGGTGGTGGTCCTGATTAATAGTGGGATGACCCATAATTTCATCTCCAATCAGGTGGTTAACCAGCTGGGGGTAAAGTTGGCAGACATTGGGGGCTATGGGGTGATAATGGGCATTGGGAAGGTAGAGATGGGTAGAGAGGTGTGTTGAGGAGTTGTGCTGACTCCCCAGGGGGTTCAGGTGAGGGAGGATTTTCTCCCCTTGGAGTTGGGGAGCGCTGATGTCATCCTGGAGATGAAGTGGCTGATGTCATCCTATTGATCACCCCCGAGCGTGATACATGTCCGCCCCACCCTTTTACAAAAAAATAGTTTTAAATATAAATATAACTAGAACTTAAAAAATTCATAGAATTCAATTCTGAACCAAATTTAATGATTTTGAGCTCTATGGAACCAAAGTGATGATACATTTTAAAATAAATTTAGGGTAATTTGTTGAAGAGTAATTTACTTTTGAACCCCCATGATTTTTCTTAAATTACTCTCCAACCATGCATCATCTAAGGCTCAAATTTGGACAGAGCCCCCATGTTACATACATTCTATAATTTTCTCTAAGCTTGGTGGAACCCCTAAGTTCTGTAATTATTTTTTCAAGGTCATAGGTCATTATTTGACCTAAAACTTTGGAAAATCATTTCTGTCAATACTTGCAGAATTAGTTCATATTGATACATGCATTACCTCACATATTTATACATCATTTTCATATCATTTTCTTATATGGGTGCTCTCTTTTGTTGTTTACGAGGGACTTGTTTTCATGTCATGGTAGGTGAGTCATAGCTCCCAGGCCTCAAGAGAGGCTCCTTCGTTTCGTAGAGGTATGCACATACACTACATCAGAATGTTCACAAGAAACATTAAGGTGCAAGCAATACTGAGAAGATGGCAATGCTTGGAATGGACAAGAGCGATAAAGAGAAATTGGGCTTGCGGAACCGTGATAGAGAAGCAAAAATGAGGGGAGGGGGCATGAAAGATAGGGTTAGGATTAACCTTCCTTGATATCATGTTATAGAGAAAAGAACTTGATTGATTTCACTGTGATAATGGTGTTTGTATATAGACAAATATAAAGGTAGAACCTAAAAGAAATAAGATAGAATATTCTAAACTAAGAGAATATATTAAATAGTAAAGATTGAAGATAATATATTAATACTCATCAAGGAAAGGACAACTGACTTGTGCAGATAAAGCTTTTAAACAAACGTTTTATGCTTTACTAGATATCCTAACGCGAAGGAGCAGTGAACCAACAGCACTAAATCCAAAAAATTAACAACAAAAATCAATCTAAAAAGAACAACAGTGACACACATGCATACACAACAATAAACGGGAAACTAACCATATGGAAGTTTTCATGGAAGTTCCTCCTCTGATACTTCTCAGGAGCAATCGTGGTGAGGATCTGAACAATTTCTGTCATTGTCGGTCGAGAATCTGGGTCCCATTGGAGACATTCTCTTGCTAAATGAGCCATTATTTGCATCTCTTCCTCAGGGAAGTTTCCTTTTAAAAGAGGGTCAGGTAATTCAGTTACAACCAACTTGCTATCATTCAAGCGAGCTGTTGCCTGCCATTTCAGAAAATTTTGAATTCTAAGCTTTCAGCTCCTTCAAGACTAACACGTGTATAAAATAGTTGTAGACCAAAAACAGCTGATCAAAGTCAAAATACCAACCGGAAATCATAAAACTTGTTACAAAGCTCCCATCATTGTTATTTTAGTTGGTAAAATTTCATGGTTAATAACATCAACAAAAAATGAACTAAAGCAAGAGAACATTCTAACAGAACATTATTGAATATTTGAAGCTAACTGTTAAGTTTTCACGGAACCTTACCCAAATCACAAGACTCTCATCACCCTTAGCTGATTTTTGTATTGGTTGACGCCCTGAGATCAATTCCAAAATAACTACACCATAACTAAAAACATCAGACTTTAGTGAAGCTTTTCCTACAATGGCATATTCAGGTGCAAAATATCCAAATGTTCCCAACATCCTTGCCGGGGAACTAGAACAGCTTGGGTGATCATCGGACATTAAATACTTGGCCATCCCAAGGTCAGTAATCTGCATAAAAGAATACATTGAATGATGGAATGCTGTAGACCCAGACAGAAAAAGAAATTAGTTTTCATAAACATAAGAAATGCTAGTTTTGCCAAAAAAAAAAAATAGTTCTCTTTCAAAACATAATAAGCTGGTTATATTTTTATAAGATGGCTCAAAATAAACCAGGACAAACGGAGTTGCATTCTATTTAACCTTGCCTATCCTTAAGAAAAATGCATTCACCTAGTGGGTAGTTCTTTCAACAAAGATAAGATAAGATCATATAGAAAGTTACATAAATTTTCAAACAAAGATTGAAGTGTACCACATCACATTTACTGTATACACTTATATTGCATCCTGAATCAACGAGTTCAAACTCACAATCAACAATAACAACAATATCAAGCTTTTGTCCCACTACGTGGGGTCAGCTACATGAATCCTTTTTCTCCATTTTGTCATGTTAAAAGTCAGTTTCTCGTTTAAATCTAATAAAGAAATATCGTTTCTAATATTTTCTAACCAAGTCTTTTTATGTCTACCTCTACCTTAACATAAGTCAAATCTAATACCTCTACTTACCTAATTGGTTCATTAGAAGGCCGCCGTTTTATGTGTCCAAACCATCTAAGATGATTCTCTCTAATCTTATGTCCCACTAGGTGAGTTCAAACCCACAATCGATCAAGTAAAACTTTTTATATTTAGTTTAAGAAAGGATATTAGTTGCATTGAGAAAATGTAACAGAAAGTGCAAGCATAAAACTAATTTACCTTTGGTTTATAATTTTCATCTAAGAGAATGTTGGTGGACTTGATGTCACGATGCAATATCCTTGGGGCAGCTGCTTCATGTAAATATTCCAAGCCCCTTGCAGTACCTAAAGCAACATGAACGCGAGTAGCCCAACTGATGGGTTCTTTACCATGTTTCGCATCCAAACAATCTCGTAAATTACCATTTGACATGTACTCAAATACAAGTAGCCTCTCATAGCTTCTGCTTTGATATTCACAGCAGTATCCGAGTAAGGGTACAACATGACAGTGGTTGAGCCTTGATATTATTTCAATCTGTGCACAATTCAAGTAGGGCAATATTGATTGTTATTGTGCTTTTTTTCATCAGGTACTTTCGAAAACAATCAAATCATTCATAGCACTCATAGGCTTAACAGAAGAGATTGTGGCTTCATTTTGGGCGGTCTTGCTGCTTCTTAAAACAACTTTTTAGTACAAAAATTAAAATTTTTGTACTAAGAAGCTATTTTAAGAAATTTAAGAAAGTCGTCCCAAACGAGGCATATGCCAAGCAAATGAACGTCTTTGAAACTTAGGTACGGAAGCACAACGAAGCATGCATCAAAGCAATGGAAAAATAAAGACATCATCGAGCTTTTTTTTTATTGTTTTTATTTTTTTTTTTTTGAATGAGGGGGCGAGAGGGGAACTATACCTTACAGTGAGAAATATCAAATAGAAGGGGTAATTAATATATATTTATTACAATCAAAGATATATTGAAAATTTTGGGGGGTACGTGTCGCCACATGCCCACCCCCAAAATCCGTTCTTGCATATTAGTTTATATAAGACACTAAAGGTATGAAATGCAATAACATAGGATTTTGATCAGGAAACCATGTAATTTGAATATGCTTCAACTAACATGAAACACATTTTGATATCAAAAGCTTAGAAACTTGCTAGAGTTTGGACAATCTCAAAAACTTTGTCAGGTATAAGTGTAGGAAAAATATCCATAGAAAAAAATCATATGTTTACCTCAGTTAAAAAACCAGAATCTTCTTCTGTCTCACTTAAGGCTTTTAGTTTCTTAATGGCAACAATCCTTCCATCCAAAAGTTTACCACGAAAAACATTGCTGCTCGCGCCTTGTCCAATAAGATTTGCATTGGAGAATCTATCAGTTGCCTGTTCCAGTTCAAAATATGAGAACTGGATTGTTGTTCCAGGTAAGGTGTGCTTTTCCCCTTTAAATATGACAGAAATCCTTCGTAGAAATTCTGTCACATAAAAGTTACGTATTAGGGAGGGAAGTCACCTATTCACACTAGGAGATCGCTTGCAAGAGAACATTCAAATACAATAGCAATGGCTGATCAGGTATATGCAGACATTTTATTTTTGGTTAATGATTGTTTTCTTGAAAGAAAATTTAACAATGCAAAAACTGTATATAATATATATATATATATATAATATTTAACTTTACTTATATATCATTTTAGAGTCGATATTACATCAATAAGCAAAGAAGGATGCCAAAAAATACAGAGGAGCATCAACCATTATTGTCAGAAAAAAAATGCTGAAAATAATTGATCACCATAAGTGGCTAGTATTATATACATTTGAAGTTAAAATTTGCGAAAAAGCTGAAAACAGTCCCCCGATTATTTATATATGATCAGTTTTGTCTCCGAGTACTATATTTCTCTAATTTAGTTTATAAACTAACAAAATTGATCTCAAATAGCCCCTAAGATCAAAATTTACAAAATATGTGATGTAAAATTAACTTATCACCCCAGAGGTAAGCGCAGGTACAAAGTGCAATTCCCGTCGTTCGCCCATCACATTCTTTCCAATTCCAAAAATTCGATTTTCAATGTTCCTATTTACGGCGACTTTGAGGGATTACTTGGGAACAATTTTGTATAGTTGCGGGCTAAATTGGAGAAATATAATATTGTGACTAAATTGATCATAAAAATAATTGGGAGGACCATTTTAGGCTTTTCCCTTCGAAATAAAACTCAATGCTTCAACTATTTTGAAGGCCTATGAAAGTCTAGGAAGCTAGGAGTCCTCAAGTTACCTATGAAAGGGCTGAGCAGGGTATCAGTCTTATGCTGGCTCCGCAAGAATGAAGCAGATCGATAGCTTATTAAGTTTGCCGAACTGTTGAAGCTTATGTCTCTTGTAGAAGAATATATCTGTTGTCGGAGAAACAGCTTGTCCTTTTGACAGAAATGAAATGCAATAGAAGCAAGAAAAGCTATTGATATGATTGCAACACAGACTAGGAGAACGACCATAACAACCATCCAGGTGATGTGCTTCTGTGCCGTTGAATTTTCTGCTGAGCCTGTGACAGACATAAAGTAAGATTGAGTGCCATGAAACATGCTTCATCATCTAAACATGCCATGAAACCTCATGTCTGCAAACATGCATGCATGACACACTCGTATATATATATGCACGTAAGATATTTGTTACTACAGCAGCGCACACACACAAAGAGCGGTGAGAGGAAGTTGGCCAGAAAGAGTAAGATTTCGTTTGGAATGGTTTTTATTGCTTTATAAAGCAGTTTTTTAATAAAAAAATTTTATTTTTTACTAGAAAGCTGTTTTAAGAAGCAGTAAGAAAGCTGCCCCAAACGAAGCCTAAGTGAGCAGGAAAAAGGAGGGAAGAGTATATAGATAATAAGTGTCAAAGTTAGATAGAGATGCACATAGGCTTTCATATTCATACATGCATGTGTGCACATAGGCACACATTCACCAAGCAACCAACCCTACATCCATATAGCATTCAAGGTGAACGTACATGGAGAAAAAATTAGAATGTTCTTATACCAGTCAACAACACCCTATTATTGGGAAAACCAATTCGACGAATGGATAAGGTGGTCTAGTGGTAACTATACACTTCTAGGGTCTTTTTGACGAGAAATTATTAGGTTCAGACGCCAGACAAATAGAATCATCCGGATTTCTTTCTGTCTACAATAAAAGCGTAGTCAAAGCGCAGTTACTGTAGCAGTTGTGCTTTGACTGCATTTTTATTGTAGACAAAGAGAAATCCGAATGATTCTCTCTATCCGATATCCGAACCTAATAATTTTCCCTTTTTGACAACCTATCTTGACCATGTCTAGATAAGTATTTAAAATAAACTGGCATAATGGTTAATAGCCAGATGCCAAAGTGATCTCACTAGTATCATTGAAATTTTCAATTAGTCTATTACGGAAATTTTATGATAGAATATCAATGCCGATTTCGGAGCTACCATGTTCAATATTCACATTGAAATAGGCTGAATATTAGAACATATTTTGGCAGCCTCAGGAGCAGTAAATCAAGAGACATATCTTGCATTTTTAACTTAATGCATACCTACGTAATTTTTGAAAGGTACAAGGGAATCGCAAACATGTATGTATAAGTGAGGAAAGGGAATGGCAAAATGTCCTTGAGCTTGGAACTTCCCTATGAAACTCACCATCAAGCTCAATATCTTCTCTTCCTAAATGTCACGGTATTACCGCACAGCCACTAATCCACTGATACCGACAGCTTAAATTTAGGGTTTGTTTGGGATGGCTTTTTTATTGCTTTAAGAAGCAGCTTTTTAGAACAAAAATTTTTTTATTAGAAAACTGTTTTAAAATACAGTAAAAAAGTCATCCCAAACAAAATCTTAGTACGATAAAAAAAAGTATGTGCTAAGTCCATGCTTTCAACCCTGCAAGGCACGTGCATGTGCAGGCATGGTTGAATAAAATTTCTGGAGCCACAACCTTAAAAGCCTAAAGCTTTCACACAGTTAGACATTAAATTGTTAGATCTATCTCCTAAAACCAACATGTGGTTTGGTTAAAATTATTTTATGTATTTTGTCTAAAGTTTAAGGTCACTTATACCAAAAGTACAGTTGCAGGATGTGAAGCAGCTGGATCTGTGGATGCTTTCAGTGGCTTGAGTTGCAAAAGTTGCACAAGAACAATTCCAGCTTACACCATCTGGCACTCCTACTTCATCTGCCATGAATATCATTTGGATGTCCGTGAGATGCTAACATATTACAAATCCTATATTGATATGACATGCTAAATACCTGCACATGATCTAACAAATCTATACTTGAATAGTTTCATAACCAAATGATGACAACATCGTATAATGGTATTCATGCTTGCAGTAAGTTGAATATTTAAAAGAATTTCTCAACAATATAAAAAAAAAAAGTAATTCTTATCTCAGATTTATCGAGTTGCCACCTGATGTTTCTACACTTACTGGTAACTTCAATGTACTAAATTTACAACATTTTGAGAAACCAAAAATAAATAAACAAATAAAACAGCAAACTGAAATCTATGAAGCTCATGACATAACGTTTCTAATCTTTTGAGTAACTTTAATGTACTATTTTTTCAGAAATACACGCTACCATGCAAAGGGATTAAGAGGGATGGTTAAATCATGGGGCTAAGAAATTCCTTTACACCCTATGTCAATCTTGAAGTGTATAAATACCTTAGTAACCATGGACTAAATAATATTCCAAATCTGTCCTAAAAAACTAATGTAAACTTAATAGGGAGAGAAGCTTTGGAGATCTCAGTAACTATGATGCAGGGCAGGCATGGATTAGGAATACTATCTTAGTGTTTTAGACATATTATTAATAGCATTTTAGATATATTATTATAGTAGTTCTTTTTTGTAGGATTCGTTTGGGATAGCTTTCTTACTGCTTCTTAAAGCGGCATTCTAGTACAAAAATTTTAATTTTTTACTAGAAAGACGCTTTAAGAAGCAGTAAGAAAGTTGTTCCAACTTCTAAATGAAGCCTTAGTTTATCATTAGTCTATATTTGTTATTATTTTTAATTTTCATGGGCAATATTGTCAATTGTTACTTTAAGATAAGTTTGATTATTTATTCTCATCCTGTACCATCTTCTGTTATGAATAAAGATCCAAGAGTCATGGGATGACTAGATTATGATAATTAAATGATAATGATGCTTTGCATAGATTCTTCCTCCTTTATGGGTTATGTTCCAGAATTTTCCTCCTGGTCTGGCATAGATTTCTTCTGCCCTCTTCTTCCATCTTCAATAACTATTCAAAGCTTCAATAAATCTTCCACATTGAATATGCATCCATTGGTATCGAAGCCCAACTTGTCCTAAGAATCATCATTGATAATTAAATAAGATGATGGTAATTATTGTGATGAAGATCAATTTCAAGGTGTCCATGAAGATTCAATAGTACAAATTTCTGATTTTTTGTTCTTGAGCCATCAGCCAACCATAATGGATGCATTCTTTTCTCAACGCTATACGGCTCATAATTACCTTAGCTTTTACCTAAGGTATTAACCACATGAGCCTAAGTGATGTATGCGAAGCTTATTAGTGATTTAATGCTAGCAAACTTTATAAGATTTCATTTATTTGCAAAATATTTCACAAGTAATTCAATAAAGCAGCAACCATGTAGTGATCTTTTCCAGTAGACTAACTAGGAACATTGGTCACTTATAAATGAGTCAAGTTTATAATAACTTTGGTCACTTATAGTGAAGAAATTGTTCTTTTCCGGAAGAGAAGCATTAACACTCATGTTATAAGGCAAAGGTGTAGATAACCCATAAAAGAATGAATGGTCGGGAAAAATCAGTTCTACCATACACACAAAATTATTCTCCACTTTCAAGATATTGAGTCAAATACTATAAGTGACTTCTCAATAAGAAAAATTTAATCTAAGCAATATATTATACCTGGTATGCAATGACAAGATGTAGAACAATTATAAGCGCTAGAGGAATTGAATACGGCCAGAGGATTAGCGGCACAATTGCACGCCCATTTCACCTCATCTGGCCCATTTTGGGTCCCTTCTGGCAAGAATGAAGTAAATCAATCAGATACAAAAAAATTATCGGTGATGCAAATTGAAGGAACTACATGCATATCTGAGACAATTTTCATATAGAAACAATTAAAATCATAGAGTTTTAGCAATTATTCATTGCAATTGTAGTTCTAAAACTCAAATCTTTAAACTAACCACAGCTAATGAAATTCAAGCATAGTAGACCACAAAAGCAAATGAAAACAGCTTTCGTGTGCTTTCCCATCAACTATGGTTGGCGATTCCAGGTAGAGCATAAATGAAAGCTCCCTCGATGGCCTGCATCCATGGAAAGAGTAATATAAAAGGCATACATTTTATACAATATCATTAAGAAAAACAAAAATTATTAATTAAATTTATCCTGATTATGGAATCTGTTCAAATAAAGAATCAAAGGAAGTAGATGAGGCAAGTAACAATGATTTAAATTAAAAAGTAAACCAACCAAAATCCTCTACACTAGAAAATGCATACCCCTTGTTCAATTAAAAAAAGTCATATTTTATTTTCTCCTAAATGGTTCCCCCCAAATCTTAAAACCCTTGAATGTCAAGTAAATGAGAACTTGCGCTTTCTCAAAAAGAGAGAAAGAAAGAGGGAGAGAGAGAGAGATTGTTAAACTGTGAAGTCACGTAAAGAAGTCTAGGGAAAGGATTAAAAGAGGTAAAGCATTCAAGAGGACAAGATTTGTTGTGCCACAAAAGATAAGTTGCATCCAACCCCAAATTAAAGAGCACATCAAAAAAACAAAGAACATTCATTAAAAATAAGAGTAAAGAAGTCTCTAAACAGCCAATGCCAACTTTAAAATGGTAAGGAAACGCAAAATAAACCATTTTTAGCACTAATTACTTTCCAGTAATTATGACTTACACAGAAGTTCAACTTTAATGATTTGTTTGACAAAAAGATGCTATGAGCACCTGTCAATGGGCGACAGACTTCACATTTCATGTGCAAATCGACAAAAAAATCAGTTCTTATACATGAAATTGGGCAAAACTTTGTGAATCAACAAGCCTAAAAGAAAGAAGTACAAATAGAGAGCCAGAAATTTCAGCATTTGCTATAACGAACAAGGCTATGGCTATAACCCTAAAAAAAAGTTCCCAACCAAATCCAAACCACCATATATTTTCTCTCTCGAAAAAAAAAAACCCATCTTGCAAACAAAATTCTTGTCAAACAAACCTTTGGAATACGCTCATGAGGTTATTTGAGAACATAATGCATCCATTCTGAGCTGCTTGAACTTGTTCCAAACAACTCAAACAAACGAAGCCGATCTTAGCCGCATTACATCCATCCAAGATCTGCTATCTTCCCATCAAAGCACGAACATTACTTGTTCACTGACCTATTAGCATAAACACATTGCGCTCAATATCTCGATGCTTAGCTTCCCAACCAAATCCACAGCAAAAACCCTAAAGGATCTCCGGTTTAAACCACGAAACAAGGGCATTGACCGGAAGAAAGCAATCAGGGCAGATTTTGAAGCCAGTGATCATGAGGATGACTTGTATTTTTTAAGAAATAAGAAAATCCACACGCCAATTAGTCGTGACAAAGCAATTTCACCGCAGACCTGAAGAAGACTTTCCACCCATAAATAATCCAACAGGACTAATAAACAGCAACAGCCAGAACAAGATGGAAATGCAATCCAACTCCTTTTTTGAGATTTGTAGATGCAGCTTTCCTTCTTCCGACGTGTAATTTCTACTTCATGAGCTCTTTTTTGCTCCTTCAACAGCGACAACTGGGAAAGAGACCAAATTCAAATTTTAACAATGGTTAATTTTATAAGGTAGAGAGATGACTGAGTGAAGCAACTAATGCCAAAGTAAAAAACAAAAATAAAAATCGCGCGTATTTATCAGTGCATGACAGCCACCTGGTGCTGACGGCAATTCTTTACTTAGAAGTGATGACGAACAGACTTTCTTTTTAACCGTTGGGAAAAAACATGAATTTGAATCTCTTATTATTTTAAAAAATAATTTTTAATTTCACTCCTTAAAAAATAAAAAATTTGAACTTGAAGTAAAATAGTGGTGGTAATTTCACTTGCACTTTCACAGAAATATTAGATCAAATTTGATTACAGAGCGTATGCTTCCCCTTATGATTTCACAAAGGTAATATATATATTATGCTTTCTCAGAATGATTAGAATGTATTTGTTAATAGAATAATCGTTATATTTATACTTATTAAAATTAATAGAATATGCAACACATAAATTTGGATATGCATATTCCGATGTCTGTTTATAACTCCACTTTTATTTGTCTCTCAAGATCAACCCCTATTAGGCAAAGGAGACTAATCCAACTCCTCTTATAACTCTCATTATTTGGAGAAATTATTAGGTGCGGAGTCTGGACGTAGAGATATGTCCGGATATCCAATTAAAATTTGACACAATGAGGGTACTTTGGTTGTGTTTTTTTTTTTTTTTTTTTTTTTTTTGCGTTTTACTTGCGCTTTAGTTGCACTTTAGTTGTGTTTTGACTGCTCTTTTGTTGAGTTTTCTATTACGCTTTGACTGTGTTTTACTTGTGCTTGGACTACGCTTTTGATGTACTTGACTTAAAGTTCCGCAGACACATTAATATATAAAGTAAAAAATAAATCCAATTGAATATCTACGTGTCAACATTTTATTGGAGTCCAGACGTAGAGAATCCGCACGTATCTCTACGTCTGGACTCCGCACCTAATAATTTCTCCATTATTTGAGATATGCTCTTTGCGATTTGAGTTCTATATTTTTTATTTTAATTGATCATATGAGCGGTAATTTTTATTCTTTATCACTTATAAACTATAATTTATAATCAATAAAATTCGAGCTTTTTCACTCAATATTCCGGAAAAAAAAAATCTTAATTAGAAGTTTATGCTCTCAAAAAAAAAAAAAAAAAAGCCCCAAACCGCCAAAGGCTAAAAGAGAACAGCTCAAACGTCCATCTAAGAAATTAAAATAGAACAAAAATGCATAGCAAAATTTTCCGAAACAACAAAATGAATGGCCCCCACTCTGAAAGGGACCACCGACCGAACCACTATTTTAAACTGCTAACAGGCTATTGGCCTGCAACGTTCCACCTATGAGTTTAAGAAAAAAAATAACTAAGTACCTCTTGAATTATCCCTAACACATAACGTGGGGCCGGGGAACGTTAATGTACGGGCTGGGTTCTTGGGAATTAAAAGAACCAGGTTTATTGGTATAGATAAAAATAAAATATAAATATTTTATTATAAAAAATAAAAAATATGCTGTTTTTTGAGCCGTTATGCAAATAAATTATAATTTTATGAAAATTATGTGTCTCGACTATGGGAATTGTTATTTAGATTTAAAATAATAATAAAATTTATATGTGCTCTCAAGCTAGTTCAAAGAAATGGCAGAGCAGTTGGGAAAGAGTTGGTATAGGTATAAGTTAGAGCTTAGCAGGTTAGAGTTGGTGCAGACTACAGAAATTGTCTTCTTCAGAGCCTATAGTAGGCTGAAGTTATGCCTTCCCTCCATTCTTTTCAAGGAAGAAGCTGTGAAATTCAAGGCTCTTGGAGAAAAAAATTTAAGTCACCTCAAAATTATTGAATTTAATTTGATTTTTTCTGTTAAAATTTATCTTATATTCATATTTAATTAAATTCAAAATATTCCATCAGATGATCTGACGCAATCCCTGAGTTAATAATATGATTTTTTTTCTTTAATTTTTGAGAACTCAAAAATGTCATAATTAAGCGGGCTTAAGCTTATTGGATTTGTGACCACGAGAATGCAAGATTTGCAGATCATTTGATCCTCTAATTAATTTTTTGAAGGTTTCAATCGTGTTTAGATACAAATTAGAGTTTGGATGATTCTATATTTAATTTCAAAAATTTTCAAGTTAAATGGGCATTAAGATTCATGCTTCATTGGGTGGATATATATATATATACATGCATGAATCATGCCGCTCATCTTGACATAATGGTTTTGTGCTTTGACTCCAACAATAAGGTCATACATTCTAGACTTAACATTAATTAGTGTATTCGACTTTGTGATTAAGGCTTCATTTGGGACGGCTTTCTTACGACTTCATAAAGCAGTTTTTTAGTACAAAATTTTAATTTTTGAACTAAAAAACTACTTTAAGAAGCAGTAAAAAAGTCACCTCAAACAAAGCCTAAGATGTTTTCAAGCACAAAAATTTCTAGTTTCTAGTTTAAAATATTTTTGTACTAAAAAATTGTTTTAGAAAGTAGTAACTAAACAATCCTAAATTTGTTTGAAATACAAACAAAAAATTCGAGGTTTTTTTTTTCTTCTCATTTGGAGTTCTTTTGGGCAGAGTTGATGGACTCTTGCCAACATGGACCACTATAGATTTTCACTTTGAGAGTTGAGGGAGTTAGAGCACTGATAGAGATATGCCACCAATTTTATTGTTTGAGTTCAATAGAGACAAATATAAACAAAGCCATTCTATACGATGTTGATCTTATTAGGACTCTTACATAGCAAGGGTGGAAGCTAATGTACGAGTTTTTAATGAGGCAATTCCTTATTGAAGACCGAAGCCCATTTTATTAATTGAATAAGATTAGACAGGATTTAGATATTTGATATCTACATGAACATGATAGAGCAACGAGAGAGTTGTTCCAAACGAAGCCTATATATCATATAAATTTGAGAGATAAAAAAACAACTTTGATACAATCATATATTAGGAAGAAATGATAATCACTTCTTTATAGATAAAGAAGAACAAATTCTCTTTTTGTTGCCCCACACATTTAGGATAAGTGCACACCATTGTTGCATTCATAAAGATCTTCTCCCAGTTATGATGAAAATCAAAAGGCCATCTCATATTGGATGCATTAGTCCCAAATTATGAGAGAGAGAAACATCCCCCTACCTCTCTATAAATGGAGCTTTTATTCTGTACGAACACTGGACAGGAGAACTGTCCGGTTAAGTACTGGGTACCCAGTGGTACCGAGTGCGGGTACTGAGCTGGGTACCCGCCAATGAGCTGACGTGACGCATTTTTATTGGTCTCCAAATGCCATCCGCACTCCGCACAGAATAAAATTTACTATAAATGAGAGGGGTAATGCTCATAAAATATTGAGCAACTACATGCCTCCCCAATGAAACTTTGGCTTGAAATAACTCTTCCTGGACAAAAAAAAAAAGAAAGAAAGAACAATCCATGAACAAGAAAAAATTCACAATTATGTTAAAAGTCAACTTTATATGCCCAAAACATAAAAAGTTTGAACAAAGTTATGCAAAGCTCTAAAAATTATGAAATCTTGAGAATAATAATTTTCCAATGAGCTCTAACTCTAATAATTTTTTTTAGCCCAAAACAAAATGTTTGCAATATTCCAAATTTTCAAATTGCCAAAATTATAAAATTCCACTAAATCACAAAAAAAAAATCTGAATATTATATAGTAGTTTCCTCTTATTGGGCTATAATCATCTTAAAATGTTCAAGTTCAAATTCATAATAATTTTATCACAGTAGGTACAAATCATGCATGTAGCTAAATTCTAATTTTTAAAATTCCAAATAATGATTTATGATTTTTTTACAGAAAATTTAAGAATTTTGTGAGTAGGCTTCCATAGGAAATTTAATTAATCTTTCCTCACCAATGTTTACTTCTAGTAAATATATAAAGTCAACATTAAAATATACCCAAATCAAGAAATCTGAGTATTCTTCCTTAGTCCCTACTTGTTGCCTAAATCTGAGTAGTCTTCCCTGGCAAAATTGCTTCACTCTATGTAACATTTTTAATTAAGCAACTCATTAATCAGGCTTTTAATATGAGAGTTCTAGGTTTGAAGAAAATTCTTTTGTATGATTTTGATGAATAGTGGTTACAAGAAGATGGAAAAATCTTTCTTGTCACTAAAAGAAAAGTTGAGAAGGCTGAGGGGAATAAGTTGTGAACAAAACAAGGAATATCATCCAAAAACTTTACAATTAAGCTGCTCTCCTTTAACAGCAGATGACTCTGATAATGAAGACATTGAATCAGCAAATTTTGGTGTAGAATTTTGATTTTGTTTAGACGATTTTCTTACTACTTCTTAAAGCAATTTTTTTGTATAAAAATTAGAAAGCAGCTTTAAATAGTAAAAAAACCGTCACAAACGAAATCTTTGTGATTGATCAAATCATCATGAATCATGGGTGAATCCCCCTTAAGCTCAAGGCCCCCCCCCCCCCCCCCCAAAAAAAAATTTCTTTATTATATAATTTTTTAGATAATTTATCCCTCTCCATATATTTTTTAGTCTTTATTACAAGAGTTTTTAAGACGATTTTCTTACTACTTCTTTAAGCAATTTTTTTGTATAAAAATTAGAAAGCAGCTTTAAACAATAAAAAAACCGTCCCAAACGAAACCTTTGTAATGGATCAAAGCATCATAAATCATGAGAGAATCCCCCTTAAGCTCCCCCCCCCCCCCAAAAAAAAATCTTTATTATATGATTTTTTAGATAATTTGTCCCTCTCCGTATATTACCCCCCCCCCCCCCCCCCCCCCCAAAAGTTTTAAAATACAAAGAGAAATAGCTATATGTGTAAAAGCATAATTAAACACATTGTATATATGTGTAATTGTTAGAGAACGATGAATCAAATACAAAGAGTAATATCTAGTAATGAGAATTCATCATTTTGTTTATTAATTTGAATTCCAAAAATATCCTTACAAATAAAATTTTTTCCGGGAACATAGCACCTTGACCCGCGATCTGATTGGGCAGGTTTAACCCCGCTAGGGGCATTGCCCTCTTGAATCCCCGACATTTTTGCGAAGCGTACGACGATCAATAATATGAACAAATAGGGGTTGAGACAAATGCAAGACAACTTCAACATACATTTTGTAGAAATTGAATCATTAATCATCTTTCGCAACCATTTTCTTTTTTTCTCTATTTTTTGTCGCTATTGACCCATTTCCTTATAGCGAAGGGTTGAACCAAATATGAGGAAACTCCAACAATTACTTATAAATTTGCCTTCCCTCCTGAAACTTAAGCCTGGATCCGCCCTGTCATGAATGATTGATCTCATGTAAAATCTCACTATCACTACAACGGAAAATTCATGACAATTATGGACTGAAATAAGAGGAATTAGAAGATGTGGATACAGAGCCTTCTTTTATCATAAGAGGTGCTAACTAAACGGGGATTGAAGTTGGCCAAATACATCGTTGCCCAAATTCAATTTTATTTATTTATCTGAAGCTAAACTCAACCAAATCTTTTCGAATGCTTCGGCATCATTCCTGCTTGATCTATCTGCCCTGACAGGACTTTGTACAATAGCTTCTGGAATCTCATAGAAGTCTGAAACTTTTCTTCCTGGTTAAATTTTATCTCCAGGGTTGGTTAGCTGTTGGAATTCCGCCACCAAATAAAATTCTCGATAACGGATGGTCAATATTTGGTGGCCAACCAGAGAGCAAAAGTGCCTGCAAAACAAAAGACTGGAGAAGTAAAAAACTTCTAAAAGATAGATTTCTGAAATATTTTAGCACAACAAAATCTAGCCTGAAAAATGAATAGATGTTAGGGTTTTTTTTTTTTTAATTTTTTATGGGACGAGAAAACACTGTCTAAAGGCCAGTTAAAACCTCAGTCGACCTGAACAACCCACACCAATTTTTCCAAGCCGACGATAATAGATGTTAGCTTTCAAAACCAATGGAAAGAATGTACTATTTGCTCTGCAATGCATTCAATATGCTTATCATGTAATAATACAGTTTTGTTTTGTATGTTTGTACCTTTTTTTTTTTTTGGAAAATCATATATAGGTAGAGCTCAATTTCAATCACCATAAAATTTAATTACAACCTTTGAAGAACAACCAGTAACAAAAGGAATACAACTCAAAATGATAGAAATAAAACTACAGAACTGCAATAAAAAAGGTAATCCTCAACACCTGGAGCAGAAAAAAGCAAAACTAATAATATTTAGAGACAAAAATTAGAGTTTCAACGATGAAAAAATGCTCCAAGACAAAAAAGCCATGCATTTGGTACCTATATTCACACCCACCCACGTACTTACCTATGAGTATGGCCATGGCCTCGAGTGAGTATGGGTGAGTACTCAGCATTGAGGGACAAAATGATTTACATTGGTAATCAATGTATGTCATATATTACAACAATTCTCACCACGCAGAACGCAACCCTGAATTGAGTTGAGACCACGATAAAATTTGGTATACGACTTGAAAGTTTTTAGTCAAAGCAAAGGGTAACAAGCCTCAAGGCCATCAAACCTTGGTGGACTGCGTTCAAAAAGCGTGGAAAGAGGGTGGGTATTGATGGGTACGACATCTCAAAGTGACCATGGGTGAGCATGGGTACCCACCCACGTAGGGCACTAAGATTTGAGCAAGACAACATTATTCAGAACGGCTTTCATAAAATATCACCTAGTTGTCGAATATACCACCCAAGTTGGAACCTGGCTACCGACAGCTGCCCAAGGGGAAATTCTGGAGCCCAAGGGGAAATTCTGGAGGAGTGTCATTCATCATTATCCAAGCCATCAAAGAGAAGACTTATGCTTCGTTTGTGACGGCTTTCTTACTACTTCTTAAAGCATTTTTCTAGTTCAAAAATTAAAAATTTTGAACAAAAAATTTGCTTTAAGAAGCAGGAAAAAAGCTGTCCCAAACGAAACTTTAGATCGAGTGTGATTTATTGCAAAGTCCTCGTAAAAATAAAAATTTATCTACTCAATATGGGAATTCATATGCTCATAAAATCATAAAGATTATGTGCATATAAAATGATGATTTTTATTAAAATGATTATTTTTATTATTTTTCTATAAAAGATATTTTTTAAAAAATGTGCAATCTAAATACACATCAATGAAAGGCCTGTAATGAATTACTTTGAATATCTCCTTTATAGCAAGAGCACAGTTTTAGTTGGGATCCCCTGTTATCCATCTCTAAAATATAAACATTAAGTAAAAATATCATGATATAATTCACATCAAGAAAGATTAAGAGGTATTGAATTTGCACTTAAGTTCATGTTGACGTAAATTGAGTCAGAACAACCTCACGCAATTCTAGTTTTTTTCAACATTTTATAAGGAAACACTTTTCTTAGATGGTATGAAGAGAGGAACACCGATCAGCAGCTCTTTGAAATAGATTTGATGCTTCACATTTTAGCATAAGAGCAGTTTTATTGAAAAAAACAAAAAACCATCTCTCTTACTATGAGATTCTTAGTGATGCATTAAAATAATGAGCTATTCATGAATTTAAATTGCATGCATTAAAAGGGCATAATATTAGCGGTGATTTTACCTCATTTACAAGAAATGTATTTTGTATACGTTGAGAATAGGCATAAGAATGAAATTCAAACTTATGTGAAAAGTGAAAACAAATGTTGAGTTTCGAGAGAAGCACATACGGGTGCAAACGAGTCAAGCTGATCAGCTCAAGTCATCTCTTGTAATGGCGCGTATTTTGATCAAAATAAATAATTTTTTTATGAGTCATTTTTAGTCAAAATCATATCCGTCTTCGCCATAATATAGATATTATTATATTTTGATTATAATAATTTTTTGTAATTTTTTATTGGTGTAAATTCTTAAGAAATTGATACCTGTTAGTATATGTGGAGATTCTGGAACCGTCAAGTGTCTGTTTACAAACCGATTTCACCAAAAATTTTTAAATAAAATGGGCTATTTTATAGATGTCTTTCTATAATTTTTAAAATCTCAAAAAAGATTTATATAAATTTTATATTGAAAAAAATTGATTAGAATATATAATTATTTTATTATTTTATTAAAACGTCTTAACAAATTATCTTATATAAATTAAATATCCCTTTTTCCATTTATATATGATACTAACTTATATGACATAGAAAATATAACATTTGCATGTAAGCAAAGAAGGCTAGCAGCTAACATTATAATGAATATGAGTTGGCTCTTAAAATCTAATATCCTGCATTGGAGAGTGGGCAGACGAGCTTTCCTTTAAATAAAAAATTGATGGTGTAATCATAACTATAACTTGTAACCATTTGACCAAATTAAGCCGACGGGTAGAAAGTGACGACTCTTAAAAGATTATTGAAAGTTATCTGTGAAAATAAATGATTAATATAAGATAAGATTGACATATTAATGGTTATGACATATAACATACGTAAGGAAGAAAACACCAGATTAAAGTTGAGTGTCTTGTCTTGCTTTTCATAATTATACTCATGATAATATTTATCTGATAGTATATTAAATTAATTGATAGATATAAGTGAACTCATACTAACATTAATATTGATACAACATAGTATAACATACTAATATGATTTATTGAGTGATAGTCTTCTTCATTAATTTTTCTTATAGTTTGATAGTTGATATATCTCTTTTGACTTTACTGATCATATTAATTTTATTATTAAGTTTTAGATTTTTATTGTTCAAATTAAGTGATTATTGATATTGACTAAAACTAAACATGCACATTAATTCATTTCTCATGTTTTGAAAGCACTGATAGTATTTTGTTTACTTGCTAGACTTTTCTGCTCATTATATGAATTTTTATGATTTCAGGTCTTAACCAATTGGAGTAAAAGTTTTTTTTTAATTGTTTATATTTTCTCTTATTCTTTTGTAGTGAGAAATTTGTGATAGAATATAAGTAATTGTACTTATCTTTTGGCTATATACAATTGTTAGTTGTTTTCACTGGATATATAGATTTATTATTTTAATGATTTATAAAAGCTCTGGTTGATTAATTAAGAAGATAAAATTGATAATTCTTTTAAAATTGATTACGGTATGTTACACCTCTAACTTGAGCTTGATTTAGCTTGATTAATTAATCGAGTTCGAGCTCAAGCTTTATTCTATTTCGTTTATTACGAAAAAGAGAAAACAACTATCATTGAAGCAATCATTAAAATAAAATAATAAAAATTGATGAGAAATTAAAAGAAAAATAATACTAAAATATTTTGATAGAAGAAAGTGATATGTAATTTTTAAATATTTGTAACAGTTATGTACTGACAATTCTAAATAGTAATATATTTTGAGTACATTTTATATTAATATTTTTTAAATGAGCTAGCTCACGAGCTATCTAGTCGAGTCAAAGCTAGCTCAAATTTGACTCATTAGCACATGAAAATTAGTTCATGGGTCATTTATTGGGCTGAGCCCGAACAAACTCTCTAGTCGGCTTGACTTACACCTCTAGAAGCATATATTATATCAAAAGACTAATTTGAGTGAAAAAAACAAATTAATCTTCTGAGCACTTTTTTTCATTTTTTTATTTTTTTCTTCGTCAAATTATATTTTTTTAATAAAAAATAAAATAATTTTACAAAATATTTAAATATACATATTTATGAATATGTTTGAAATTTTACAAATATGTAAGTGTAAAATAAAAACACAAAATATTTATGTCATTTTTAAATAAAAAATCAAATGTATCAATAAGAGAAAAATAATTTGTTTGGATTATTATTATAATCTCATCAAATTATCTTAGAAATAATTTGAAAATTTTTTATTAGTTCTATCAAATTTGAGAGATCATTATTTTCCAACTTCATTTTTTTCCCTATGCTTTTAAGGATCTCTCTCTCTCTCTCTCTCTCTCTCTCTCTCTCTCTCTCTCCACATATATTTAATTTTGAGAGAGCTCTATTTTAAAACTGAAGCTCTTTCATTCTCTTGCATCAACTTTCTATTACTATAATATAAATAGATGATTAGTTGGGCATCTTAGACAGAGTTGACTTAGAACCGTTTGGTTGATTGCATAAATTAAGAGAACACATTTAATTATTTAAGTTTAAGAATTATTATTTTATATAAGAAAAATAATCTTTTAATACTCAAATTGATTATTACTTTTATCCAATCAAATAATGAGATGTCACATCTTTAAATTAATAATCACTAAAATAATATTTAATTATTGAGAGATATTAAATAAGAGAAGTGAAAAAAATATTAAATTTTATTAATAATATTCTTTAAAATTGTCGGTATACTTTAAATTTAAGTCACGTTATTTTTTTTTTTTAATTTATTGATGTAACAAAAAATTCTTCTAGATTGAGCACGAATCTCAATGTAAATATGAAATTGAGGTTCTAAAAATTAAAATTGGGACCATCCAATCTTCAATTTTAATAAACTTAAAGTCAAATTGAGTATCTCATGGAGATGAACCCAACGACATCAAATTTGATTCAATTCGAGCACAAATGAGCCCAAATCAAATGTCTAAAGTTTATTTGAAAAGTTCAAAGCATTAATTGGACTACCAAATGATATCCAAAAATGGCATGCTTATAGTCGAATCGAATGGCTCGATGAGAAGAATCCAAAGAGACTAAGATCACTCAATTATGATATCTCTTGGGCATCTAAATGCTTGAAAATTGCTTTATGATCAAGCGATCACTATGAGCCGTCCGATAGAATACTCCCAACATGCTCTTGATCTTCTTCATACTTACTAGTCAAGCCACTCCCAAAAAATCATGGGTAACCCCCTAATTCTTCACATGCGGGGGAGGAGAAACAAGGAGGTAAAGAGGAAAAGAAGAAGGAGAAAACTTCAAGAGCTCTTAAGCCGAAGCTCCAACTCGGCACCATCGCCGACGAATTTGCACCACCTAGTTGTCGATGTTGAACCTCTGGCCGACCATCGACGTCAGACTATCGTAGGGAAACCACTAACGAGCCTTCCTCCATTCATCGTCAACCACCGACTACGGTCTCTCCGACTAACGTCTCCAGATTGCAGTCCTTCTGACCTTTATCGCCCGCCGACTTTGGTCCTTCCAACCACAGTTGACCGTCAACTACAGTTCTTCCGACCATTGTCGCATGACTATAATCCTTCCTACCAGTGTCATTTGATTACAGTCATTCTGACCTCTGACATTCGCCAACTATGGTCCTTATGACCACTGTCGCACGACTACGTTCCCTCCGACCATTATCTCCTAACAGATGTTAGAAACTATGATCTTTCTGACTTCCATCATCTGTCAACTACAGTCCTCCCGACCCCTTCACCTGCCGATCGATTATGGTCTCCCCAACCACTATCGCCAACTACGATTCTTCTGACCATCTTCGCCCAACTATAGTCATTCCGACCAACGTTGCTTGACTACAATCTTTCTGACCATTGTCATATGCTGACTACAATCCTCCCAACCTCCGTCGTCTGTCGACTACGATTCTTTCAACCAACAATGCTAACTACGATCCTTCTGTCCTTCGTCCCTTGCCGACTATGGTCTTTCCGACCACAGTCGCCCAACTATGGTCCTTCCGGCCACCGTCGCTCGACTATGGTTCTTCCAACCACCGTTATTTGACTAAGGTCTTTTCGATATCCGTCGTCCGATTACCGTCCTTCTAACCACCGCATCCGACTACAGTCATTTTGACCTACATCGCTTGCCAACCATGGTCCTGCCGACCAAACGAACATATTAACACTGATTATTCCAACTCCCACCATATAATGCACTCTATATGATGTATATTTGCTACATCGCGAGCTGGGGCCTTTCTTTTAAGGAAGGGCCTAATTATTTGTAATATATTGCAAACACTAGTGGATACATTCAAACTGGACCTGGTCTCGTGATTTTTCTCCTTTTCAAGAGTTTCCACATAAAAATTATGGTTTCTCTTTTGATCGTTATATATGTACTCTTTTATCTGTTTGTGTACTGGATCTTCGTACAAAATTAAGACGCTAAACTATATCACTCTCTACCGCCGCAAATATTTCAAAACACAACATTTTTATTTTTGTAGAAGTTGTCACTCTTGTCTATGTAAAATAATTAATGGAGTTAATGAAGGTCTTAGGTTATGCAAATATTAAAGCCTATGAGTCAAATATATAAATGAGAAAATTTTGAATGTTATATATATATATAACCCTAATTACATATTCTTCGAGTAATCTCTTTAAGTCACACTTAAAATTCAATCAATTATAAAAATTTCATCTAATAACTTATATTTGTAATGTCCAATAAAGAATTTAAAGAACATAATAAATCTCAATATAATTCTCATTCTTATTAAATTTGTACTTAGTTTGCCCAAATTATAAATATACTAGTTTTTTTTTTCTGAATATTAATTTCATAAAAAAAAAAATTTTCTTTTATCTTTATCTTAGCAGATCAAATCTGACGAGTCACTTTAGGCTAAGATTGTAATATGGGGGAAAATTTTTGGATAAGAATAGTTTGATTAAAATTTAATCAAAATGAGTTTTAAATTCAGAAGATGAACGTGTGGACATTCAAATTTTATATTATAATATTTTTTTTATATTTTATAATTCATCTGTTTTTTTGATTAAAATGTTCTCAGTACTCACCCAACTTTTTTATAATATATGAGTAGAAGGACCATTTTTTTCTTTAAACAATTAGTTTGCTTTCCGTCCGGTTCTTTCTAAATGCCATCATTTTCATATGTACTAATATAATGAATTTCTTTTGGGTGGGATTCGTTTAGGACGACTTTCTTTCTATTTTTTAAATTAATTTTTTAGTGCAAAAAATTTTAATATTTAAAAAATATTTTAGAAAATAAGAAAAAAGTTATCTCAAAATAAAGCTTTCTTTGGGACAACTTTTTTATTGCTTCTTAAAGAAGCTTTCTAGTAAAAAAATTAATTTTGTAACAGAAAGCTTTTATAAGAAATCAATATAAAAAAATTCTTGTATTCGAATCTAGTAAAAAAAATTTGATTTTGTACTAGAAAGCTTCTTTAAGAAAACGATAAAAAAAATATTGTATTCGAATATAGTAAAAAAATTTAATTTTGTACTAGAAAGCTTCTTTATGAAAACAATAAAAAAATTTATTGTATTCGATAAATGTTTTAGGTTGTGTTTGGGACAGTTTTCTTACTACTTCATAAAATAGTTTTTTTGTACAAAAATTTTAATTTAAAAGTTTCTTAAAGCATTAAGAAAGCCACTCCAAATGAAGCCTTGGAAAACAATAAGAAAGATATCTCAAACTAAGATTTTTGTATCAAAAAGCTACTTTAAGAAGAAGTAAAATAGCTATCCCAAAAGAGCCTAAGCCTTAATTTGCAAGAAATTTTCATAGTAGTCCAAGATAAAGTAGCGGTTGTCGTCCACCGATCATTTTCGAAACAAATCATATAATTTTAGAGTGCTCATCATACTGCTAAAGATAGAGAAATGATAAAATAATGAGATTAAGGCATCGTTTGGGGCGATATTTTTACTGCTTCTTAAAATGGCTTTCTAGTAAAAAAATTAAAATTTTTTGTACTAAAAAGTTGCTTTAAGAAGCAATAAAAAAACTATCCCAAATGAAATCCGAATCTTTGTTTGAGATGGCTGCAGATATTAAAAAATTTAATTATAAAGTTAATATGCAAAAAAACAACTTAGCTATTCTGAAATTGGATAAGAGACTACATTAATACTTTTTTAATGGTGTGGGACTAATTTTAAAAACTGACGCTGTACTTTAGCCATCTCCTCTCACATTAGAGGGAAGATAGATAAAAAGAAGGATTTTCAAATATTTAAAAATCTTCAAGGAGAGATTTAACTCAAAATCTCCAATCCCAAAACGGATTTTCTATTAGAGCAAGCTGCGGTGGAGGATTCAAAGGTAGTTGAACACAGTATGAAGCCTTGCCAGCTTGCCTTCCCTTCTTCCCGCTACTATAAGCCTGGTCCCATCCAAATTATTTCTCATATTAATACACCTACCTGCTGCTCACAACCTTCGCTCATTCCAGCTAAACAGGCTCCTTTCTCCTTTGCTGAACTCTCTACTCTTTCTAACATACACAGCTCTCTATACTCTCTTGAACAGAAACCATGTTGTTAAAGCTCTTCCAGTTCCCTCGCATATCCTTCTTACTTCTGTTACTTCTAGTTGCAGGTTTTCTCTCTGGTTTGAGCCACAGCAGAATAATTGAAGAAGGAGAGGAAATGTTGAGAGATAATCAGATTCAGTTCAGTTATTCTACTGGCTTATACTCGAAGGCTTCACAGTCTGATGAAAATAGAGGCAGTGGCAGTGGCAGTGGCAGTGGCTCCATGTATGTAGTTTCTGGGAGAATGGTGCCTCAGGGGCCAAATCCACTGCACAATTGATGTTAGTTGAGTTTTTAGAGGGTAATTTGGTGCAATTTGGGGTGTTGAGAAATAGTATAAGAGCTAATATTGTTATAGCTCTCTTCTATTATTGTTCATTCTGAATAAAATGATGTGATTAGGGTGTGATAAACGTTAGTTTAATTCTAAGTAGAACAATGTCGTCTAGAAATATTATTTTGTAATAGACCTAACTAATGGTTGTGTGTCTAGTTTCTAATTTAAGGATTTGGTTTGGAGAAAAAAGCTTAGTCAAGTATGTGGTAGCTCATGGCTTAAGCTTGTGTTTGAATGTTTCTATTGTACTTTCATTGTAGCCTCAAGAGAGGTTGATGATATAGTTTCTTTGTAATTCATGGTTTATGAGATTCAAGCGTGAGCAGCGAGGAAAAATAAGCTTCCGTCTATCAATGTGCCACACAGTTCGATCCCGACAATGTTTGTAAAATAAACTTGGGGGAAAAAATATCTCAAGCATTCATAATAATAAGATGTCATCTAATAACTGGCATATTGGAGATTTTAGCCAAGTAGTTTTTTTAAAATAATATCTCCGATGGCCATAAATATAGAATTAGATATTGAAGAACACTGTAAAGAAAACTAAGGCCGCATTGAGTGTTCCATCATCACCATGGATTTAATGCTCCAATTCAAATCTTAAAAAAGATGAGACTTAGGCTTCGTTTGGGGGCTTTCTTATTGCTTCTTAAAACGGAGTTCTACTACTAGAACTCTGTTTTAAGAAGCAATAAAAAAGCCACCCTAAATGAAACCTTAGGATTCATTTAGGACGACTTTATTACTGCTTCTTAAAACAATTTTTTAGTAAAAAATTCTAATTTTTTACTAAAAAATACTTTAAGAAGCAAAAAAGAAAACCGTTCCAAACAAAATCATAGTTCTCCGTTGTTGGATAAATTGGATGATAAAAAGCCCTTAAGCTAAGAAATTCTATCCCACTTGAGTCTAAGAGAAGACATAGTTTATCCATCCATCATCTTGATTAAAACGAAAAAACTTCTTTAAGAAGCTGTAAGAATATCATCCCAAATGGAACCTAAATTAGAGAAAATTCAGAGTCAGACATCCACCAAAAGCTGAAATGAACCAAATATTGCAGCATGCATGGCGCCATCAAACTTTGCTAACAAATTAATGTGCCATGACTTTGATAATAAGTGATCAAATCTGATCGCTAATAATTAATCAGTACATAATTGCCAGGATGGAACACAGTAATGTCTATTAATAGCTCCATAAATACAGTGAGTTCTCAAGTTGTTGCTTGCTGGACCGAAAGTTTTAGAATAAGACATGTCGGCCTCGTTTTTAATTTGGTTCAGTTGAGCTGGGCCTTTGCTTTATTGGATCATTAAAATCATGCGCGTGGTCTAATGCAATTGCCAAAATATGTGGGTGTTATCTGTAATTGTTGCGTTGAGTAAAATGGGGTCATCGAACCGTCCAGAGGCGAATCAGGATGTGTTATGTCATCCGATACACAACTGTATACATCAATGATATAGAGTAAAATGATAACGCGACGCATTCTGATTTACCTCCGAACGGTGTTTGATAACCGCAAGTAATAATTTCTTGAGGTTGGAATAGATTTTTCTTGAGATTTATTTTACAAATCACTATCACATCTTTATTTCGTCATAAATTTCTTTTATTGTTATGATGAGAATGGAGATTTTTATAATTAAATCTATTAAATGTACTGGTAAGAAAATTGTTCTCATTTTTTAAGAGTAAAAATTATAATTCTTAAATCTTATAAAAATAACTATGATTAGGGCATAAAAAAACTTGGATGAAATTATCCCCATAAAAATTTTGTTTGGATAAACTCTATAGTCATTAAAATTTATTTTTAGAAGAGTCTGATGTATTGTTAATGAAAAAAAAATTATATTATATTTATCTAAGAAAAAATATGATAACTATAAAGCTCAGATTAATTAGATTAAGTCATGATATTGTAATTAGAAAATATTACTTTTTCAACATCATAATTAAGATTATATTTTATCAAGCAATAGACTGTTATGAAGCTGGGAAGTTGATAAGCTACTAAAAAAGTCATCCAATCAATCATGAATTTTGATGTAATATTTAATATAAGGCTTTCATAATTAAATTCAGAACTATCCGATCTACAATTTTAGCAAATAGATTGATAATCTCACATAAGATCTTAACAAACGAAACATAATGATACCCAAAGTGATCTGAGCCGAATCTAAATGGGCCCAAATCAAGTACTTGAAGGGTTGTTAGAAACTTCAAGATATTAATTAAAGGATCAATTGATCTCTAAAATTTGTATGTTTACAATCAAATCAAGCACTTAATGAGATGAATCTAACGAGTCTGAGAGCATTCAAATTTTGATTTCATTAAAGCGCTGAAGTGATGAAAGGTTGATCTATAATTAAAGGGTTCGATATAGGTTGTATGGAATTTCCATTAAATATACTCAAATACCACTCCAAAAAAATTATAAAAATAGTCACATCCTCCACATGAAGATGATCTTGAGTTTCGAGAGAGCTTAAAGATACAAAAAACCTCCAGAGCTATACTTGCTACCCACTAGTTACTATTGTTCGGTCATCATCACCTGACCATCACCTTCTAACCACCATCACTCGGCCATCATAGTACATTCATTAGCATATGATAGACATTTTTGATGAAAATCTCCAGGTCACCATCACACGGTTGTCTTCTGACCATCATTGCCTAACTTACATTATATGATTGTCGTCTAGATTATGCCTCGTATTTTTTTCTTTTTAAAAACTTTCATGTAAGAACTCAAATTTTCTCATGTGTTACTCAATTTTATCAAAGTGTGTCAAGGGTCTTCATGCGAAGCTAAACTTAAGATTATCTCTTAATACAGTGAATATTTAAGCATACAAAAAAGTCCAATCAGCCTTACTTGTAACTTGTAAGATCTATTATATAAATATGACACAATCTAGAACACATAAATATTAAGTGATCATAACAGACAATCATATTTTCACGTGAAGAGCACAAAAAAGGAAAAGACAACAAGGAACTAGCATAGTTGAAATGATTTCAACAGTATTTGTCATATGTTGCAAATGTTGCTCTCCCATATAATTAACACATGTGTATATATAATATGGTAAATATAAATGATATAGAATGGATTTCATTATAAAAGTTAAAAGAGTCATGTGACATGAGAGCTATCTTCAAGAGCTCATATGTAATATGTTTGTTCATTTTTATTTGATGAGAAGAAATTAAAGATCATGAAGTCTTGTATAAATTTTGATTTTAACATTGGAAGTCATAGTTGGTGTCAATAGCATGCATCAATCTAATAGGCGATGACATGCATCAATACTATTCATAATGGTGGGCGACAATTTAAATAGACATTGATGTAGTTAATGGATTATAGATTAATGATGGTAATCAAGCAACCGTGATCAAGTTATGGTGGTTGGAGAATAGAGTTGTGCAATGATGGTCTAATGACCATTGTTGGGCATTGATATTCATAGTGCCGTAATTGGAAGACAATGGTTGCAAAACTGTAATCAATCGAAGGTGGTCAAGGGATTGTAGATAGGAAACCACAGTCTGATGACAGTGGTTGGAAGTTAATAATTAGGTGATTATGACTAGATGATCATAGTAAGGGGATTATTGTTAGAGGATCATAGTCAGACAATAATTTTCAATGCTACCATTTTTTTGTGATAGTGAGTAAAGAATAATAATCTAACAAGTATGATCAGAGGATTATAATTAAGCTATGGTGATTGATGGACCATAGTTAAAGAACTATAGTCAGGAGATAATGCACAGAGGGTCATAGGTTGATAGTACTCAAAGGACCTTAGTTAGGCAATAATAGTCGAAAGACTATAGCTAGACTATGTTGGTTAGAAGATTGTAGTTGGAGGATGGTGTTTGTTGGACCATAATTGGGCGACGATGGTCGAGAGACCAAAATAAAATAATGGTGATTAGATGATTATACTTTGGCAATGGCAGTCTGGTAACAGTAGCTAGGCAACGATGGCAGGCATACCATATTTGGACGATGTTGTTTGGAGGACCATTCTCATATATTGATGATCGGAGAATCATAGTCAGGCGACAGTAGTTTAAGCATCATAAATGGACTAAGGTAATCAAAGGATTACAATTGGAAGATAATGATTAGAGGAAAATAGTCAAGTGATGATGAGAAAATATCATAGTTAGGTAATAGAGGTTGGGGGATTGTAGTCGAGCGCGGTTGGTCGAGAGTCCATGGTTGGGAGATAGTGGTTGGGGGACTTTAGTTAAGTGACAGTGATTGGAGGACAACAGTCCGGGGTGGTCGATGGACCGTAGTCAGGTGATAGAAGTGGGAGGACCATAATCTGGCATTGATGGTCCAATGATCAAAATTAGACATCAGTCGGTTATTGAATGACGGCCTAATGGTGGCAATTCAACATTTGTCTAGCTGTGTAGCTCCATGATTCCTTATGCCTTCAAGCTCTCTAGAATTAGAAGCAAATGTCCAAACTTGAAACCCCCTTTCATATAGAAAGTGAAGGTTTATTCATAGTTTTTTTAGTTTGGTATGCCTTGTAAATAGAACCAAAATCTAGAACGCTCAATCCAAAGGCCCCTGCTAATTTTTTCAATCATAGACTGCTCTTTTAGCATTTAAGTGACGTAATGATATTAAAATTAAATATTTTTTTGGCTCATTGCATTCATATTCGTCATGCCTTTGATTTGATTATAAGCATGTGTGATTTAGGGATATAATCCTCCTATTAATACCATTAAATTTTTAATTATGCCTAAAGTGTTTGATTTGGCTTCCTTTAGAGTCGATTTTCCCTTAAGAGTTTGATGGCATCTGGGGCAATGATTTTCCATTACAATTCCTCTCGGAAGGATATAAAACGTTAGTTTTTAAAACATTATTGGCAATACTTCAGCATAAATATATTGAATGCAGATGTTGCACTCCAGCAAATGGATAAAGAATGCATTACAGTATGCATATTCTTTTATGCAGCAATGGACATCAGTTTTAGATGTTAAATTTCTTTGGTGATTCTATGAATATTTAATTCATATTTTGAGAGTAAACACAATAATAAATATAGTACTACGGACTCTTTAAATGGTACTAATTACAATGTAATCTTTAGTAGATACACAATCAATATTCACTTTGATCGTCTCCTAGACTCTTCTCTTTTAGGATAATGGGTACTACTTCTCGGCTCACGTTATAGTGAATGTAGGTCATCAGATTAAGGCTTCGTTTGAGACGGCTTTTTTATTGCTTCTTAAAACATCTTTTTAATACAAAAATTTTAGCTCTTTGTGAGTTGAATCAGTTTTCATATTTGTCCACTTCGACAAACTATTGCGGATAATGAATGTGTATTTTACTTGAAGTGTTTGATGATTTATTTTAATTTTGAATATCTTGAGTTATGGTACTTTTAGAATTTTAAATTTTCATGAACATTTGGAAGTCATTTTTAAACATTTAAGATCTCATTGGGTTGAGATTTTCTGTCAACACAATCATCATCAGAGTTTTCATTCAATGTTTCTCTCTATTCAGAGTCACATGCGTTGTCAAGCATGATGCATCTTGAACATAATAATAGCGAACTCCTCAACAAGAACACATTTGTGATCATCCAAAGAGCAATAAATTGCAGAATCATCAAAATAAGCCTTAAATGTGAGACACAGTTACACTATTCATATACATAATATAAATCATCATTCATTAATCCAATATCTGCGCTCAAATACATTTGCCCAGTGATAATTTACATGATTGATTACAAGACTATTCGTTTATCAAACACCACAAGAGCAACACTTAACAAATTAACCTTCAAGCATTGAAGCTTTCTTACATGAGCAAGATGGCTACAAAGAACTCAGCCTTATTCTAAGCTGCTGAAGAAGCTCATATTCTCCATAAATTATAAAGATAGCGTTATTAGGTACTCAGTACGTCTACTCACATAGAATAATCTTACATGTTTGGCTTCACATTGAGATTGTTACCAACCTTCTGCCCCAGAGTAGTATCACACTGCAATCAAATATTATTAATTAGCCTTATAATACCAAAAAGAAATCAGCAAAAGAAGTCTTAACTCAAAGATTATAAAAACCTTTAAATTAGTCAGACCTTTAAGTAAAGAAAAATATTTAGATCATTTCAAATAGATATTAGTTTTCATTTCAGACGGTTTTCTTATTGCTTTGTAAAATTATTTTTTAGTACAAAAATTTCTTGAAAGTAGGAAAAAAAAATAGCGGTCTAAAACTATTCCAAATGAGAGAAATTATTCTGTGCAAAGACCGGCCAGACTCAGAATTACGTCCGAAGACCAACTATAATGTACCACGTCAGCGGTACCGAGCGGTATCGAGCTGCGGTACCGAGCGAAGGGGTGACATATGTTATTATGGTTGGTCTATGTACGGCGTTAGGCGTCTGGACAGAATAATTAGTCCTCATATGAAGCCTTAATTAATATACATCTACTGTCATAAATATTTAGATCATTTCAGATAATATTAACAACTACTAAAAAATAAACAATAAATCACACAACTAAGATACAAAAAAAGAGCTCTTCTTAGGTGCAGGAATCAAAAGGGAGGATAACCTTAGCCAGATAGTTGACCCAAATACTCCTGAGCTCATAGCTAACTTTAGGATGTCCCAATGCCTCAACCCAGCGACGGATGAACCTCTCTTGCCTGAGAAGTTTGAAGCAAATTAGTAATCTCATTAATTAAAAAAATCTATATATATATAGTTTTAGAGCTAATTACAACAAATAATTATAATTAATTATTGCATTAATTCATGTATACCTATCAGGTGCCCAGCTTCTGTATCTCTCCCCTGGTTGCTTGAAGTCATTCTGTTTCTGAATTATAATCTGCAATTGTATATAAGCCGTCAATTACAAGATTATAACTCTGCTAATTAATTGTTTCCAGCCATGGAGTTACAGAGGGAGATTAAGAAGAAACCAAAGAAGTCACCTTCTCACGCTTTCCTGTGAGCGGGCGAGATGGAATCGGGACTCTCTCGGCATGCCTTAGAGGAGCATGCCTTGAAGGGTTGTTAGAAACTTCAAGATATTAATTAAAGGATCAATTGATCTCTAAAATTTGTATGTTTATAATCAAATCAAGCACTTAATGAGATGAATCTAACGAGTCTGAGAGCATTCAAATTTTGATTTCATTAAAGCGCTGCTCTCAAATTTTGATTTCATTAAAGCGCTGAAGTGATGAAAGGTTGATCTATAATTAAAGGGTTCGATATAGGTTGTATGAAATTTCTATTAAATATACTCAAATACCACTCCAAAAAAATTATAAAAAAAAAATCACATTCTCCACATGAAGATGATCTTGAGTTTCGAGAGAGCTTAAAGATACAAAAAACCTCCAGAGCCATACTTGCTACGCACTAGTTACTATTGTTCGATCATCATCACCTGACCATCACCGTCTAACCACCATCACTCGGCCATCATAGTACATTCATTAGCATATGATAGACATTTTTGATGAAAATCACCAGGTCACCATCACACGGTTGTCTTCTGACCATCATTGCCTAACTTACATTATATGATTGTCGTCTAGATTATGCCTCATGATTTTTTTCTTTTTAAAAACTTTCATGTAAGAACTCAAATTTTCTCATGTGTTACTCTATTTTATCAAAATATGTTAAGGATCTTTATGAGAAGCTAGAACTTAAGATTATCTCTCTAATACAGTGAATATTTAAGCATACAAAAAAGTCCAATCAGCCTTACTTGTAACTTGTAAGATCTATTATATAAATATGACACAATCTAGAACACATAAATATTAAGTGATCATAACAGACAATCATATTTTCACGTGAAGAGCACAAAAAAGGAAAAGACAACAAGGAACTAGCATAGTTGAAATGATTTCAACAGTATTTGTCATATGTTGCAAATGTTGCTCTCCCATATAATTAACACAGGTGTATATATAATATGGTAAATATAAATGATATAGAATGGATTTCATTATAAAAGTTAAAAGAGTCATGTGACATGAGAGCTGTCTTCAAGAGCTCATATGTAATATGTTTGTTCATTTTTATTTGATGAGAAGAAATTAAAGATCATGAAGTCTTGTATAAATTTTGATTTTAACATTGGAGGTCATAGTTGGTGTCAATAGCATGCATTAATCTAATAGGTTATGACATGCATCAATACTATTCATAATGGTGGGCGACAATTTAAATAGACATTGATGTAGTTAATGGATTATAGGTTACTATAATAAAGAGTAAAAAAAGATGGAAAATGATAAATTACCTAAAAATTCATATAATAAGCTTTTTTTTTTTTTGGGGGGGGGGGGGGCGCAAACTCATATATTGATGATCGGAGAACCATAGTCATGCGACAGTAGTTTAAGTATCATAAATGGACTAGGGTAATCAAAGGATTACAGTTGGATGATAGTGATTGGAGGAAAATAGTCAAGTGATGATGAGCAAATATCATAGTTAGGTAATAGAGGTTGGGGGATTGTAGTCGAGCGAGGTTGGTCGAGAGTCCATGGTTGGGCGACAGTGGTTGGGGGACTTTAGTTAAGTGATAGTGTTTGGAGGACAACAGTCCGGGGTGGTCGATGGACCGTAGTCAGGTGATAGAAGTGTGAGGACCATAATCTAGCATCAATGGTCCAATGATCGAAGTTAGACATCAGTCGGTTATCGAATGACGGTCTAATGGTGGCAATTCAGCATTTTGTCTAACTGTGGAGCTCCATGATTCCTTATGCCTTCAAGCTCTCTAGAATTAGAAGCAAATGTCAAAACCTGAAACCCCCTTTCATATAGAAAGTGAAGGTTTATTCATAGTTTTTTTAGTTTGGCATGCCTTGTAAATAGAACCAAAATCTAGAACGCTCAATCCAAAGGCCCATGCTAATTTTTTCAATCATAGACTGCTCTTTTAGCATTTAAGTACCTCAATGATATTAAAATTAAATAATTTTTTGGCTTGTTGCATTCATATTCGTCATGCCTTTGATTTGATTATAAGCATGTGTGATTTAGGGATATGATCCACCTATTAATACCATTAAATTTTAAATAATGCCTAAAATGTTTGATTTGGGTTCCTTTGGAGTCGATTTTCCATTAAGAGTCTGATGGCATCTGGGGCAATGATTTTCCATTACAATTCCTCTCGGAAGGATATAAAATGTTAGTTTTTATAACATTATTGGCAATACTTCAGCATAAATATATTGAATGCAGATGTTGTACTCCAGCAAATGGATAAAGAATGCATTACAGTATGCATATTCTTTATATGCAGCAATGGACATCAGTTTTAGATGTTAAATTTCTTTGGTGATTCTATGAATATTTAATTCATTTTTTGAGAGTAAACACAACAATAAAAATAGTACTACGGACTCTTTAAATGGTACTAACAATGTAATCTTTAGTAGATACACAATCAATATTCACTTTGATCGTCTCCTAGACTCTTCTCTTTTAGGATAATGGGTACTACTTCTCGGCTCAAGTTATAGTGAATGTAGGTCATCAGATTAAGGCTTCGTTTGAGACGGCTTTTTTATTGCTTCTTAAAACATCTTTTTAATACAAAAATTTTAGCTCTTTGTGAGTTGAAGCAGTTTTCATATTTGTCCACTTCGACAAACTATTGCGGATAATGAATGTGTATTTTACTTGAAGTGTTTGATGATTTATTTTAATTTTGAATATCTTGAGTTATGGTACTTTTAGAATTTTAAATTTTCATGAACATTTGGAAGTCATTTTTAAACATTTAAGATCTCATTGGGTTGAGATTTTCTGTCAACACAATCATCATCAGAGTTTTCATTCAATGTTTCTCTCTATTCAGAGTCACATGCGTTGTCAAGCATGATGCATCTTGAACATAATAATAGCGAACTCCTCAACAAGAACACATTTGTGATCATCCAAAGAGCAATAAATTGCAGAATCATCAAAATAAGCCTTAAATGTGAGACACAGTTACACTCCTCATATACATATTATAAATCATCATTCATTAATCCAATATCTGCGCTCAAATACATTTGCCCAGTGATAATTTACATGATTGATTACAAGACTATTCGTTGATCAAACACCACAAGAGCAACACTTAACAAATTAACCTTCAAGCATTGAAGCTTTCTTACATGAGCAAGATGGCTACAAAGAACTCAGCCTTATTCTAAGCTGCTGAAGAAGCTCATATTCTCCATAAATTATAAAGATAGCTTTATTAGGTACTCAGTACGTCTACTCACATAGAATAATCTTACATGTTTGGCTTCACATTGAGATTGTTACCAACCTTCTGCCCCAGAGTAGTATCACACTGCAATCAAATATTATTAATTAGCCTTATAATACCAAAAAGAAATCAGCAAAAGAAGTCTTAACTCAAAGATTATAAAAACCTTTAAATTAGTCAGAACTTTCAGTAAAGAAAAATATTTAGATCATTTCAAATAGATATTAGTTTTTCGTTTGAGACGGTTTTCTTATTGCTTTGTAAAACTATTTTTTAGTACAAAATTTTTTTGAAAGAAGAAAAAAAAATAGTGGTCTAAAACTGTTCCAAACGAGAGAAATTATTCTGTACAAAGACCGGCGAGACTCAGAATGCCGTCCGAAGACCAACTAGAATGTACCACGTCAGCGGTACCGAGCCGCCGTACCGAGCGGTACCGAGCGAAGGGGTGACATATGTCATTATGGTTGGTCTATGTACGGCGTTAGGCGTGTGGACAAAATAGTTAGTTCTCATATGAAGCCTTAATTAATATACATCTACTGTCATAAATATTTAGATCATTTCCCACTACTAAAAAATAAACAATAAATCACACAACTAAGATATAAAAAAGAGCTCTTCTTAAGTGTAGGAAACAAAAGGGAGAATCACCTTAGCCAGATAGTTGACCCAAATACTCCTGAGTTCATAGCTAACTTTAGGATGTCCCAATGCCTCAACCCAGCGACGGATGAACCTCTCTTGCCTGAGAAGTTTGAAGCAAATTAGTAATCTCATTAATTAAAAAAATCTATATAGTTTTAGAGCTAATTACAACAAATAATTATAATTAATTATTGCATTAATTCATGTATACCTATCAGGCGCCCAGCTTCTGTATCTCTCCCCTGGTTGCTTGAAGTCATTCTGTTTCTGAATTATAATCTGCAATTGTATATATATAAGCCGTTAATTACAAGATTATAACTCTGCTAATTAATTGTTTCCAGCCATGGAGTTACAGAGGGAGATTAAGAAGTCACCTTCTCACGCTTTCCTGTGAGCGGACGAGATGGAATCGGGACTCTCTCGGCATGCCTTAGAGGAGCATGCCTTGAAGGGTAATAATCCACCTGAACAAAATGAGAAGCCACAATACATTCATATAGCTTCAGCATGATAGAAGTAAAAAAGTAGCTAAATTTTTGAATAAAAATAGGAGGTTTTTTTAGTCCTACTTGGGACAGCTTTATAATTGCTTCTCCTTTTAGACAGCAATATTTAGCTACTACTTTCTTATTATTTTTTCACCACTTTCTAGAAATTTTTATGATTTAAAGCTACTTTATGCAATTATAATGGAGAAATTACTTTCTGCACAACTGCTTCACAACTAACTTTATAAAACATTCTAGCCGTTCAAAACAGGAGAAATTATTCTGTGCGGAGACCATATACAGAATGCCGTCCGGAGACCAACTAGAATACGTCACATCAACGATATCGAGCAGCGGTGCTGAGCCGCGGTACCGAGCACATGGGTGATGTGGCGCATTTTTGTTGGTTTCCGGATGGCGTACGACGTCCGCACAGAATAATTAGTCCCAGAACATGGCCCAAATCTCCAATTTTCTTCAATAATATACACCATGAATTTCGAGCTTTTATAGATTAAGAAATGCTCAAAATCAATGATAAATAAGATATCGTTAATGATCGGATATATGATAATTTTTGCAATTGATAACCGATTGTTTCTGAAATTTTAGAAACATGCATAGAATAGAATTTATTCTTAATATAAGTTTCTAATAAGGCTTAGTGATCTATCATTGTGGGAACTATTAGACAAGCTGACCCTTTAAATGACCTGATTAAGATTTTATTTGGAATGACTTATTTATTATTTCTTAAAGCAAGTAGTAAAAAAAAATATTTCAAAGGAAGCAATTTTGCTCAATATATAAGCTTTTTGTGATATAAAAAAAAAACTTACAATAATCGATATAAAGGAAATATATATACTTAGCAAAAAAATTAAGCCATGCATATAAAAAAAAACAAATATCATCCATACCTCCTCAGTCCTCTGCATAAAGTTCATAGGGCCATCATAATGATTATTATGAAAAGCACATTTGGGCGCATTGACGGGCAGCATCAGGTAATTTGGCCCAAGACGATACCTCTGCGTATCCGCATAAGCAAATACTCTGCACTGAAGCATTTTGTCATCCGAGTAGTATATTCCTGGAACGACGAGACCTGGACCGAACGCTAGTTGCTCATTCTCTGCAAAGAAATTGTCGATGTTCCGGTTGAGCACAAGTCGGCCGACCGGCTGGAGCGGGAGAATGTCCTCCGGCCATGTCTTGGTGTCGTCAAGGGGATCAAAGTCGTAACGATCTTCTTGATCTGGATCTATAACCTGTTAAATAATATGAAAGGTTATTGCTACAATTGTGAGGAAGGATAACCAATCTTTAATGGAAGTAATTAAGTAAAAGACAAGACCTGAACGAAGAGCTTCCACTCAGGGTAGGAACCGGCGGCGATGGAGTCGTAGAGGTCCTGAGTAGCGTGGCTGTGATTGCGGCCGCAGACGGCGGCGGCTTCGTCTTCGAGGAGGCAGCGAACGCCGCACGTTGGTTTCCAGTGGAACTTCACGTATTGGGATTTGCCAGCACGGTTGATGAAAGTGTAAGTGTTGACGCCGAATCCCTCCATGTGTCGGTAATCGCTGGGGACGCCCACATCATCGAAGAGGAAGAAGAAGGTGTGGAGGCTTTCCGGGACGTGGGAGAGGAAGTCGAACACCCGCCAGTATTCCTGAATGTGAGATCTGATACCAAGATAATAAAATAATTATAATTCCATTTCTTCTCTTTAGGAGTGTCAATATTTGACAAGATTCGAAAATTTGACTCGAGTTTGATTCGAAAATTTTGAGTTAGGGTCAACCCAGATAGGAACCTGATCAGGTTTGGGTTCAGCAAATTGACCTGTTTTAAAAATTGTGTGGGTTCAGGTTGATCCAGTAACCTGAAATTAACCTGTTTTTGACCCGAACTCGACCCGTTTCAAAAATTGGGTCTGTTGACCCAAAACCCAAAATTAACCCGTTTTTGACAAAAAAACTCATTTTGACCCGAAAACACAACACTGACCCCTTTTATCGAAAAATTGGAGATTGATCCATTTTGACCCGAAAAGTATAAATTTTTGGTTGGTCTCAAGTCATTCGGGTCGTGTTGGGTTGACCCAGACCAGAATCGGGTCTCATTTGGGTCTGAAAAAATGACATGTTTGTAAAAACGGGTAAGGTTCGGGTTGGCATGAATAATGACAAGTCAGTTTCAGATTGACCCAAAACTAACCGATAACTCAAAATTGACACCGATTTAAAAAATAGGGTCTGGTTCAAGTTGACACAATACCTCGAAATTAACTCGTTTTGACCCAAAAATTTGAGATTGACCCGAAAACCTGAGATTAACCTATTTTTTACCGAAAAATCATATTGACACATTTTTTTACTCGAAATCCAACAATTTTTTGTCTGACCAATATCATTCGGGTCGTGTTGGGTTGACCCAAATTCGAAATGGGTCATGTTTGGGTCCGAAAAATCGACCCATTTGTAAAAACGGGTTGGGTTCAGGTTGACCCGTAGTGCCGAGTCAATTTCAAATTCGACCTGAACCCGACCCGTAACTCAAAATTGACACCCCTACTTCTGATTATAATAATAAAAAAAAGATAAATTCTTTAAAAAAAAAAAATTTATTTGATGCACTACCTAAATTTGATGGAATTGTAAATTTAAGGTCATAAACTTCACAAACCTTGGATTAGGTTTGAAGGCGTGGATGACATCAGGGAACTTTATACCATCACGAATAAAGAAGACTGGAAAGTTGTTGCCTAGGAGATCCCAATTACCCTCACGAGTGTAGAATTTTACAGCGAAACCACGGGGATCGCGAATAGTCTCTGGGCTTCCACGCTCGTGAATGACAGTAGAAAAGCGAACTATGACTGGAGTCTGAACTCCCGGTGCACGAAGAAAGTCCGCACAGGTTAGATTGGTCACATCATGAGTGCACTCGAAGAAGCCTTTGGCGCTCGCCCCACGAGCATGCACCACACGCTCGGGGATACGCTCACGTGCGAAGTGAGCGATCTTTTCTATCAAGTGATAGTCTTCCAATAGTATAGGGCCTATTCACACACATTTTGAGCAAAATAAGTTGGCAAGAGTATGTATTTGGCATCAATTTAGCATATTGGTTGAGCTGAAATAAAGATAGGAGAGAATGTAGGTTACCATCGTACATGAATGGTGTGCGAGTATTTAGGTCGAAGATTATAGACTGTGAGACATAAATCAAATCTCTTCGATATGTTTAAGATTTTATTTGGGATTTTATTTTACTCTTTTCTAAAGTAGATTTTTAGTATAAATATCTTTAGATAAAAATAACTTAGCACTAAAAACTTGTTTTGTAAAATAATAAAAAAGTTATCTCAAATATTGCCTAAGTTTTGAACTTATTTCAAATTGGCCTAAATCAACTAGAAATTATATGTAATTATATATATAATTCAGTTCAATCAATTAGTTAAAAATTGAATCAATTTAAGCTCAAATGTTTGATATTGATTTTAGTGTCTTCTCCTCAAATATATATATATATATATAAATACTTATTTATCTTATTAATAGGTCAATCACTTCCAAATTAAATGTGTCAATATTTGGTCCGACCCGAAAATTTCCGAGTCGAGTTTGGGTTATCTCGAAAACTCAAAATCAACCCGAGTCACCCCCTCGCACCCACAGTGCTCCCATGCTCCCACCCGTAGTGTTCTTGTGCTCTCTCCAGCATCCGCTCTCGCCTCTCACCCGCAGGGATCGCCATATTTGCCCCCTCACAAGCTTTCGCAGCCTTCATCCATCAGCTGCCTTGCAAGTTGGCATGCCGAGTCGGGTTTAGGTTCGAGAACTTAACCAGTTTTGCAAATTGGGTTAGATTCGGGTCATGAGAGTTGAGGACAGCTCAATTCCGAGTTGGGCCCGAATCCGACCTGCTATAAATTGATATATTTTATTTTTTAAATATTAATATAAATAATTTTTATATGATTTAAATTTTTGAGTGACATAAATAAATATTAAAATTTAGAAAATAAATATATAAATACATAAAAAAAATATTTGATATATTCATAAAATCCTCTAAAACAAATGAAAATTTGAAAATTCAAGTCTATGAAATTTAGCTTGAAATTCAAAGTATCTGAATCATTAGAATCGAATCAATTTCAATTTCAGACGAATTGAAAGATTTTTTTTTTTTTTTAACTTTTAAATCAAATAATGCTCTAATTGGACTCATTCGATATCGGCCCCACAAATAATTCATCTTTTGTATGTTACAAACTTACAATGTTTGAAATTATTGATGTGGAGTGTAAAGGTTAGAGCCCGATTAGTGGATGACACGTACTAATAAGAATAGGCTTCACAACTTTAGATAAGGACCGGCATTAATATTAATTTTATCAAAACAAATTAATTTATATTTAAAACAATAAATAAAATTTATAAGAAGACATCAAAGAATGTTGTAATGATGGTAGAAATTAGAACCGAGAAAAAAAAAGTAAAAAATATAAAAACGAGAAGAAAATTCAGAATCAATGTTGATAACGAAGTATTTGTTTGTGAAAGCTTTGCGTTATTTTGTTTTTGAGATCATAAAAAAAGTTGCTTTTTTCCTATCACAAGTTTTATTTGGAATAATTTTAGGTCACTATTTTCTCTATGTTTTTAAGAGGATTTTTAACTGAAAAGCAGCAGTACAAAATAGTAAGAAAGCCGACTCAAACAAAATCAAAGTTGCTATTTTGTGGTATTAAGAAAATAGCTATTCTATTTTTGAAAAAAAGAATATATTTATAATATCCACAATAACATAAAGAAAAATTAATTTTCCCACAACTGTTTTACAACCACATTATATAAAATACTATAACCATCTCAAACGTACCCGTGGACCACCCTACATGTTTTTGCTTGTTCCTATCTAAGGCTTCGTTTGGGATGGCTTTCTTCCTACTTCTTAAAGCGGCTTTCTAGTAAAAAAATAAAAATTTTGTATTAAAAAGTCGTTTTAAGAAGCAGAAAGAAAGACATCACAAATGAAGCATAAATTTCAAAGCAAAATAATCAACTCCCAAAATTGGCATAAAATGTTCTGTGTTAGGCTTCGTTTGGATTAACTTCCTTACTATTTTTTAAAACAACTTTTTAGTACAAAAATTTATAGTTAAATCTGCTTTAGAAAATAGTGAGAGAGCCATCTAAAACATAGCTTTAATTTTTTTGAAAAAAATACCACAACCTTCTCTCTTGTAATTATTTTGTTATATTTTATAAACAAAAAATATATATATATGTTTAGGCTTGAAATAAAAGAGTCACAAAAAATAACGTATTTGCAAAGTAGGACAATTCATCTATTGAGCTAAAAAATGTGTGATATATCGTCACAAAAAATAGATCAAAATATTCAAGTGAAATTTTCTCCATCATGCAATTCTTCAATAAAAGCGAGGGTAATGTTGGAATAAGAAAATGATCACCTCTTGAACCGACGGTAAGGGCTTGGTCGTCATTCCAAACCGGTCCGCCCGCGTTGGTGGTGGTGTAGGTCGTGTCGTAAGAGCTTGATGGCGTGAACTGTAGAGAAGAAAAAATCAGTTATGTTTTTTTATTTATAAGAAAATTAAAATATAAACAGAAAGTTGTTTGGAATTAAAGTTTTATATTTATTTATACTATAGTTAAATATTAGATTAAAATATATGCGTACGTCAATTTAAAAAGAAAAATAATTATATTTTTTATATTATTTAATTTTTAATGCAATATAAATTAATATGAAATATGTAAAATTGTGTGGTATATATATGTGAATTCTTTAATTTTAAAATATGGGATAAAATTGGATAATATCCATTAGGTGCCTATAATTGATATTAATTTAACATGTTTTTTCTTTTTTAATTCTCTCTTAATGTAATCGATTTTTTCTCACACAATAAACAATTAAAATAATTTATTTTCATAAATTGGCAAACATATATAGTGCCCCTCCAAAAAAAAAATTACAATTTAAGCAAAAAAACTTAAAAAAATGATAATGAACAATTACGGAAAAGTTATTCACCACGTCCCTAATCACTCTATAGTCTACACGTGCTTGTGAATAATTGATGGCCTGTGCCGGTTCAGGACTAATTTTTTAAATTTGAAAATTATTTATATTTAATTTCTCACCAACTATTCGCACAAAATAAAATATAAAAAAAATATACGAGATCGCATCAGACTGTGCTTCCCACGGGCCTATTCAGTGGGCGGTCGATATTGGTCGTACGGTAGATAGGGCCCACAGATGGCATCCTTCGTGATTTTAAATATTCAGCATTTCGGCTCTATGTTACGAACAATTATTACGTCCTCCGACCGGATGCAGAGAAACAATCGGTCGCAGGCAAAAATCCCACGGTACCGAGGTGTACCGAGTTTTTCAAAAAACTCTGTACACCTCGGTACCGCTGGATTTTTGCCTGCGACCAAATGTTTCTCTCATTCGGTCGACCGAACAAAATAAAAACTCCAATGTTACATAAATTTAGATGTTTAATAATTAATTAAAAAATACCAATGTTAATTATACACAAGAAATTCATATCCAAATAAATCTCCCTATTATATGTATAATAATTCATCTTTACTTCCTCATTTTTGTTTCATGCCAAACTTGTTAAAAGAGTACGAGACAAATGTTTTGTTTGGTACAATTTAAAATTTTTAGTATAAAATTTTTTTAAATTAAAAATTTGGTATTAAAAGTTGTTTCAAAAAATAATAAGAAAGTTGTCCCAAACGAAACCTTCATTTGGTATTGCTTTCTTGTTAATTTTTATACTAGAAAGTTACTTTACAAAACAATAAGAAAGCCGTCTCAAATGAAGCCTTCATTTGGTAATGCTTTCTTATTAATTTTTAACTTAATTTTTATAATACAAAACTTTTTAAATTATAAATTTTTTACTAAAAATTTATTTTAGAAAATAGTAAGAAAGTTATCCCAAATAAAACCTAATGTCTATTTGAGATAGCTATTTCACTATTTTGAATTTTAGATGGCAGTCACAATTTTATTTGGCTATTTTTTTTTAGAAGATGGAAAGCTTCTTTTGCAATCAAAATAAAGTCTGTTTGGGATATCCACAACTTTTTTTGTAACAATTATTGTAAAGCTATTATAAAAAAAAACTTCTCAATACATAAATTTCTATGAAGCAACAAGAAAACAGTAGTCACAAGAAATTGTAATTGCAATCTGAAAAAGCAAAGCACGTAGAAATTTGTCCCAAACAAACCTATAGTTAAGTTGTTTTTACCATGATAATTTCACAATCAATTTTATAAAATGCTACAACCGTTCCAAATAGATCATAACTCATTTTTCATTTTATTTTGTTTGATAAAAAAGTAAATACATAATATATTCAATAAAAATATTTTTTTGTGAAGTAAATAAATTAATTTATTTTATAATTTTCTTAATTTACATGGAATTGTTTTATTTTCTTTTTATTATGTCTTCACTCTAATTTATAACTGTTTTTCCTTTAGCAAAGTTCAGTTCTAAGCTAGTCTGAAACTCCGTAGAAAACCCTAAAATTTTCTCTCCTTCCTAAATTTCCTCCTTTTTGATGTAGTAATATTTTAGCAATTAGCATTGCTGAGAAAATATAAAAAAATAAAAAAAAAATATATATCTTTCACAATATCTCTGTAAATAATTAAACCCTTTATCCGCAGCGTTGCTAAGCAAAAAATATATTTTTAGATTTTTTTTCTTTTTTTAGATATTTTCTCAATTAAGACAAACTCATGTACAATCAATTATCCTATACTTAAATCTAAAATCGCTTGATTGATAGTCTAAGCTCTCAACCAACGGTCTAAGACTTCGTTTGGAATAGCTTTCTTTCAGCTTTCTAGTATACTTTTTTTACTAAAACATTGCTTCATGCAGTAAGAAAGCTGTCCCAAATCAAGCCTAGGATGAGCTGCGTTATTTCCAGCTTCATCAACAAAAGATCTGACAAACTGATCAAATAATTTTTTCTCTCATACATATTTCCTACATTTAAGAATTTCTTCATCACAATTACTTATTTTTTATATAGATCTGCATTCTTCTGATATAAGTCTCCATCCTCCATCCATAAATAAATGATAAAGATCACCTTATATAATCCTTTTTATATGTTTTCTGCTGTAAGAGGTAAACAGAGAAAAAAAAAACTCAAGAAGCTACTAATTTCATAAGAAAAGCATAGTATACCTTGCAAGGATCCATTTGATATCGGATATCCAAAGCAAAATTTAGGGTTTCTACTTTGAGAAAGTAGATCGAAGTGGAAGAAGGATGAGATCTTTGAAGCCTAATAAGAGTAATTTATAGAGGCAGCGCTGCTCCCAAGCACTAACTTGGCCAAATGAGGTGATGCGGTATTGTCCAACAGGTAAGCACATTAGGCCCACGCCTATCCACCGCTTATCTCATTCTTTCTTCGCTGGATGAATATTCAATGGTTTATGATTATATTCAGATAAGATCAATCTGAAATGAATTTATTTTAGCTTATACCATGAATACCCTTGAACAGTGCATTAGCTGTCTGGTCTTCGTCACCTTTCCAGCTTAATTTGTCCTTGATAAAATGTTTTCATCAACATGATAAGCTAGTTTATAGATTGATTGAATGATTTGAATCATCCAACAGATCATAGGCTTTATTTGAGACTATTTTTGTTTATACTTTTTAAAATAACTTTTTAGTAAAAAAAATATTGATTTAAGAACCGTAAGAAAGGTGTTCCAAAAGTTCGTTTGGGGCTGCTTTTTTAATGCTTCTTGAAGCGGCTTTTTAGTATAAAATTATAAATTTATATTAAAAAGTTACTTTAAGAAGCAGCAAAAAAGTTATCTCAAATGAAACCTTATTCAATTTGAGAGCTTTGACGTCCCAAGCAATATCTTAATCAGTTGTTTGATAGCTTTGACTATCATCTAAGAGGTCTTGAATTCAAATCTTATATATGTGATATGTGTGTTTGACTTAAATTGCTGAATGTACTAAAAAAAATAATTGTAACCAATAAAATGTAAGAAAATAAGAGGTATATAAATTTGAGCAAGAATATTATGGCACATTTAATAATTAAAATTTGATTGTCCATCATTTAGAGCTTTCTTTAATTTAATTTTTTTTATAATTACTTTACTTTTTTAGAGTTAAAAATCATATATCCTTATGGACCTTATCATTCTATTTGCCATAAAAATCTTATATAATTTCAAATAGACCATCATAAAATCAATAGAACTTATCTCGATTCTTAAAATGCTCTTGAAAGTTTAAATATAATGGATATTTTAATCACAATTTTTTACTTAAGCTCAATATTAAATTAATTTAATTTTGTTGAATCACAACTCCGGCAAGAGAGGAAGATCACTTCCTCTTCTTGAAGTTGAGAGAGGAGGAGGAGGGAGAGATGAGAAGGAAAGAGGGAGGGAGCCAAACAAGAAAACTTTATTTCTTAAACCATGCATTCCTAATACAATCTATAGCCTTTATATAGGCATAAAAGGAAACACCAATAGCTACAAGACTAGCTACAACCATAAAACAAGGAACAAAGATCAACAAATCTCCACCTTGGTCCTAGTTTTATCAAAACAATGAAATCAACAGTTCTTAAAACAACAACCAAGAACATATAGTCGGGTAAACCAGGGGACGTAGCCCCAAAACTTCGAGAGCTCAGCAGGTATCAACTCACCTGCAAAACAGTGTTCAACTAAGGATCTAGATCTTACGGCACAAGCAGCTTCCAACCGGCAATCAATCATATTTTCTTTCAGAGACGAAGACCAAACCAGAGGAGAACAAGAAGTGTACACCTTCTACTCCTCAAATTTTCTCTCTTCCACAAGAAACCCAAGAACCAGCCGTTAACAAAGACCTCATCCTCTCTAGCTCTCACACCCAACATTTCTTCTTCGGTCGCCACAATCCCACGCTCTATACTGCTGCGTCCGGCCAGCGCCCTGCGTGTCTTCCGCCAGTGTCATGCGCACCTCCAGGCGCCCCGCACTCCCAGCACAGCTCAAGAACATGTCGACTCAACTTCGTAATCTCCAGGACTCCACTTGAAGTCCATAGCTCCACCTCAAAGATCTGAACAGATCTTTCGCCTCTCGGAACTCCAGCGCGATCACAAGCTTTGGCTAGCTTGTTCAGCTCGTGCAACGAGCTCCCGTCAGGCTCCCTCGCCTACGGCTGCACTCCTTGAAATAAAAAACTCCACCTCAAAACACATCCTCTGTGTCGCTTGAACAAAAAACCAATCCAAGCACTTCACGCCTCCTCTATCCATGCTTCCTTCGCCGAGTCTAACGAACTTCGGTCCGAGTTTCTTCTAGATCAAGAAGCTCTCATGTAAAGCTCTGCTTCACGGAACCTTCATGGCTCCTAGCCGGATTCGGTAAACCTCCCTCAACGTCGAGCCGAAGTCGCCTGAAGCCCGCGCCCACATCAGCGCACACCGTCCGCTCCTTCCGATCCGTCTGCTGCAACCCAGCTTTGGACGGTTGTGCTCACGCTAGCTACTCCGGCCGTCGTTCGTCTGGCCTAAGGTTCTTGCCGATCAAGCAGAGCAATCCCGACGTCAACGCCTTCGTGAGCTCCACCAGAGACTCCCAGCCGGCCTGTCACCGGCTTCTTGCACATGAACAACCAGCTAATATCCGGCCAGCTGCTCCACCTCACGGAACCCGTCCGCTCCGTCGACTTCGGCCTCCCTGTCGACTTCTTGCGTACAAATTAGTTTGTCGTCAGAGCTCCTTTCGCCAAGCCCGGCGAATACCTCACCTCTGGCCAACCTGAACGCCGCGAACCAGGCCTACCTCGCGTGTTCGCGAGACCTGCGACCCCGCGTGCCTTGCTCGCTCTGGCCGCCGTCGATCAAAAAGCCAATTGCTTTGTGGGCTTCCGGCCAGCAGCTCTGCCTTCCCAGAGCCATACCGCAAGAACTTGTCAGCTTCAAACAAGGCCCGATCACCACAGCCACCATCCGTGCCTGACATGGCTTCTTGCACAAGAACAGCCGCTCCTTTGAGCGTCAGCATGCTCTTCCGATCAACCGCACAGGCCTTCAGGCCTCCTCTTCGCCTAATCCGGCGAACTTCGTCAAGAAGCCACGTGAAGACCACACTAGGCTTGCTCTCGCACAGCCTCCGCTCTTCTTCGATTAGCAGCTCCAAAATCCTCCTGCTGATTAAGAAGCCCACGCATACAACACGAACAACTCGTCCGCTTCTTGTTCGATCTGCAAGCCTCGCTCGTCCTTCTGCCTCTGCCGACGACGCCTCACGCGAACAAGTCGCGTCACCAGGTTATTTCAGTGACCACCGCATAGCCTCCGTTCGGAACCACCTTCGAACGTCTAATCGGAATCAAGAACTCGCAGGCGTGCTTCCGATCGCGGCAATAGGCTGCCGCCGAAGCCACCTACAGCTTCTGCGCAGATTTTTCTGCTGCAACGTCTGACGAGCAAATGCCGTCAAGTTTGCCTCCGAAAGCACCTTCGGCCTTCGCCGAGCCAAACCCGGTGCCGCCCTCTTCTCCTCGTTTTCTTTAGACAAGAAAACTCGTCTCCGGCTCCTCTCCTCCACCTCGAGATCGCCTCAACGAGGCTCTGATACCAAATGTTGAATCACAACTCCGGCAAGAGAGGAAGATCACTTCCTCTTCTTGAAGTTGAGAGAGGAGGAGGGAGAGATGAGAGGAGGGAGAGATGAGAAGGGAAGAGACAGGCAGCCAAACAAGAAAACTTTATTTCTTAAACCATGCATTCCTAATACAATATATAGCCTTTATATAGGCATAAAAGGAAACACCAATAGCTACTAGACTAGCTACAACCATAAAATTAGGAACAAAGATCAACAAATTTATATTACAAATCATTTAAAATTATTTTAAATATTATAAATATTTTGCAAACTAATTAAACACGGTAAAAATATCTATCATATTAATTAATATACATCTTAAATTTAATAAATTAATGTTGACTAAAACGCATTATTAATTTTCTGTTAATAATATCTGATTTTATCACTGTCGAATACAAAATATATTTATATAAAATAATATATTTTATTATTTACTTTAATCTAAAACTTATTATGTTATTTATTTTATTTCGATAATGCCACTCGCAGCACACGCCATCCAAACGCTAATTTAGTTTTTTTTTTTTTTTTTTTTTTTGGGACATTAGTTATTTTATTTCGATTCGGCTACACTGAGCACACGCCACATCCAGATGTCCAATTTATTTCATTTTTGAAACTCTCATGTCACAACACACGCCTAATCCAAACGCCCTTACATTTCCATCAGTGGTTCCTCAGAACTATTAATTATTCCAATCATAATGAGCTATGTCACGTCTTGTTCGGTACCGCGGTTCAATACTGTTGACGTGGTATATTCTGGTTGGTCTCCGGATGACACTCTGCATCCGGTTTACACATAATGATTTCTCGCTAACAATAATGGGTTAGGGGGCCAAATATAGCTGAGAGCTTGAGATATTTTAAACTAGTCCAAATCTTTATTGATATTTGGATTAAAATAAACTGAAAGTTATATATATATGCACATAATTCAATATTCATTCTTCTGACCTTAGACTACATATGTACTCAACACCCTAAGTAACATAAATAGAGGAGCGAAATTCTAATCATCATCAAAGATGCAATGAACACAATTTAGACTTTCATATTGCAAAATAACATCCAAAGTCAAGACAATCTAGGTATTGTTAGTGCGCGCCCTTTCCCTCTGCTAGGGTTTTCTTTCCCTGGGCTGTGTCGTGGTTCTTCCACGCCCCGCTAGGGCTTCCCCGCCGGTGCTCTCGTGGATTTCAGGGAAGTCCTTTTCTTCTCTTCGTTTCCTACTTGTTTTGGTGATTGTTTGGTTGTTTTTTTCGATCTCTCTCCGGCGGTGACGGAATGGCACCGAAAAAGTTCCGTGACCCTGGTTTTTTGTGGGGTTTTCTCATTCACGCTCATTTTTAGAGGCGCTCGATAGCTCTTCTTCGACTTTTTCTTTTCCAGATTTACAGACTTCTACGTTCCGTGGATTGCACTCTCTTTGGATTTCAGACCAGGACATCAAGAATTTGGCTACCCCATTTCAATTTTCTTTAGTTGATTTTTTCCCTTCTAAGAGGTCATCTCTTGATTCAATTCGAAAAAAAAATTTAAACCTAAAGCTGAACGGCGAAGTCTTTGTTACCTTGTTGGATCCTTCACACATTCTGATCTAATTAGCTAATGACATTAACTATTGTATGGTATTTTGTTATAGATCATATCTTATTTTCAATTGTATATGAAATTAACGAAATGGTCATCTTGCTTGGACGTTGGTGTTTAAAGTAATTTTTGTTTAGATTGGATTAGGTTTAAACCTCAATAATTTATGGATTTGATTGATTTATGAGATTTGAGTAGCATTTTCCTAAGGTTAGATTAACATTTTCTTTTTGGAGAACCGTTTAAATATATATTACGATTTTAATTAGGGAGATGCAATGATTGTAGCCACCGCAGAGCTCTTTAATAGCCTTATCTCTTGAATTGTATTCTATTCATATTTTTTATGAGATATGATTATTATTATTTAATTACGAGCTTTTAATAATACTTCAATAAAACTGTTGCAGTGTAGTTGCCACAATAAATCTTTTTATTCACGTAAGTAATAACGGCTCTTTAAAAAAAATAAACTTTTATTTATAAATTAAAATTTTTAAATCATGATATAAATTTTAATGGAATTTAATAAATACTGTAAATTTGGATTTAGTAAATCCTGAGTCTATTAAATCATGACAATTGTTTGGTATGACAAATGTTAAATCTTATTAAATCCTGAGAAATTATTTGGTAACATATTTCATGATTTAAGACAGTTAAAGATTAAATATGAAGAAACTAATGACGAATTGAGTAACTTGTAGATGCAAATCAATCATATCACATAACACCTCCGAGTACACCACACACAAATAGTTGGACATAACTTCATAATTAAAGTAGTTGTAAAGTACTTGACTAAATAGTTGAAATAGCTAATTATTTAACTATTTCACCTACTAATGATTTAACTATTTTATCTACTAATGATTTAATAAAGTAGTTGGACATAACTTCATAATTAAAGTAGTTGAAAAGTACACCTCCAGGTACCTCCGTCGCCTGCCGACTACGGTCCTTCCGATCTCCATCATACGGTCTTTCCGACCTCCATAGTCGTTTCCGACTTTCGTAGTCCGCCGACTACGGTCCTTCCGATCACCGGCACTTGACTACGGTCTTTTCGACCTCCTTCACTCACTGACTATGGTCCTGCCGACCAAACAAATATGTCAATACTGATTCTTCCAATTCCCACCATGTAATGCACTCTATATGATGTATATTTGCTACATCAAGCTAAGGCCTTTCCCTCAAGGAATGTTCTCATTTGTATTGACTGCAAACACTAGTGGATTCATTCAAATTGAGCGAAACCTATGGTTTTTTTTCCTATTTTTAGGGGTTTTTACAAAAAAGCTCTAGTGTCTCTTATGAACGTTACACCCTTCTCTTTTATCTGATTGTGTGTTAAATTTTTGTACAAAAATAATTTGTTAAACTTTATATTTCTCTATCTCCAAGAATATTGCAGGATGAAACAATTATTTTTTTATTAAAATGTTACTTCTTATAATCAGTAACAAAGCTATTTTATCTTCAATAAATTTACAATCAATTTCATATTAAAAAAAAAACTGCAACAATCCCAGCCCGTCCTAAAACTGAAGGAAGAAACTAAAAAAAATAAAAATAAAATAAAAAAACTAAAAAAATAAATTAAAAAAAAAAAACTGAAGGAAGAAGCCAACGGTTTGATGTGTGGCTCTAATTGAATGATTCCTTGATCTTTTGGACTTTTGCTATTGATTGTACATAGCATTGGCATCGTTGATTATTCAATGCTGGACACAGCAAAGTCAAGCGGGACTTACGTAAAAGCTAATATTGTGTCTTATATCTTAGGAGCAAAAATGACTGTTTGTACTTTGTAGTCAAAAATCATATTTTTTAAAGTAATAAATTTATTAAAAAACTTTCTTTAATTGCAATTTCAAATTTCATTAAACTTCTCAATTTAAAAAAATAATAATAATTTTACTTTTCATATTTCAAAAAATAAAATAATATTATTATTTAAAATGTTTATCTTCTATTTAATTGCAAGCATGCAAAGAAACTTTTAGAATAATTATTGGTATGAATTAAAAAAATTTATTTAAATATTCCACATTGAATTCATAGGATTAATGTTAGACATCTAAATCTTTTATAAAGGTGTCAAAATGGGTCATATTTGAGTATAATTTGAAATTGATCCAATCTAAATACAGTCAATCTAAACTAGACTCATTTAAAGGTAGACATAAACCCAATCCGCTAGCACCCTGGTTAAACTAAATCTGATCGGATGACATATTTTGATTAAAGTTTTTATAACTTATAAATTATACCAGCAAGCAAATGAATTTTACGGAAAAAAATAAAACGGATCAAAATAGAGTTCACAAGTCAACCCAAGTCTGACCTGACAATTAAACATGTCAGAACTTTGGACCCAAATCCGATCCGTTTATTAAAAGGGTCCACTCAAATCTGAATTTTTCAGATCGGATCATTTATTAACTTCCTTAATCTCTTTCTGAATATACATATTTCTTGTGTTAACTAACACAACTTAATTTTTAAGCTTGGTATAATATATCTCCCATAGTAGACTAAGATAAACTAATTAAGAGCCTTAACCTAAATTGGTTAAATTCATTGGAAACCAAACTAATAGTCCTTCCTTCCTTTAAATTTCATTATCTGTAACCTCATTTTAAAGTCATAATCAAATGAGTGGGTAATTAAATAATATAGGTATTTTAATGATTCCCAATATCTTTTAATTTGAACTATTGGGACATTTTCCTTATAGAAAAGAAAATTTCATTTTCTTAGAAAGAAGCTATAAATAATAGACCAAAAAAACAAGCTATTGCAAATATATTTCAAAAACTTATTGTTGAATTCAAAGTTTTGATAATATGAATCCAATAACCCCAAATAATTTGATTGGATTTTAAATGGCACAAATCAAACAATTGAAGTGCAGATATATAACACTTATTAGATAATAAAATAATCTTCAAATTTTACGTGCTTACAGTCAAAACCAACATCTCAATGAGAGGAATCAAACAAGTATAAGATCTCTATGTTATGAGGTGATTAAGGCACTTTTTAGTGCTTAAAAATAATCTATGATCAAAAGAAACATCATAAGACAACCGATAAAATGCTATAAATATGAACCATTCATAAGCCTTTTGTCTCATTTTCAATGTGATTCATCTAACTCTTTGAAGCTAATCCTGAGGAATGAATAAGAGAAATTTTCCTTCTTTCATTCAATTCTTAAACATAAATCTCTTTCAAACACTAATCATTCCAAGTAGTTACAATTTTTTACTCTTCGTATCCAAGATGATGAAATATGGTGAAGATGGGAATGAGGTAAATGGTTTAGTCTTTTAACATTGGGAGAGGAATTTATTCCGAAGATTGTTATTCTAATGGTTTCATATAAATAACCACCCAAGATAAAATAATTTCATTTGATTTATTAATATCAATCAGTATTTCTAAATTAGTCAAAAGAGTCGTCTTTCTTCAAATTATAAAATTATTTGTTAGGATTTGAGAAGAAGAGGTTAGGCAAAACTTGGATTTCTTGACTAATTATTTACCTAGAGGATTTCCATAGAAGACAACATTTTATGTTGGTTTCTTAGTTATAATCAATTTGAATGATGACTCCTAAGGCCAACAAGAAGCATAGCATGATGAAAGATGGGTCGATATTAGTTGTGTGCTCTGATATCTAAAGTAGAAGAATTTTATCTAGTTTGTCTTTATTCATTTATTGTTCTCCTTACAATTTAATTAACAGTCAATGTTCACTTATAACCAAATCATCATTAACAAGAGCTAACTAATTACATTCAGAAAAACACAAATAAATGTAAATAGCGGAACACAAAATTTTAATAATGCAGTCAATATTTACATTGTTTAAGAGGTCCAAAGTCCCAAAATAATATGTACAGTAGTCCCTAAAAGTTACAAAAGAATACATATAAAGTCAGAGAGTTAAAAGTAAAAATAAATTATTAACACTGTCTAGCCTCACCCTGCAGGCTCCTACATTTTGCTAAAATTAAATAAAATCACGTAATGAGCACATAGCCCAGTAAGTAACTAAAATTTATCATTGCATTAAATGCAAGACCAAAGAATCAATAAGTCTGCTTCAATTTGAGTCAATATTAATCAATAACATCGAATACAAGCAATTATTATTATGTCAGTTTGCTTTGAATATAAGCATATCCTTGCATAGGTTCAAGCAATTGTTATTATGTCATTCGGTTCCTGTAATCATCACATCTAAAGCATTGTTTTGTCACCCTATAGTAGGATCCCACACGTCTTCCCTTACACATCAGATACATTGCAAAGTAGCATGTGCTCTGATGATCTTGTTAGTCTTCCTTCTTTCTTTCTTTCTTTCTTTTTCTACTTTCACATATTTTATTATAGCTCTATCCAGACCATCTTGTCAGTTTTTTACTAATCATCTGAGCTATCATATCAGCAAATTTTATCATATTCTAAAATGTTATTGAAAATACTTAAGTGCTACTTCAGACTTCTTCCCCCCTTTATATTTTGTCTGTCCTAAAAAAAATATAGTTTCTCTTTTGAATGAGAATAAAATAATTAATTTTTTTTTTAATATGGAAAGACAAATTATAAAATATATAATAAACATGATCTTAAAAACTGAAATATAGTATTGAAATTTCTTCCATTATTACACAATTCTCCTTGGCCTATTGGTTGAGAGCTTAGGCTTCCAACTAAGAGGTTCAGGGTTTGAGTCTATGTGTATGCGCGTGTGTGTGAGTTTGCCTTTAATGGCCTAAATGTCTAAAAAAAAAATTTCTTCCATTATTAATTCTATTTAAATTAAAGAAAAAATGAGAGAGAGAGAGAGAGAGAGAGAGAGAGAGAGAAGGTGACCTACGGAGTGAAGATCACGGCATCGGAAGAAAAACAAGGCGACCCGAGACCACGTGACTGTAAAACGAAAGAAAATGACGAGCTAAAATATATCAAGTGCGAGCGAATGGCGAGTATGCGTTAGGTATTTGTGACGTGGACCGGTGCGTGGTCGCCACTGGCCATTGGGCCCCCCTTTATAGATTTCATGCTTATGGGTAATCTAGAAAGTCTAGTACAAACAATCATGTCCAACTGTGAAATTTCCTTTTCAGTCCTGCTATTGGCCCAAGCACATTGCTTGCTTATCTCAAAGATTAACGTCATACTCAATGATTTTAAAATAATTAAATTATAAATTATATATTTATTTATTTATTGAACAACGTGATTATATAAAAATTTGGATATTTTAAAAGTGGATGATAATTGAAATATATGTATTTAAAAATATGTGAATTATTTGATTGAGTTAAAATCAAATGTCTTGAATTATTTTTCTCTTTGTTGTGATAGATTTAATATTTTTAATATATTAAAATACGATGGATAGTGATGACTGATGAGTGATGATCTAAGGCTACATGTGCTGGTTAGGAATGGAGAGTGACACAAGGTAATGGGCGGCCAAGTGCGACAAGTGGGTTTTAAGGTTATTGTGTTATCTCTCTCTCTCTCTCTCTCTCTCTCTCTCTCTCTCTCTCTCTCTATTTTGGTTAAAACTCACGGAGAGACCTATGTGTTAATTAAAAAGACGAATTACAGGTTCTTAAAAAACCATAAACTCAGATAAAAATACAGTCTTTAAAATAAAACCTAGAAGCTACTCATTCTATCTATTACAAATAAACACAAAAAAATAAGCAAATAGAAAAAACCCAGCCCCAAGGACTGATAAATTAAAGGATCAGCAACCAACAGGAGGAGGATCGAGCCATAAATAGGGAGAAGGATGAACAAACTGCCAACCAACAGGAGGAGGAGCCGCCAAGGAAACTTCAAGAATACCTGCAATAGAAGGAAAGAAGCAAAATTACAAAGCATCCAACCAAATCAACCAAGATCCACCACCACAAAGCAACCCACACAGATAAAAAACAAAATAAAATACCTCACTTTATGTTATTTCTCTCACTTTATTTGGTAGTTTTTAGGTTATGTTGTTATGCAATAACAAAATATAAAGAGAGAGAAACATAAGAAAGAGAAAAATAATAATACATCTTTTTATTATATTTCTACACCACTCATACAGTACAATCTCTCTCTCTATTGGAGTTAGTGTATTCAATTAATAAATTTTATATAATAAGTTTTTGTTTAATAAAATATAAGATTAAATATAGAATGAAAAAGGGGCTAATTTTTTAGATTAAAGAAGAATTGGCCATTTTATGAGGAAAATATTAGATCATGAACAACCTTAGTAACATTTCTCATAGGATATACAATAATTATTTCAATTTTGTCACATTAATTAAACTTTTTTACCTTATAAAAATAACTATTTACATTTATCTTGGTTGTTATAATCTAAAATAAAAGAAAATATTTATAATTTTATAAAAATGATTTTTAATTTAATAAGAATTATCTTGTTTAATGAATTAAATTTAACTCTCTTTTTTTTGGTCAATTTAAAGTATTCCTCGCATAACTTTTGGCAAAAAATTAATTTGGAAAAATTGCATACATACCCAGCCAAATATTATCTATTTACAAACTTAACTTTTTTATTGAACTATCAAAATCATGTATTTGTGGCTTTGTGCATGTAATTGCCGCAGTAATTTGACGAAAATGCAAAATATAGGGTTAAGATTATGGTGTGAATTTGGACATTTTGGTCAGAAATTTAAAATTTGTTATGTATGATTATAATTTTATAAATATTCAAAACTTAAGTATTAATATGTAATTTCTCTTAAAAAATTAGAAATTTCATTAAAAAAATGTCATTTTCAATGAATTGGTGACAAATTAAAAAATTATGTTATGCGGATAACTTTATAAATACTCAAAATTTAAATATTTATATGTAATTTCTCCTAAGAACTTAGGCATTTCAAAAAAAAAAAGTCATTTTCTTTGAATTGTCAATCTCTTCAATGAACGGACAAAAAACGCCAATTAAAATTTATAACTAATTTCAATTTAATATATTTTATTTATTTATTTCATAGATATATTACCGACAATTATAATCTGTCTAGAAGTTAATTAATTTATTTTTTTTATGTTTTTCCTTATAAACTCCAACGACTTGCAAGTCAATATGATACATACCGATAAAATCGGTGGTCATGGCCCAATCAAAATCAGAACGATGCCTTTCTAGGTTAGTATATATTTTTTTACTGCTTTGCTTTTAAAATAGTAAGCATAAATTTATTAGGTTACTATTTTCTCGCAATTTTTTTAAATTGCGTTGAGATGCTGCTTTTTACAGCAATTTTTAAAAAAATTACTCTCGTCACAACAACTTTATAATCACATTTACAAAAAAAAATATGATCGTCTTGAACAATTATTAGGTCAGGTGACCTGACGTAGCTCTACGTTCGGTCACCAAATAATATGTCGCCACGTGCTCTATCTCTTTACCGTGCGGCCTGAAGACTTGACCCGAGATTGCTATGTTTGCGTATTGCTCGGTATTGCTTGGCAATAATGAAAAATATCGCTCTGTGAAGACCAATGCCGAACAATACCGAGAAATACCGAGCAACACCGAGAAAAACTCGGTATTGCTCGGTATTGCTCGGTATTACTCGGTATTTCTCGGTATTAGTCTTCACATAATGGTATTTCTCGTTATTGTGGGGCAAAATCAACCAATACCGAGCAAATATCGAGCAATACCTAGCAAATAACCATCCCGGCTCCGTTCTAGGTCGGGGTTGTCGGGTCGCACGGTAAATAGTGAGAACACGTGACACTATTTTACTGGCATCCGGATGTAGAGCTACATCAGGTGACCAGACCAAATAAAAGTTCGTCTCAAAGAGGCCCTTACGCTTTGTTTGGAACCAGCTTTTTCCAAGTTGCAATTTTTGAACCTGAAAGCTACTTTATAAAGCAGTAAGAAAGCTATCTTAAATGAAGTTTTGGGTTTCGTTTGGTACAGCTTTAGACTATTATTTTTTTCATGTTTTCAATAAATTTTTGTGCTAAAAAATAATTTTGCAAAGCAGTAAGAAAGTCATCCCAAACAGAGCCTTAATTTAGCCCAAATAAATAACAAATATTTTTTTAATCCTTATTATATATTAGATGTACATAAATTCAATTTTATTTTTCTATTTGTTCTTAATTTATGTTTTGGTACTTACTTTCTCATATTTTCATAAATGTATATAATTAAAATATTAGAAACTATTATCAAAATCAACTGATTCATTAATTTATATTTAATATTTATATCAGCTCATTTCAATACAGTAATTGAGAGCTTTAGCTTTAATAATAAAAGTCTTGAATGTAAAATTTTGAATAGTCAGATGTGTGCTAATACTAATAATTAATTAAAATTTCTTTAAATAAAATAAAAATTACAGTTACACCCTTATCACTAAAGAAAACAAAAAAATTAAAAAAATTACGTCGCCGCTATATATATTTTTTGCGACAGTATTTTTAATGCTTTCTAAAATAATGTTTTTTGTTAAATATTTTCTTGAAGTAGATATTTTTAGCTAAAAAATTGTTTTAAAAAACAATAAAAAAACTGTCCCAAATGAAGCCTTAGATTTCGTTTGAGACATCTTTCATACTGCTTTATAAAACAGAATTTTAGTACAAATCTTTATAAAACAAAAAAGATAGTCTCAAACGAAATCTTAGCCCAAAAATAGATAAGTGCCACTTGTGGCTGCAACATGACAAAATTAATAGGCCCTTCACCTATTCGGGCAGGCAGCTGTGGGGGCTCAGCCAATCTAATTTGGATTCTCTTCAATTATTATGGCAATAAAAGCATATAATTATTTATTTAATTATTAATTCATATTAAATAAGCAAAACTGCTTTTGAAAAGTCCAATTCAAGTCATATTCTATAAATTTGTATTTTTTTTAATTTAAAAAAAAAACTTAAAAGTTCATATCATTCTACAAGCAATCATTTATATTCATACAAAATTGATCCACTCTTTGTTACGGTAAAACTAATACAAAAAAATAATAAGAATAGAAATATTTATGATGATTGGAAATATTTGTTTTTGTTTTTGTGTTTTTTTTTTTAACAAAAAAGAACATTTCATTCCATAAAAGAGAGCAGTTACAAGATCCAAAGAGCAAATGCAAAAACAAGAGGAAAGAAAAACAACCCCGAGGGCTTAGTAGAAGGTCGAGACTATCAGCTTCCCATAAGACAAGCTCGGACCGTCCAATTGGTGGACCAAAAAGCGAAGCAGCCATCCTAACGAGAACAACACCAAGATTGGAAATATTTGTTTGCACAAATTTTGTATTTTTGTTTGGGATTATGCTAAATGAATGATCTCATTCATCATAGTTCAATTGAATAGTAAGGACACACCACCAAAAAAGTAAGATACAATAGGCTCAAATTGTAACAACTTAAAAATATGAAGAAAAAAAAAACTTATTCCAATTTCATTTAACGAAAAATGTCTACCTTCCCACGTCATTCTTATTTCAATTTCATTTAAATTATCCCTTGAGCCAACCCTAGGAGATAAAAGAGAGCAAAAGGAGGATATAGTGAAAAGGTGAGGAGAGAGAGAGAGAGGAGAGAGAGAAGGTCCATATGATATGCTTAGGAGTATAATTCATGCATCAAGATGATCGAGAAAAAATGCCCTATTTCAATGCTTCAAACCGTTATCATATGTGAGGGTACACCTTGATTGGCTTCACTGTTCGTCTGATCACGATTCCGACTCCGTGTCCTCGTCGGAGTCTTTTGAGGAAGATGTTTCTTGCAAGGAACTTGCCTTGCTTCGTGACCGTCCGGTGGTTTTTGTCGCCTCTCGTGGGAGGGTGCATGGGAGGGGCAGGCGGGGGAGGTAATCTTCTCTGTTGTTGAGCTTGGGGTTGGAATTTTTGGGATGTGGCTATGGTCCTTTTGGTTTATTTTCTTGATTTGGTTCTTGCTGGAAGATTCTTTATGCTGAATCATGGGAGCTCCAATTTTGATTTCTGTTGGCCGTGGGTTTTGCCGGGCAATGATGTGGCTAGGGCTCGTTCCTTTGTCGTTGGCTCGTGGCAACCTTTGGTGGGGGTATTTTGCTCGTTTGGATGGCTGATTGTTTGGGTTGGTTACTACGTTGTTCTCTTCACCAAATTGGATGGTCTGAGCGTAGCTTCGGGGGTGCTGGAAGCCTCGGTCAGTTACTGAGCCCTTCGAATTGATCTACCCTGTATTCTCTTTGTTTTTCTGTCATTTTGCTTCATTGCTTCTTGTAATCCTTCTTTTGGTTTTAATATATTATCTTTAAAAAAATTATAAATGTATATAATTATTATAACTCACATTAATCTAAGTTTCTACCAAAATTCTCTGAAATATTTTTAAATAACTTTACAGCATGTGATTACCTATGCATTTGCAAACATTCTTACATGTGTAGAATTATATTCGGTGAAGTATCCAAGCATGTCATGGTCTCCTATAGTGTATAGTCATGAGTGATTGTACGTAAGTTACTTATGTTGGGATTATTGATCACATGAGTTGGTTTACATTGTTAATATTATTTGTTATCTAGCATGCATAAAATATCTCATGCATGTAGGTTTCATGTGACTTTGGATGTCCAAATATTTTTACATATATTGTGAGTTGTATCATTTGTTAGTTCACTATGTTATTCTATAGCTCATTGCACTTTGCATATGTTAGTTCACTATGTTATTCTATCCTTGTATTGATTACGTTGCACAAACATCTATAGCTCATTGCACATAAAAAATAGAATTATATCAATATTAGTAGCATATAATTTTGTATATCTTCTCATGAAAATGGTCAACATTAGTGATGTAAGTGAGCAGAGATGGCTTGCGAGCTGGCTCGAGCTTGAATCGTTTATAAGCTCGTGAGCCAAGTATATCGAGCTCACAAGTCGAGCTCGAGCTCAAACTCGAACTCATTTAAATGATCTCAAGTTCGAGCTTGGTTGAGGCGTGGATCACGAGCCGGCTCAATTCACTATTAATATTTTTAAAATAATTTTTATTTTATTTATTAAATTTTAACCTACCTAATCTCGCTTAAAAATTAATACTAAATGTTTTAATCTTCCAGCCTACTATCGCTCGAATTCGAGGCTGACAATGCTCGTGAGGCTCGAGGCAGACACATTTGCTCGTGTCACGTGCTGATGGAACGGGCGCGGAAGGCGTTTGGAGTCTCGCAATTTCGAACGGCAGACAATTGAGGAAGACGCCGAAGGCTCGTGATTTTGAACGGACGGGGAATTCTAGCTGCTCGTCGATGAGCCTATTTTAGTGCCGCGAGGCGAGTTCGAGCTCAATATTGGCCTCACAAGTTGAGCTCGAACACCCCCTGATTCGACTCGTTTACACCCTTATGATGATATGATTGTAAACTTATTTGGTTGAACTTATTGAACTTAGAACTTGGTTGAACTTGTGAACTTAGAACTACGGTTTCATTTATTGTTTTGTTTGGTTTAACTTATGAATATATTTGTGATAATTGTTACGATTGACTATAGTGGCGTGTTGCCCAAAATTGTTGTTATTGCTTTCTGTGCAGGTTTAGAGTTTAGGGTGAAAATCCCTCAAATAGAGGGGCAGCTGTCAATTTTTTTTTCAAATGCTACAGGTTTCCGGTTGCTAACCGGCGGTTTAGCCGCCGGAAACTTCGATACCGGACGGCTAATTGACGCTGCCGGAAATCTACTATAACCGCCGGTATTTACCCGTGGTTGAACGACGGTGTCCGGCTGTAGTCCGGTGACACGCCGGTGGTACACACCGCCGCCAATTCCTTCGGTTGTGACTGCCGTTTAGCCGTCGATACTTTTCCCGGCGATTGAACAATGGTATTTTTACCGGCGGTAGGACGGCCGGGGAGCCGCCGGTAAAAACACCTGCGATGATCGGCGGTACAAACCACCGGAACACCGTCGGTGACAAAAACAGCCGGAAAACACCCCCCAGTAATGGTTTCCAGCCAGCGCCGTTTTTTTCCGGCGGTTTGAAAACCGCCGAAAAGCCGCCGATTTTTTACACAACCGCCGATAATGAGTGATTTTTCTGTAGTGCTTAATCTACATATTTCTAATATGGTTAAACCAACACATAATTCTATATTCTTAAGCATGACTGCATAGTTTTCACAACTGTAAACATACAGAACTACTATAATATAAACATAAAAACTATATTTAAGCTGTGAATTATAAAATTTTGTGCAGATCTAAGAATATAAAGACTCCCAAAACTAACCTCAAAATAGATGTAATAAAGCTATTATTGAATAGTAAAATTCAGTGGAACAGTTATAGAGATTTGAACAGCAGATATCACTTTCAGCTTGAATTTTCTTTAAAATACATATGAAAGTGTGTAGAAGTAAGCAACTATGCACCATTTTCTTACTGAAAAAGACATTCAATTATATTAAAATTAACATTTTTGTCTTTCTTCTGATACACTGTAGAACTAACCACTTTCAATGGGTTCATATCATTGGGAAAATTGTCTAGAAGAATAAACTGTGCAAATTTGAATGAACATAAATGAAATAGAATATTTTAGAGTTTTGAAACAAATTACAGAGAAGTGATTTAGAACATAAATTTTACTAAACAGTAATCTAGCAGTGGGTATAATCATAAAAACAAACATTTTTCTTGTCAAATTTGAAAATAAAATTTGTTCCATGTGGTTGCATGACATAACTATTTGATTTCATTTTATAGATTATGATTTGGATGGATTCTTTTACAAATAATTTTTGCTTAGAATTAAATTTATTCGTGTCGGCCCTTAAACTTTTTTTTAACAAAAATTTTATTCTATAGATGAGAAGAGACATACAATCATAGGCCAAAAGAGGCCAAAATATGAAAATACAAAACTTAAAATACCAAAATAAGCGACAGGTTGCAAAAGAATCAGAAAAAGAAAAATAAGGCAAAATGAGAGAAAATAAAGAAGGCGCTGAAGCCACTCGTACTCAGATGTAACGCTTGGACCATTCATTGAAAGCTGAGAATACAACGGCAAAAAGTCCAAAAATCAAACAAGGTCATCAAAGACCGAGCACATGAATCAACCACCAAGGTGGCCAAGACAAGCAAAGGTCATCCATGGGGGCATGCAATAAACATGTCTCCTAGTCTGACCCAGAAAAATCAGACCAGCCAAATAGACACCAACCAAGCCAACTAGCCAATATTAAAATTATAATTAGCGTTTATCAGCAATAGCTCGAAATGCATTATCAGCAATGCGTTCATCTCTAAGCCCACTCGAAAAAGACTCAATTAAAAATAATAGCCTATAATTCTACTCAAATTTTTAATTTTAAATTGGCTTAAAAGCTAACCAAGATTTATACAAGCCTCAAGTTTCTAATAAAATTGTTAAGCATAGTGCTTAAATTCCTTGAGTTAGTTTCAAGATAGTTTTCAAAAACAATTTTAGCAGAGATTAATGTATAATGTAATTATTATATGAGTAATAAAACATAATTATTTGGCTGATCCAATTTCATATCTATGTTCTATGAGAATGAGCTAGAAGAGAATTTTTAATGGCTATTAAAAAAGAGATTTAGATTTTGTTTGGGAAGACTTTCTAAATGCTTTTTAAAGCAACTTTATAATACAAAATTTTTTATTTTTTTACTAGAACGCTGCTTTAAAAAGCAGTAAGAAAATTGTCTCAAATGAAATCTTAATTAAAACGGTAGAATGAATTATGATTTCACAAAAGCATATAAACTCATTGTAGAAAATATATATGAAAGAATAAATAACTAATATTAAAACCTTTCAAAAGTAAAAAAACCTCAAAAATTTTAAAGTAAATTTGGCTATATAGAATCCGTCGTGGATGAACATCTTAGAAATTACAAAAAATAAAAAAAATAAAAAAGTTTAAATCAGATTGTTATCTTAAGAACATAAAAAATAGGTAAAATTAGACCTCAAATTTTGATGTTGATAAATAATTCCATCAAAAAATTTACTGCAAAAATTTTAGAAAAAGTTGCAAATTAGCACATAAATAAGATGTTGGGTGCATAAAATCCTTCAGTACTACTTGAATTTTAAAAACCTAAAATGCTATCATTATATTGGAAAGCTATCATAATAATGGTCATTAAAAAAAATTCTATCATAATAATGGTCATTAATAAAAAGAAATAAATTTAAAAACTCTAATAGGCCTTCCAAAACAGGAAAAAAAAAAGAGCTTTTAAGGAGTTTAATTCAAGAATCGCCAGTCATAGAAACCAAAATGAAATGTTTAACAACACAATGAATTTATTATATTTATAAAACTATCCATCATCTAAAAATAACAACAAATTCATATTTACATACAACAATCTAACCCTTAAAATTTTAATTAAAATAATACCACAAATTTCAATTTCATTATGAATTTTAACAATGTAATTAACAAAATAAAACACTAATTTAATACATAATTAAAATTGGAGAGCTCTGCAAAAAATTACTTAAAGAAAGGAACAATGAATGTGGCTGCAAAGATAATAATAATTGCCCTAAATCCAAAGCAAATGAATTTGCATTTTGAATATACTCTGCCTCTAAAGTTCAATTATCTTAACTCTCAAAGACTTAGCATTTTAATAACATACATCGTGCAGATAAATAATAACCTTACCCTCAAAGCCTAGTACTTAAATAATCATTAATATTTTACAAATGAAAAGAAAATAAATAGGATGGCAAAAAGAAAAAGGGAAACGGTAAGGAACCAAAACCCTTTTGCAGCTGTGATTTCATGGAAAAGTACATTCAGGTTCCATATATATGTCTGTGAACAGGCGCATCGAAGTTCTTGAGAACATCCACCCATTGCCTCTCTAATACGAACACAGAATTTTCTGATAGATGGCCGACAAAAAAAACTGGATCTTTGAAGGCACAAAACTCGAAGTTCCTTTTCTTGTGGAAACTGATTTCTTGATCTATTTTTTTCCTCTTTCTGTTTGCCTTTGCGTTGTTCGAGATAACTTGCTTATCCAGCAGTTGATCTTGGCCAACATTTAACTCATCATCTTCATGAATTGGCATCCCAAAGTCAATCAAGCACATAGCCCTGCATGCATGATGACAGATATTACAAGCACAATAATTTTAGTGTAAGTTTTTAAAAGTTTGCCAAATGAAGAGTTTCTCCAACGCAGGTAATAACTGTAAATCAGGAGAAATTATTATGTGGAGTCCGGTCAGGAAAAACAGTGTACGGACGGTTCTTCCGACCGGACTCTGCACAGAACAATTTCTATTAGTTTACAGTACAAATTTGTACATTGTATCAAATTTTTCCAGTCCGGACATATGAGTGTACACACTATGTACAATTTTATACACAATATATGTCAAATTTGTTTACACACTGTGTGTACACTTAAATGTCCGGACGGCTAGACAGTTCTTCCCATTCGGACTCCGCATAGAATAATTTCTTGTAAACTAGACCTCATAACACTTGCCTCGTGTTATGAGAGGATGGTGTAAAGTAAGCTAACTCGAGTGTTGAGCTCATAAATGTAATCAATGTCAAAAAAAAAATTGACAACTATTCAAAAACTTGCCCATCTGACAATTTTAATACCATTTTAGGCCAGAAGTTTTACAAAACTATTCCTAGCAGTGTTGTTTAGTGCTGTTTGATACGGGAAGAAGCATAAAGCGCGTGAGTACTGCTGCACTCTTCAAATAGATTCACATTTAAAATATTGGTTTCATTGTCACTGTTTCCATACTTACGTGGCCAATCAAAAAGAGTGAGCCCTATTTCAGGTTAATTTATTTGGAAGTGAAACACTACTCAGAACAGGTCCGAGGCATATGAACAGCTATAAAACAACATTTGTCAGCAATGCTGGGTTCTACAACTTCTTTGACAATTTCAGATAAGTTGGGCTATAGAACAGTTCAAATAATTTATAAACTGTTCATTTCAACTTTTATTGAAATTTTTGCGGATTTGAAAGCATAAAGATTGAAAGTTGTTAAACTAGTAGAAGTCTCCACTTAAATCCAATTTTGCAAGCAACAACTAGTAAGGAAAACCGCTATAAGAACTCTATCACCAACACAAGCCTGAATAGCCACGGAAAGTCAACTTTAATTCTTCTAAATGCGGGAGAATTAGAATTTGCCACAATGCAGAAGCTATGTATTCCATCTTTGGAATACACCATTGAAATTTATCTTCCAAATTAGAATGACCTGCGATTATATTAATATAGAAAGTTTGTGCAGTTTTTCTCATCACAAACTTCCATAAGATCCAATAAAGCATGCATTTATTTCATGCTCTAGGGTACAACATTGCCGGAAGCACCAGAAAACTTTTCTCCAGCATACTTATTAGGGGTGCAAACGAGTTGAGTCGAGCTCGAGTCAGGGTGTGTTCAAGCCGAGCTCAACAGTCAAATATTGAGCTCGAGCTTGAACTTGAGTCGAGCTCAACTCGGTAAGAGAAAATGAGCTCGTCGAGCCAAGGGGTGTCAATTTTTGACCCGACCTGAAACCCGGCCCGAACCCGACCAAGAAAAATCCAGGTTCGGGTCGACCCGTTTATGAAACGGGTCGGGTTCGGGTTTACTAAACTGACCCGTTTCAAAAAACGGGTCGGGTTCGGGTTGACCCGGCAACCCGAAATTGACCCGGAAATCCTCCCGGTCTGCTGCCCGCCCTGCCCGAAGCGTCAGCAGTCAGCCAGGTTGTCGTCGCATCGACGCCTGCGCGGTGCGCGTCCCAAAGAGCCGGACTGTCGTCGCCTCGTCGGTAGAGTCTCGCGCAGAGTAAGGCGAACCCAAAGCGCACCAGTCCCGAATCGGCGAACAGCGAACTTGTCCCGCGCGACGTCCCGAACGGCGAACCCGAAGCGGCGAAACAATCTCGCGTGCGTGCGTACCGACTCGTGCTGCCGCAGTGTCGCTGCTCTGCCTGCGAGGCTGCGACGGGTGCTGCCGCTGCTCTGCCTGCGAGGCTGCGACGGGTGCTGCCGCTGCTCCGCCGCTGCTGCTGAGCCGCCGGGAGTATTTCAAATGTCCGGGTCGGGTCGGGTCAACCAAGCAACCCGGCAACCCGGCCGGGTCGGGTCTGGGTTGAAATGTCCGACCCGTTTTCAAAAACGGGTCGGGTTCGGGTTGACCTGTTTAGATCCAGGTCAACTCGGGTTCGACCCGAACCCGACCCGTCAACCCGACCCGTCGACCCGACCCGAATTGACACCCCTAGTCGAGCCACAGTTCGAGCCTCTTAACGAGCGAGCCGCATCGTCGTTCGCGTCTTCCCACCCTTGCGTTAGCGCGTGCGTCGTCCGTCCCTTCCCGTCGTTGCGTCAGTCCGGCGCCCACGTCTTCCCGCCGGCAAAAGCCCTGCGTCCGAAGTCCGAACGAGCCATGAGTGTTTTCCGCATATTTCCACTGTTGCGTTAGCACCTGCGTCTGCGTCTTCCTGTAGCTGAATCAGCCCCGCGTCCACATTTTCTCGCAGGCAAAAGCCCTGCATTCTAAGTCCGAACGAGCCTGTGTCGTTTTCATCTTCCCGAATCCTGCCCGCGTCCGCATCTTCCCGAATCCCGCCTGCTTCGTTTTCATCTTCCCGCAATCCCACCAGCAGTTTTCATTTTCCCGCCGTTGTTACGCGAGCTATTCGACGAGCTCGCGCTCGCGAGTCGAACATGGGGTGTTCGAACTCGGGCTCGTTAAGCCATCGAGCTCGAAATTGTGTTCGAGTTCGACTCGCGAGCTCGATAAGCTCGACTTGTTGAGCACGAGCTGGCTTGACTTGGTTGCACCCCTAATACTTATACACAACTAAAGTAATAAAAAATAAAAAAAATACACATCTAAAGCATGCTAAAGGACTTTAAGAATCTTAAAATTATTATTCAGGCGGTGTTCCAAAGTAGTTCGCCAACTAGTTATTTTATCAAAGAGCATAGAACTGCTACAATAATTTAATCAGTCCTAATCTTTTAAGCTTTACCCGCACAGTATAATTTAAAACATAAGCGTGACCAAAACCAAATCAAGATCTTAAAGAGGTTGAGGAAATTCCTTGCCCTATAAATAAATCCCATAAGAAGGGAAAAGTACCTTGCACTGTAGATCATCACTGATGTTGAATTAGAAGGTGGAAAAGATAACCCTATAACTTCCCCTGGAAAATCCTGAAATCTTCTAGGCAAAACGTTCTTGTGGCGCCTTGACCATTCACCTAATTGCTTTGCTTCCACATCAAAAACATAAATCTGGTTTAAAGATGTCGTAATGACTAGCACATTACTATTACTTGGAGGAAAACCTCCAGCAGTGACAGCGGCACCATCCAATCGAGAAATAAACCAATGTTGCCTGCAAGTGATAAGACAAATAGAGCCATCAAAACAACTTTATGAAGGGCCTATGCATAGGGAAACGCAATCAAAACTCTTACATGCTACAAAACAGAAAAATAAACGAAGGTAAGAGCTAATTACTTGATCAAGCAAACAAAAATACAAATTCATTGCAGAAGGGTTAATAACAAATATCAACTAGAGAAGGTTGTGCTCTCTTACAATAGAAAATGAAGCAAACTTGATGGAACTATGATGTAGAACGAAAACGAATGCTTTGCTAAGGAGAGGATCTCTTCTCTGTATGATGAGGAAGCAATCTCTATCCCTCCAAAAATCTGAAAAGGGTTCAAATTTTCTCACCAAATCCTTTAAGAAAATTTCAAATTTTCTCTAATGAGAAGGTAGAATTATTGAGGGGAAAACGTATGCAGAGAATTCCAGAGAAAGCTTAGTGAGAAAGGAGGGAGTTTGGGAGAGGGAGAATTTTCTGGCAGCAGTTTGCTGGAATGTGGGCAGCAAACAAGAGCTTCACGGGAAGAGTTACGGGAAGGAAGAGAAAATTATGGAATTAATTCCTAATTCCCCTCTACAGGATTTGGAAAATGAATAAAGGCTTGGAAATTTCGGTCAAACAAAATTCTCAGATTTGAGGGAAATTTCTTTCCCAAATCAAATTCGGAAATTAATTTCAAAAATATGAGAGGGAATTTGGTGATTTAAAGGCTCATAGATTTGAAGTTCCCTCCTCTTCCCGTGAAGCTCTTGTTTGCTGCCCACATTCCAGCAAACTGCTGCCAGAAAATTCTCCCTCTCCCAAACTCCCCCCCTTCTCACTAAGCTTTCTCTGGAATTCTCTGCATAGTTTTTCCCCTCAATAATTCTAACTTCTCATTAGAGAAAATTTGAAATTTTCTCTAAGAATTTGGTGAGAAAATATGAACCCTTTTCAGATTTTTGGAGGGATAGAGATTGCTTCCTCATCATAAAGAGAAGAGATCCTCTCCTTAGCAAAGCTTTCGTTTTCGTTCTACATCAACTTCTGATGCTAATTGTAAAAAAACCATAAAACACACTAAAAAATGATGATTTAAAATTAATCAAGGCATAAAATTAAGCAATAAATCTTAAGATCAAATAAAAATCACGCAACAAAGAAAATTCAAGCCACAATAAAAAATGCCAACTTGTAGCAGATTTAACTGAATCTCAACCGAGCATGCAAAACCATCCATAGAATAAGTAGATGAAAAATAATAAAAATATAACTCACCAAACAAGGCTCAAGCCTTGCATTGGTATGACGAGATATCATTCCCTGTAAGTTATCATCAGCATTTGCATCACACTCAAAGAATTCTTCCCGTCCAACCACGCAAATGGAAATGTGGGTACAAATCTAATATTTATTAAGGATGAAATTTTCCATCCCATTGGAGTCCAATTTATAATCATAAAAACCCCAAGATAAATTCTAAAAAATTCTAAGAAAAACCCATAATACTTTCCAAAAATCTTCAAATTTCAACAATAATTAATAAATTTTGATTCAGCTAGAGTGCAAAAAATTAATAAGAGTACACATTTTAGATATCTTGGGCTTATTGTTCATAGTGATAGTGAAATAAATGGGGATATCATTAGTAGAATTCAAGTTGGATGGTTGAAGTGGAGGAATGCATCAGGCTTCTTGTGTGATAGAAAAGTCCCCCTCAAACTTAAGGGAAAATTTTATAAGATAGTGGTGAGGCCTGCAATGCTTTATGGTGCAGAATGTTGGCCATTAAAAGAGAAGCATAGTATTAAGATAAGTGTTGCAAAGTTAAGGATCCTTAGGTGGATGAGTGGCCTTACTCTTAGAGATAGGATACGAAATAAGCATATATGTTAAAAAGTTGGAGTAGCTCCAGTGGAAGATAAGATTAGAGAGAGCCGCCTTAGATGGTTTGGTCACATAAAACGACGGCCTTCCAATGACCCGGTTAGGAAAGTAGATCTATTAGGTTTGACCTATGTTAAAAAAGGTAGATGTATATCTAAAAAGACTTTGTTAGAAAAAACTAGAAATGACCTTTCTTTATTAGATTTAAATAAGAATTTGACTCTTAATAGAATACAATGGAGAAAAAGGATTCATGCAGCCGACCCCACAGTGGGATAAGGGCTTGATGTTGTTGTTGGAAAGTGACAATTCCTTGATATGGTACTAAACCTATTCCCAAAATCCTGATTCCCGTTAAGTGTGCTCATCTCAACTAGGGCTGCAAGCGAACCAAACGTTCGACGAGCTACTCGTTGTTCGGTTCGATTAAAGCTCGTTTGCGATCGTTTAATTAACTAAACAAACAAACTTGAATAATATTTTAAATACTCGATTCTTAAATAAACAAACTTGAACACTAATGCGTTCAGCTCATTTCTGTTCGCGAACAACATCATTTGAAGTTCGTGAACAAGCTCGACATTAAGCTCGATAAGAAGCTCGATTCGTGTTCGATTTTGAACTTGTGAATAAGCTCGATAAAAATAATTAATATTTAACTATATAAATAATTATTACCTTTGTTACATAGACAATTGCTTTTATTATAAACGTGTTTGTTCATAGATATGTTCATGAACATGTTTGTTTGATAGTTAAAAAAATTTGTTAAATATGTTCGCGAACAAGCTCGATAAACACTAAACGAACGAACATGAACCGAACATGAACACTCCTTAATTTAAATGAACCAAACATGAACACAAATGCTAAAGCTCGAACAAACATGAACCAAACATGAACAAGCTGATATTAAATGAACACAAACATGAACACTCACATACTCGGCTCGACTCGGTTCGTTTGCAGCCCTAATCTCAACCAGCACAATTTTTATTTCCAATGAGAAAAAGTTTCAAAACTTGCATCATTATTCCCTGGTTGAAATTTTTTTTATATAAGCAAATCAAACATTTGAATTTCTCTAAGAAAAATTGGGCATAACTGTTATGTTTTTTGTAGAGTAATCCATGAATGATCACAAATAAGTTGGTCATACCAATGTAAAGCATACCTTCGATATATGCCATCAGTGGAAGACAAAATCTCACATAATATTAGGAGGGTGCTTTTATAATTAATTTTTATTATTGGGCGTGCTTTCTTTTTCTTCATATAGGGGTAGAGTTTGGTAATTAAAATTATCCAGATGTTAAGAAAAGAGGCCAGCCTATTTATAACCCATCTCTTTAGAAAGAAGAGGGTTTTTGGTGAGTTCATTTTCAAGTTATCCTGAGTTTGGAAGGAGTTCCCTATTATTGGAGGAGTGGGAACGGATGACGAATGTAGTGGAGTTCGGAACTCCACCACAATTTTTCACCGGAGACAGTAGACTCTCTACCTTGGTCTTCCAATGCTTGGCCATTGAGTCTAGTGGTTGAAAAGGGTGGCCAGTGGCTGTACAGGCAATCTCAAGGGTTGGCAACTTTATACAGCAACAAAAAATCCTCAGGACAAGAAGTAAGAGGCAACTCTAAGTAGTTGCAGAAGTCAAGCAGGAGGAAGAAGGCTTTCAGAAACAATAACAGGAGAAGTTCCTCTAGGCAGGCTGCAGAAATTCGAGATTGTAGCAGCAGACAACAGGAAAAAAACAGAGAGCAACAATTGAAATCTGGAACGGGTAATCTAAGATGTCAAGGTATGCATTCTTGTTTATTTTTTTCTATGTTCTTGCAGATTGATGTTTCTGCATTAAGGAAGATGCTGGATGGAAAGAAGATTAAGTGTTATAGCAGTTACTTGGAATCATTAGCAGCCAACAAGAACCAATGGGGGTAACTAGTGCTGAAAGAGGTTGTAAGGAAATCTAATGCCGCAGTGTTTCTTCTAACTAGGTTCTCTATTTTTCTTGTCCTATAGGTTGTATTTCTTTTATGGAATAGTTGCCCTACCAATTGTTTTCCCTTGAGTTCTTATGGAATTCCAGCCAGTACTAGGGCTTCAACTAGAGCTAGCGCCACTTGAGAATACTGACGGGGAACATGACATGAATGAGTTAACTGCATAACGAACTACAACACCTGGACAGTTGATTTGGCAATCTGCTTTGGACTAGGAACCCACGTGGATAGTAAGAGACGAAACAACTAGTTTACAATGCTGAATATCCGGAATTAATTAGGTGGGATCTATGAGGGTGGCAAAAGAATCCATGCAACATGAAATCCATGTTTCATACCTATAGGATCACTGGATTAGTCTCTGCGTACTTAAGGTACATAAAAAATATCATCGTCCATCAGAAAATGTGATTGCATACAATGTTGTCTCAAACATTGCTCAGGGTTGGTACGAGTAATATATAAAACAAAGGACAATTCATGCCAAAGTTTTATCAACCTAAATCTTTCTTTAAACATGTAAAACAACAGCAAACAAAATAAAATATGAGAGAACCACAATGGTATACATTAAACATGTCTTTGTTTGCAAGGCCACTAGGGTGAAACGTCAGGAGAAAGAAGCTTGTAAAAGAAGCATGTGATTTACCATCAGTATGTAAGAAGTTGTTAATAAAAAAAGAGAGATCCATGATCCTCACTAAGTACTGAAGTAAAGGCAAAATATACCTGTATGTCTCAAGATTAAATACATAAATATCGCCAAAGCAATTGACAGAAGCTAGCCATTGCCCATCAGAACTGGTAAACATCCTCGTTATAGGAGGTTCGCAAGGTATTGAACTCATATGTCCCTCCTTTCCTTGAGGCAAAAATGTATGCACTAGTTCCAAACTCTTCAGGTCTAAAACCTAGTTCTCCAAAGAAAAATATGTTTAGGTACAGATAAATACCAGCACATTAAAAACATACAGAAACATAAAGTTGGGTATTATACAGTGAAAAATGAAAAACAAGCTGTTTTCAAAGTTTCAATTACAAAAAAAGTTCAATAAAATTTTGTGTTTAAAAAAATAAAATAAGCAAAAATCAAAAAGAGTGATTTCCTCCTTTTTATTCTAGATTAGGGTTAGTAGATCAGTACAACAGCAAATACACTAAACAACTCACATAAATTTTCTTGTCATGGCCAGCTAACATCAATCTTGTGGAGTCAACACTGAAAACCATGCAATGAGCATATGGCAATCGCCTAGGCAGCTGTAATTTGTTCACAGACCAACCACTTCTTCTGGATTTCAGCTTCTTTAGTTCAAAAATGCAAGGTTTCACATGATCAGAGTAAGCAAAAAGATTGCCAGTATTTGATATGGTGCTAGAAATGATTTTTCTAGAATCTTTACTTTTAACATGAGCTATAACTTGTGTGGTTTCTTTGCTTCTAAGTGGTGCACTGGACATGCCAGGATGATTTGATTTTATAAGCAACACATCCAGCTGTGCACCGTGTTGAGCAAGTAACATTGAAGCTCCATCAGCGACTGTCCTAGACGCCATTTGCACAAGTACCCGTTGAGGTGCGGGACAGATATCATGAGGAGAGTAGTGTGTGAACTCTCGGGCAGAGTAAGCAAATAACTTGGAATCATCACCTCCAGAAATAAGCATGGGGACGCCTAAGTGTGCCCATTTATGATAAGTAAAATTAATAGACCTGTCCCTATGCCGGACATTGCCAGATGACTTCTCATTAGGAAAAGAAACTGTCCAGAAAAAAAGGGTATCATAGATATGTAAACAAGTTCTCAATGATATACTAGTAATTCAATGAAACAGACCTTCTGAACTAACAGGAACAGCCACTGTCAAGGTCCTCACATCATGAGTATGAACTCTAACGTATCCAACATATATCCAGTTGTGAGTATGATCTACAAAAGGTTCAACTTTATCCAGATCAACAGCATTACTGGAGCGCTTATAAAGAATCACCTGAATTCTGTCAAACCATTAGTAGGCACACTAACAAGCAAAGGTTGTGCGTAAAAACTTCTGAAGTGGAAAGGCAAATTTCAATTGCCCATCTGACCAACCAGAATTTTAGTAAATATTACAAGACCTATTTAATTGTCCAAACCAAGAAGTAAAAGCTTAATAAAAAAACAATATTATAGATATATTTGCTACATAAGATGATTAGTTAGCATTACAAGTACAGTGATATAATACCTAATTGGAAGCATTATGGTGGCACGTAATTTAAAAAAGCTTCTTACAATAATTAAGAAAATTAAACAATAAATAAAACAGTAAGGCAGACTAAAAAAAACTCCTAGCATCATAATTCACAAATTGATTTCAATATGATTCAAGTTTCAAATCATACAATAAAATGACCACATGAGAGAAACTATTCATCTACACAAATTTTCTATGACCAAAAGAATTATATATATATACATACATGTGTGTATATATGTATGTATATGTGTATATATATATATACACACATATACATACATATACACACACACACATATATATATATATATATATATATATATATATATATATATATATATATATATATATTGCTGACTATGCTCTAACAAGTGATCAAACTCAAGTGAACATTCTTTTCTTCTAAAATTAAGATTATTCTATAATCAACAGCAGATCAAGACTAAAGAATTCAAAGCATACAAGCAAAGGGCGAAAAAAATGTCCAGTATTCTTGAAATTATCAATTAAAGTCTACATTATCACCATAAATATTACACCAACTACCGGCAGCAAGCCTCACGAATCCGTCTTAACTGCTTGTTCATGCTCCATGTGGCGTTAAGCCTTGTGTACAAAGTCCTCATAAATCCTAACCATACTACTTCTATTTAATTGGTCTAACTCACCTTTTTTCCTTAATATTAAAATTCTTCTTGTTACGTGCTAAAAAAAATTTGTGTCCGTTGAGTTGGTATTTTTGTATCTTAGTTTTAGACAAAAAAATCAGCACGCACAATAAAAAGTTGTAGAATACCATAAATTTTTTTGTGGAAAACACTAAAAGAGAAAAATCCACAAGGTATAGCCCAATTGAAAAAATTCACTATATGTCAAGAGATACAAGAATCTTCACTTCCTCACAGTTGAAGAAGAAATGACTATTTGAAAATAAAAAGTTTCATTTCCTCTGTGAGGATTATAGAAATAAGATACCTACAGATAGAAAGTTAATACCCAACAATATAGTTAAATCTTGATAGGAGTTTCGAGATAGGGGCAGCAATTGTTTGAGGTGATCGAACAATTAAATAGCACTCCATCATACAGTTCATATTGATTCCTTGAATCATGAAGTGTTTACTCAATAATAAAGTGTCATAAGGATGTGAGAATTGAGTAATCTCGATCTCGAACTCGTTAGATTCATCTCGTTAAGCCACTCAATTTAATTATAAGCATGTCTATTTTGGAGATCATTTGGTTATCATCCAAGTAATGTCTAAAATTTTCATTTATGTTTCAAGTGTTTGATCTGATCTCATTTAGCCTCGAATTAAACCAATTATTGTGTCATTGGGTTCAACTAATCAAGATGTTCAGTTCGACTATAAGTTTGTTGAAATCGGAGTCAGATGATCTTGAAATTAATATCAGAAGTTTCCAATTTAAATTTTATCTCGACAATTGTGTCAATCATGCAGACATATCATTATACCCGAATGAAAGTTCATTTCATCTGAAACATGCATGCCCTTATTTACTATTACCATATGTACCATAAATGCTACTCCTACACAAATAGGATCATTACACACTCTATCCTCTATGTAAACCTTTTAATTTTTTTTTAAGAATGGAAAATGTTTATGTAATACAAACTCAACTAAAGTGGAGCAGCTCGCATTAAAATGGGCATTCTCATAGCTATTAACATATGAGATTATGAGCCCTACCCCAATTATTTAAGTCAGCTTTACTAATCAATTTCTCAATTAATTCTTATTATATGCAACATGAAGTGTTAAACCGCATGGCCATAGTCAAGCCATTTTGCCCCAACAATTTAGGATCAGCTTGATCATAAATGTGCTTAAATAATTGGCATAAAAATGCATCTTAACTGCGAGCACATAACTGTGGAAATGTAAGAGAAATCCAATAACCATTCATAATAAAAATATATGCTTTGTGACTGACGAATACATCGATACATTATTCTGAGAGGTGCACTCGTATAGAAGTTACATTCTTCCTAAATGAAATAACTAGTTTTGTTTATGAAAACAAACTAGTGTTGTAATTGGGAGGACAACCTCGTAAAGCAATGTAAATGAGTGTTGGTTAATATAACACCAACCAGGGCTCTTCTGTAAATATCCATTCCTTCTCAAAATCTGAATGATTAGTTTCAGGAAAAAACCTACTAAAACTATGAACATCATAAACTAATTTTTTCTTAGCAAACAGCAGAAAGCCCACCATAAACTACTAATGGGTTTTTCCAACCTCCTAAACAGTGGCCAAACCCCAAAAAAAGCCTTCATTTCATAACACTGGATAAAAAAAATTCCCAGGGGTGCACCAAACCTATGCGAGGGCAACGCTTGAGATCCCCAACAACAAGCTAATGTAACAGTTTCTCCCCAATCCAAAATTAATTTAATATCATAATGAGTCAATGGGCCACATATTAAATATTAAACTGATAAGAACAGATCCATGCATATAGAACTTCTTGTGAATCTTCCCACTAGAAAATAAAAAAATCTACCAAAGATTAGCCAACTATATCGATGTTCGAAAAACAAAAGCATGTTACAATAAAAATCTAAACATGCAAACAAACAAAGAATGCTGATTTGAAAAGATATCGAGCCAAATTTAAGCAAGTAGGCCAAACTCAAAAGATTTCTATTTAGACACGAGCTAAGACTCAGTCAATAGTGAATGATTTTGAGTCAAGTTCAAAGTTAGTAGGAGTAAATTCTGTTAATTTTATTAAATATATAATCACCAATCAAAATTATCATTTACATAAACTATTAAAATTTTAGTTATAAAAATGTGTATACTATATATATATATATACTATTTATGTATGTTATTTATTTGTCATGTAATTGTGAATGTATATATACATATGTGTACATATCTTAGCACATGCAAATGCATGAATATATCACGCATAATAGGTTTTGAGTTGAATCAAACTTAATTTGAGGTAGGGCACCAATTATTCGAGCAAGTCATCCAAGGCAGAGCATATTGATCTCAATTTTGAGTCAATTAAATTTCGAGAAATTATTAAGCAAGTTTCAAGTTTATGATATAATTACCTACCTTCAAGTTGATCAAAAAAATATTACAGTATTATAGTACCTACAATTGCACTATAAGGTAATGAAATTTATAAGAAAAAAGATAACATCAAATTTGAAAATTCATATACCTGGCCATCTGAACCAGCAGTAAATAGTCTATTGTGGCCAGGAGCAGCTGCTAAAGCGTTAACATCACCCTTATGATAAGTATGAGCTTGCAATAGCGTTCCATGTCTACTATCCCAAAACTGAACACTACCAGTACTATCTCCACTAACTAAGGTCCCACACCTGAGATAAGTTGAATTAAGAACATAAAGGGTCACACATAATCAATGTGATATTTATAATTTTGTTACCTTAAAAACATTAGAGACCATACACAGAGCTCTAATCCACTTCCAAGTCCTCCAAGCCCAACAGTAATACGGTAGGTCTCATGGAAAGATGACGTATTCCAACATCTTATGACACTACACCGCAATGAATTATTTAAGAGAAAAAATGGCATTAATCAACAAAATTGCATCGAATAAATATAAAAATAAAAACAATGGATAAAATTGGAAAGTGAAAGATATGATCAATAGAGAAGCATGAACTTAAATGCACAGACAATGTACAATTATAATGATTAAATCATAAAACTTACCCATCACTACTTCCGGAAAATAAGAGTTTTGCATCAAGACTCCAAGCAACGCTAAGTGTGCGCCCTAAATTTAGGGAAAATAAGAGAGGTATGTAAAAACATTTTTTCAAATATAAAAGAGAAATGATGATCATTAAGCAGAGATCTAACCACTGACTCTAGGGAACGACCTTTTGTAAGTTAGATCGCTTTCCTCAACAGTATATAAACGCACACAACCATCATCACATGCAAGAGCCAAGTGCATATTTTTGTTTCCAATAATTGCAGCATTTAGTTCAGTAGGGTCATCATCACCATCAGATGTTGATTCATAATTACTATCCCCATCTTGGTATGTATTTCCATTGGGTAATAGTTGTAAATCTTTTCCCCCAAAATGTAATGAATCATCAATTGGTTCTAATGCCATTTGCCAGATTGATACACCTATGGTATCAAGCACAATCTAAAAAGAAAACATAGGAACATGATACAATGAACACTTAGTAATCTTTGAATGAAACAATACATGATTATAACTATTAAAAAAAACATTATAAAACTAAAACTAGAACAATTAATCATATCTAGTTGATATTACAAAACCCTTACTACATATCATTTATCTAGTGGCTATCAACCAAAACTATTAGACATAACGTGTCTAAAACTATAACATAATATGCAATTAATTCATCAAGTCTACGCATAAGGAAGTTCACAAAAGATATTTGTGACCTTCCAGTATCCAACAGCAACCACCAAAAAGAAAAATTGAAGGAAAATAACAAATCAACTCCAACACGTTCAATCTAAGAAAATTATTCAAAACTCAAACTTTTTCTCTAATTCCCAGGTCATGTATCCATATTTGAAATAACAAAGAGAGTGCATATCAACAGCAACTGGCACTCCCTTTAAAGATAAATAAAAAAATGAACTAGTTCTTTATTTTATTTAAAAAAAAAACTAAAATGGTCTATTGACTCTTTATGAAAGTCCAAAATAATCCTCAATTATATTAAAGTACTATTTTGGTCCTTCATAAAAAGTAAATGCACCATTTTGGGTCCTCATAAAGAGTCAAAGGACCATTTTGATCCTTTTCCCTTAAAAAAAGAACGGAATTAAATACATTAGAGGTAAAAAGTATTGGCTTCCTTTACCATAGGTAGAGGGTAAAAAGCTTGGAGATTCTAGTTGCATAATAAGTATGCAATGTCTTCCTTTACCACAGCTAGAGTGTACAAAACTTGGAGTAGAACAAGGTAGTATTAGGATCATATTCACTCCCAAAATATGCAAGAGTAAAAAAATTGAAAGGATCCCAAGATAGTATGAGAGAGCTCATCAACTAGCAATCAAGCCAACTAGACATTATCCATAGATTGGCAAATTCCAAACAGGAAGGACAAACCTAATGCAAGTGAAATTCAATTTAAAAAATGTAAAACAATTGAATTCTCGTTAAGATAAAGTTCATAAACAGTACGCATTGGAAAGATGTTAAATAAATCCTTTTAAAAGTCTATCAAAAAAATTGCTGCTTAAAACAACCTTGCAGTTCTGCAACCTATTCCTTGAAATGCATTGTGTCTTGAGACACCAACAAGTTGTCTATGCAGAGGATTACAGGAAAATGCAATAGATTGCATGCATTTGCTGCAATTTCTAGAAAATCATAATCAAAATCTCAGGCAAGAAATAACAAGAAAGAGTTTTAAGAAAAAATGAAAAGTTACACCCCTCCAAAGTCACATCTTTTACAAACTATAAATGTTGATTCTATCATCAAGTGGTACGAGTATCATACTAGTAGCCATTCAGATCTAAATAGCAAAATTCACCAAGCAAGATCCCCAGGATAGAAAGAGAATGTAATATGGCCACTTGTCAAAATTTAGGGGGTGCATGCATTGGGAAAAAGCATACAAATAACATTAATAAGCCGGGCAATATGTTAGAATCACTCTAGTTAATTTTCATTGTAACACCAATTATTCTGCATCCACTTGCTTGGCTGCATTTCATTATATTAGCCGCTTTATAAAAACCAAGGAAAAAATCAAATAACAAAGACCAGCATAGCATAAGATGTATCCGAAAACACATCAGCTTGATGTAGGAATCAGCATCCCAAACAATGCATAGAGAAAACTTGCTTGACAAAATGGGCCAAAAAAATCCTAAATGCATCGTGTGACTCAATGAAGCAAACCCAATATCAGTGTATGAATTCAATTGACAGTTGAATCATGTGTTGTAAAGGAAATCAAGTGAACTCCAACTAGTAAAAAGCAAAATAAAAAATAAGGCAATTAACCTTCTGCTGTAACGTGAAGAAATCCCACTCTGAAATGGACCCATCAATGCTGGAGGACAACAAACGACCTCGCCCTCCACCCTTCGAACGGAAAGGTAACCAAACCATTGAAGACACTCTCGAACTATGGTTCCCATGGATGGTCTGCAACCAGAAGGACAAATTATAGCCCAAGAACGGCTCAAACTACGAAAGAGAGCGGAAGAAGTCGTACCAACTGGCAATGCCAACCGACAGAGCCGGGAGAAACAAGCCAAATCTCTACGCATCCATCCTCCCTGGCCGCGGCTACCTGCGAGCCATCGTCGCTTGTAGCGAGAGCCACCACCGCCGACGGAGTCCACTCGACGGAGCTATTCCTAAATATCTTCAGCCTCTCCATTTGCTAATAAAGCAGCGAAGGGAGAAGGAGGGATTCACAAAATCAAAATTCTGGAACCCTACAATCCGCTGCTCCGTGATCACGAACTTGAGAAACAGCTGTTACCTACGCAGTGAGCGAGCTACCGTTGTGACTTCCGATCCGAAGCCTTCCAAGGAGGCAAAGCAGCTAGCGAGCTCCCCTCGTGCGAAGCACGCACAACGCGCGAAGCCGAAGCAGCCAGGAAGAAATGGCGGCGAGGAAAAGCGACGAAGCACCACAGGAATAGCAAACCCTAAACGGCCTCCTCAATTATTAATCTAAACTAGAAGTATTAATATAATTTAAATATTGTAATTAATTAGATTAATTAATAGTATAATTAAGTTATTTAATTTAGTCTAAATAAAAATTATTGATATAATTGTCATTAATTTTTCTTCACTAATATACATAATTTGTTGGTTATTATAGTTATTAGTAGTATAATTATCATTAAATTAACTTAATGCTTAAATAATTAATTAATTCATCAATATAAGTATTACTTAAATAATTTGTAACTTCAAAAAATGATTAACTAATTAATTAGGATTTAATAATATAATTAGATAATTAATAATATAATAAGTACTTTTATAAATAATTAATTTCATTAATTAATAATAATTAAGCTAGCTTCTAATTAAAATATTTATAACTTATAAAAGCTAGTTAAAATTAAAGTTAATAAGTAACTCCTAGTTCATCCAAAAATTAAATTTAAAACACATTAAATTTAATTTCTAAATAAACCAACCGCATTAAATCATGGTTTACGTTGCCAAATAGTTTCTTAGGATTTATTAGGATTTAACATTTGTCATAACAAATAGTCTTTATGATTTAATCGATGGGAAGGATTCTTTATTTTTTTTCCTTTTTTGAACTTCTGAGCCAAACTCACACACAAATTAAATTGGCAATCTTCAAACCAAAGATTTCTTAATTGATAATCAAAGCTCCCAACCAACAAATTAAAATGAGTTGCATTCAGTGGAAAGTTAAAATGACGTTTGTCGGCTAGCAAATAAATTGAGCCGAGTCGAGCACATGCTTGTTCATGTTTAAGCTCATTTATTATTAGATTATCCGAGCTTGATTCGAGCTTTTTAAGTTTGTGTTTAAGTTTAGTTCATTTAAAATGATATGTATTCATGTTCAATTTATTTTGTGCTTATCGGTCTTTAAAAGAGTAGCTTGTTCAAATTAACGAACATGCTTTATCGAGTTATCAACAAATGTGCCTTATTGAACTTTTAATGAACGAGCCTTATCGAGACGTTTATTAGCTTAACAAATAAAACTAATCAGCACTACTAATAAACATTTATATTGAGCATGTTAACTAATATACCTATCAAGCCTTTTCAAGCCCATAAACTAGCAAGCTTATCAAACTTTCTTCATCCCATAAATGAGTTGCTTATCAAGCCCATAAATGATGTTTTTAATTAATGAGCTTTTTAATGAACACTAAAATTAAATGGTCTATCAAACATAAGCAAATATATTTTGATCATGAACAAACTCAATATATAACATGACTTGATCAATATTTATTTCAAACACAAATCAAGTTTTCAAACTAGTTATGCATCGAACAAAAATCAAGTTTTTCAGGAGTTTCTTAACAAGCTTCATATTGAGCATGTTCATAAGCTTCATGAGATGTTGTTCATGAATATGAATGAACAAAGAACATAGTTGTTCGAGCTTATCTATTTAATAATTGAGTATTTTAAAAAATATTCAAGCATTTCTTGTTACTTAATCAAATGATCATGAACGAGCTGCAATAGAACCGAATCTAGCTTGTTAGATGCTCAGTTTGTTTGCAGTCCTAATCATTGTTAGTGTCAAAAACCACTACAAATAATCATCGTCATCATCCCCATATTCCTATTAAGATCTAGTGTTATTCTTAGGTTTTAATTACCTGCTTGTGGACACTAGATATTTGTAATCCCTATAAAAGAGAAAATCATATATTTAGTTATCAAATAGATCTATTCTTGCTCAGCTGTGAGGATCAAATGATTATTGTATTTCTTTACATATGATGGAATTTTCAATTAGGTCAAACTTTATGGTTTCTTTTCCTTTTCTGATTTTCCACGTTTTTTTTTTTTTTTTTTGCCTTCTATAACTTTTTATATATGCGCACTAATTTATTGATTAATAACAAACACATAACTTTACCCACTGGTATCTGTAACAGATTTATCCTAGTCATTACTTACACATGTACAACTTCTATTTGTCTATAAATACATCATTTTAGTTGTATGCTAAGACATTGAATACAAGCAAATCTTCCACTCTCATTCTCTGTTTTCTTTCCAACCTTACATTTCTTCATGGTATCAGAGCGGGTCGAACACTAGTTGTTCATGTTTCTTGTTTCTTTTTTCCTTTCCCGTCATGGCGCAGTCATTGTCGTCGCAGACAGCGGATCAACAAGTTATAGCGTTCGATGAATACTGCAACATTCCAACATCCCTTAAGCTTGTTATCTCCAACATCATGATCATCGTTCCAACTCAATTATCTCCAGAGGATTATGCTTTCTAGAAATCACATATTCTTAAACTTATGAATGATAATGGGCTTGTTATGTTTCTTCTTCCATTGACTTCCCCACCGTCTCGTCTGTGTCAACTACAAGATGAGACCACTAAGATTAATCAATCCTAAATATAATGAATGGATTTTCATTGATCAAAATCTAGCAACAGCCATATGTTCGACTCTGTCTCTAATGATTCTTCCAGATTTGATACATCTTGAATCTTGTTCGGCCATCTGGACAACAATCGAGTGCAGACTCCATTCATCGAACCGATCAAGAGTTGTACATCTAAATAATGAGCTTCACAACATTCAAATGAAGAATCTCACAATGTCTCAGTATCTTATGGATATAAAGTCCATTGTTGACAATATAGCATCAGCGGGATCACAAGTTGATCAAGAAGATATCATATTATATATCTTGAATGGTCTTCTGCCCTCATATCAAGCCTTTAAGACATCCATCTGAACAAAAGATTCGTCCAATAAATTTTAATGAATTGTACTCTCTTCTCATAAGTGAAGAGATCAACATACAAGATGAATCGATCAAGCAGGTATCGATTGTAGATCCTACCACAGCTCTATTTTCATCAAGAGGAAGAGGACGCAGGGGGCATGGTCGATCTACTCCTCAATTAATAAAAACAGTTTCATCCAATGTTATCACTTGTCAATTTTGCAATAAAAGAGGCCATTATGTATATAATTGTTGGCACGGGCTTAATACAAGCTATAATCCTCTGGAAACGCAACCACCTAATTCATCATCATCATGGACTATGGTAGTAGCAAATGATCCCATCAATCATGACTGGTATTTGTATTCAAGAGCCTCTACTCACCTTTCACATTCGATTGATAATCTCTCTCAAGAAATGTCATACAATGTTAATGACAACTTCACCATTTTTTACGGTCGATCTTTGCCAATTGCTCATTCCGATAATGGTATCTTGCCTTCTCTATATTGTAAGCTTCATATCTCACCGCTTCTTCACATTCCAAATCTTTCACACAATCTTTTATCTATTTCTAATCTAACTCAAGACAACAATGTCTATGCTTGTTTTGATGCTTCTAGGTTTGTCATCAAGGATTTGATGACAAACCAACCTCTTCTATTAGGTTCAGGTCGTAAAGGACTCAATCCCATTCGATCATATGTTCTTCAAGTTTATCAATCTACATTAGTCTTTGCCCGTAAAGCATTATACATATGGAATCAACGGCTTGGTCATCCTAACTCACACATTCTCAACATTGTTTCCAACAATAACAAACTACTTCATATACCTACTACTAGCGTTATATGTTCAAAATGTAAGGTTTCAAAAGGCCATGAACTTTCATTTTCTCAATCTACTTCTAGATAATATCATCCATTAGCTATTATTCGCTCTGATGTTTGGGGTCCGTCCCCTGTAACTTCCCATCAAGGATTCAAGTTTTACATGATCTTCATGAATGATTTTTCACGTTTAACTTTGGTCTTTCCCATGCATTACAAATCTGAAATTTGTTCCATCTTTATCAAGTTAAAATACCTTATTGAGAAGAAAACGTCCTTTCATATAAAATTACTACATTTTGATGGAGGGAAATAGTATAAAAATTATCATGTTACTACTTTTCTTAATCAACAAGGTATTCAACATCAAGTATCGTATCCATATACACATGAGCAGAACAGTCTCGCGGAACGAAAACATCGTCATCTTATTGAGACCACAATAACTCTTATGCATACGACATCAATTCCTTACTCGTTTTGGCTTGATGCGGTGCTAACTGCTTCCTATCTCATAAATAAACTACCATCTCGTGCCACAAAATTCAATACTCCCTGATTACTCGTTCTTAAGAGTATTCAATTATGCTTGCTTTCCATGGCTTCCACCAAATCAATGTCATAAGCTTGAACCATGTTTGGCATCATGTTTATTTCTTGGCTATTTAAGTGTATCCAAATGTTACAAATGCCTTGATCCCACCACAAACAGAATATATACATCTCAGCATGTCACATTTGATGAAAACTCTTTCCCATTCAAATCAATTTCTTTGTCTACATCTTCATCCAGCTATCTACAAACTACACCCCATCTTCTTGTTCCCACCTCCACGACCTCTCAACAATGTCCTGTTGTCACTTTTAATATATCCCTACCACACATTCATACTCTCATCTCAATACATCACAAGTAGCACGTGAGATTGCCATTGAAATAATACATCCACAAAACAATTCTTTAGACAACTCCAATTATCCAATATTCCAGCCTGCTCCTACTTAAATACCTTTACCACCAAACCAACCTCAATCTACGCATTATATGACAACCAGATTCAAAATTGGTTCTCTCAAACTGAAATAGATGTTAAATTTAATGTATATTCAGTATCATACTGAACATTCACTACAATCTAAACCAAATACCTACTATGAAGCTATCAAATTTCCTCATTGGAGGAAAGCAATGGCAGAGGAATTTCTTGCACTGCAAAAGCAAGGAACCTGGAAACATATTCAGCCACGTGAAAACACTGCAGTCCTTGGTAGTCACTGGACTCTCAGAACTAAATTTCACTCCAATGGTTCTATTACGAGATTTAAATCAAGGCTTGTGGCTCAAGGCAATCATCAACAATATGGTATTAATTATCATGAAACTTTTACTCAATTGGCAAAGTTTCCTACCATACAAACTCTTCTAACTATTGCACTTGTTAAAAAGTGGCAATTGCATCAATTGGATGTAGCCAACACCTTCATGGAAATCTTGATGAAGCTATATACATGAAACAACCTAAAGAATTTGAAGACAATGCTCATCCTAATCACGTTAGTCTTCTTCGAAAAGCTATATATTGTCTTAAGCAAACACCAAGGCAATGGTTTAACACTTTATCTACCTATATATGCTCCCTTGTTTTCACTCATGGCAAAGCCGATCTATCTCTACTTATTTTTCATAAGAATGACATTCAAATTTATTTACTTATATATGTAGATGATATACTACTTACGAGCAATTACTCTTCTATGATATCCACTATTATTCAACAACTTAACAATCAGTTTTCCATGAAGCATCTCTGCACAACAAGCAATTTTTTGGGCATTCAAATAGTTCAAACACAACAATCATATTTCCTATCACAAGAGTCATATGCAAAATACATTCTACAAATTGTTGGAATGAGTACGTGCAAATCTCTTTCCAATCCTTGTTGCACCAAACCGCAAACCACCATTCCTATTGATCCACTGCTGTCTGATCCGAAAATCTACAGACAAATTACTAGTTCTTTGCAGTATCTTACAATAACAAGATTGAACATCTCATATGTAATTAATATGCCATGTCAACATATGCATAGCCCAACATCTCAACACGCCTACTTACTCAAATGATTGCTAAGATATGTTAAAGAAACTGCACATTTCAGCCTTCCCATTTTCAATTGTAAGCTAGAACTAAAATCCTTTTCAGATGATGATTGGGCAGGAGACAAAAACACTAGGATTTCCACATCAGGATATTGCACTTTCTTAGGCAATGCATTAATCTCTTGGAGTGTCAAAAAGCAACATATTGTTGTTCGTTCATCCACATAAGCATAATACAAGGCTTTAGGGACTACAATATTAGATATTATATGGCTTCGTAGGCTTATGCAGGATTTTCAGATTCACTTTTCTTCTCCAACGGAATTAAGTTGTGATAATGCCTCTATGATAGCTCTTGCAAATGATCAGGTTTTTCATGCTAGGACAAAACATATAGAAATTGATCACCATTTTATTTGTGATCGCATTCATTCTCAAACTATCACTATCTCTCTGGTTACTACTCATGATCAAATTGCGGATATACTAACGAAGCCTCTATGTACTCCTTGCTTTCAACTACTAAGACACAAGCTCATTGTCCAACTAGGTCCATCAGCTTGTGGGGGAGAAATAACATACCCATAACTTTACCCATTGTTACCTGTAACAGATTTATCCTAGTCATTACTTACACGAGTACATCTCCTATTCGTCTGTATTGTCTATAAATACCTCACTGCAGCTGTATGTTGAGACATTGAATACAAGTAAATATTCCACTCTCATTCTCTGTTTACTTTCTCGCCTTACCTTTCTTCATTGATCAAAGCTAAGAAATAAAATACTAACTATAGCGATGCAAAATTTCTAGCATGTAAAAGCTTATTTAACATAATATATATATATATATATATATATATATATATATATATATATATATATATATATATATATATATATATAATTTTCATGTATTTATATACCTAAAACTCATATGGTATTTATATATCTAAAACTCTTATGATATGCATATAAATAAATATACATGTACATAAAATGTACCGTCGCCCATCATTGACCACCACCACCCTCATCGCCAATGCCACTGCAAACCACCCTACTCACCGCCGTAAGACTGCCTACAATACCGACCGCTTGCCCGTCATTATTGCCAGTCACACAACAACAAATGCTAGCCACTGATAACTATCTTTTTGTAATTTACATTTGTTGAATCCAGGAGTATTCGCGACGGTAGAGAAATATCATATTTATCGTCTTAGCGTTGTACGAAAACCCGACACGCAATCAGATAAGGAGAGAGGGTCTAGCATTTATGAGACACCAAGATTTTTACGTGGAAAACCCCTAAAAAAGGGGGAAAAACCATGGGGCCTAGCCCAGTTTGAACGAATCCACTAATATTTGTAGTCGATTACAAATGAGGCCCTTCCTTGCTAGCAGGCCTTAGCTTGATGCACATCTTATAGAGTACATTACATGATATAAATACAAAGAGTTACTATTGACGTATTCGCTTCGTTGGAAGGGCTGTAGTCGGCGGGCGACGGAAGTCAGGAGGATCGTAGTCAGCTGACGACGGAGGTCGGAAGGACTGTAGTCGGCGGGCGACGTAAGCCAGGAGGACCGTAGCCGGCGGGCGACGGAGGTTGGAAGGACTATAGTCGGCGGGCGACGTAAGCCAGGAGGACCATAGCCGACGGGCGACAGAGGTCGGAAAGACTGTAGTCGGCGGGCGACATAAGTCAGGAGGACCGTAGTCGACGGGCGACGGAGGTCGGAAGGACTGTAGTCGGCGGGCGACGTAAGCCAGGAGGACCGTAGTCGGCGGGCGACAGAGGTCGGAAAGACTGTAGTCTGACGATGAAGATCAGAAGGACAGCGTCAGATAGAAGTCCAACAATGGAAAGAAATGCATCTTCACATAGACGTCCAGCAAAGTCCGATAACCGGTAGAAGTCCGGCATCTGGTAGAAACTTGGTGAAGAGTGAAGGTCCAACGCCGGGTAGAAGTCCGACGTCTGTTGGTGGCAGAGGAGAGCTCCGGCTTCACTTGGGCGGAGTTTCGGCGTCAGGAGGGAACTCTGTTGTAAATTGAGAAGAATTTCAGCATCACGCAGAAGTTGGGCAGAATTCCTGTGTTCTCCCGAATATCACGCAGAATCCCAGCGTGTTCGAGAGGTAGGACGAACTCCGACGGTGGTCGAGGAGGAGAGGATTATCCTTTTCCCCTTTCTCCTCTTCTTCTTCTCTCTCTTCACTTGAGTCCCATTTGTGTAGAATGAGGGCTCTATTTATAGTTTTTCTGGAGTTGCATAGCTCGTAAATAGGTGTGAGATCATGGGCGAATAGGGAGTGGTTTGAATGGACGGCTGATATTGAACCCTTCGATCATGCACCGTTCGTTGGACATTTGGAGGCCTTAATAATGTCGGAATTCGGAGATCTTGGGCTCGTTGGATTCGTCTCGTCGAGCCGCTCGATTCGAGTATAAGCTCGTTAAAATCGGAGACCGTTTGGTAACTCAAATTGCGGTTTGAACCTTCTAAAAGTGCTTCGGGTCCTTGATTCAGACTCATTTGGGCTCGGATTGGGTTGATTTTGGTGTCGTTGGGTTCGTATTTCCGAGACGCTCAGTTTGACTATAAGCTCGCTGAAATTAGAGTTCATGTGCTCCCGGATTTAATTTATTGAAGTTTCCAACTTGATTTTTGCCTTGAGATTCGTGCCCGATCAAGATAATTTTTGCATAATGTATCAACATTATAATCATTTTAATTAAAAAAGTTATCCCATACTTGATTTTGTAATTATCCAAATAATTCTAAAATATTTTAAAGATTATTTTTATTTTATTTTTATGAAATTTTGAAATTCGTGTTTTTTTATTTTTTATAGCCACCGGATTGCCACAGGCCCACAGCAAACAACAATTAGGGATTTTCAGTAGCTTCTTTTGAATTTCGTTTGCACTCGATACTGTGATATCCAGTGTTAACTCCAAGTAGAACTTTTCTGAAGCTTCAAGCAGACAATCCTGATGGGAGACTGGCAGGAGCTCGCCCAGGCCGTGATCATCGGGCTTATATTCTCTTATCTCGTCGCCAAGCTTATATCGACGGTTATCTGCTTCCGGCAAGATCATCTCAAGGTTGTCATCGAAAAGGAACCGGTTGGCGAAACACCGGAAGCGGACCAAGCATCGGAGGAAGTTAATAAGAAACACGCCGAGGTCCGAACCTCCTCGGCCTCCGATAGTGACACTTCTAGGGTCAGAGGTGATGATTTTGAGGGTTTTGTGACGGAACAGAGTCTTTTAGGGGAGGATGATGACGATTGGGAAGGAATCGAGAGTACAGAACTGGATGAGATATTTAGCGCGGCCACGGCTTTTGTTGCCGCCACTGCTGCTGATCGGAACTCGACCAAGGTATCCAGTGATGTCCAGCTGCAGCTATACGGTTTTTATAAGATTGCTACCGAAGGTCCCTGCATTGCTCCTCAGCCTTCGGCAATTAAAGTTACCGCTCGCGCCAAGTGGTATGTCACTTAGATCAAAATGATACTTACCTGAACTCTCTTTATAAATATATATTTTTCTGCATTTCTTATGATAACATGTGAAATGATCCTGTGGTTGCGGGGTACGGTCTTGAGAAGAGAAATTTTACAAATTCTCTTTGGGAAATCGGCCAGGGATATTTAGTTAGCCAAAAATATTTGAAGAACAGCTGAGTTGAACATGAACATAGATGGTTAGCAGATGATAAAGCTGTTGCTTGCAGTAGTATCATCATTAGGGCAAGAAGATTACTTCATTATAAGAAATGAAGTGCTAATGTCCTTCTGTTAATCTATTTAATTTATGCTCTTCTAGTCTATGATTAGCGTTTACTCTACAGCTACACCACTCGATCCCTCTTCATCCTCTTGCCAGCAAGGCAAGTAGATATACTCCTGCAAAAGTGTTAGCACACATGGACATTATGCTGCAAGCCAACTTAAGCCTATCGTTGACCATCTACATCAGCAAATGGCTACTGCTCCACTCCTCTGCAACCGCAGACTGCCATCAACGGCAGCACTGATATTCCCTAACCAACTTGTTTACCTTGCATCTATATATACACATTCTCTGTAATAAACAATATAGAAAAATATATAGCTGCTACAGTGATACAAAACAATTTCTGTTTATCTTCCTCTTCTCTATTCTAATCTATGTGCAGGTTCCCCTTCAATAAGCACATTTGGCTTGTAGTTGTTTCAATAGAATTGCTGCTTATTTAGATACTTAAAAAATAATGGATCCGCCATTATGCTTCCATCCCTCCTTCAGCCTTCTTTATTGGGAAGGGAATTGCCTCGTCAGGTTAATTATATACATCTATTTTAATAGGCAGGAGGTACCAGCACATTGATGCACTTATTTTGAAAGCTCACGTTGGGCGATTAATAAAGACTGGAGATGAGTTTTTCAAGGGGTGGATTAAATAGCGGAATGCCCTATCCAAAGTTTTATCCCTCATGGAGACTATATATTATTTGTTCAAGTCTTCCTAGAGTCTTAATCCCCGTATTTAATTACCTTTATGATTTAAGTAGATAATTGCTGATTAAAGGTTTTTTGAGGTTCTCTGATTTTCTTAAACATTATAGATGATTCTTCTTTTTTTTTTGTTAATACATGTTCTTACAAAATTTAATTGTTTTTTTGTCTTTGCGGTTGGAGTAAATTGGTGGGAGGTGAGGGATGGCGGTAAATCATGTCAATATCATATGGTTCTATTGCCCACAGTCTCTTGTCGTGCCTCGGTCTAAATAATTAGAAGATATTTATTTACGTGTTTTTAACATGGGAAGCTTTTTTAAGGAAGCATGGGTTCCCTTATCTAAGTGATCACTTAGGAACAAAGGGTTTAGTCGTCCATGTGGTCTCCATATGCCAAGGGTGGAAAACTTATCAAGGAGACTAACTTCATGGTAGATCTATGCAATTGGATGGCTTTTGTCTTATTAGATTGAACCATGCAACTGGCTTGGATATTCAAGCCATTAAGGAACATGTGAATCTTTTGGGAATGTGTGTTTTTGGGAGCTAGTTGATATTGTAGTTTATACGAAATATGAGCCATGACCGCTCAGTTCAAAGACATGTCTACCTTGTTCCTAGTGACCCATAGGCTATAAGCATGGTTAACATAGTTGCATTGATATAAGCTTCTTTGAGGGGCATGGTTGTTTATAGCATTAGTGCCCTTGACCAATTTTAGGTGGAAGGGCAGAGGGGTGGTTGTATAAAGCGTGTTGTTATCATTGTTTTTTTTTTTTTAAAATAATTTTATTTAATATGTTTTAAACAAATTTTTAATATCCTTAGGTGAAGGTTCAACTTATAAGGTTGTGAAGTAGAGGGATTAGTATTCATCTATTTATGATTTAGATTGAAAAACCCAGTGTTGCACTCCTTGTCTGATTTTCTTTTGAAACATCAATGCCTTGAAATCATTCTTTTCTGTAGTTGTATTGGGGCATATTAGGTAATTTTAAAATTCTATTAGAATGTCATTTGTTGCTTCTCATAGAGTGCTTTCATTTAGTAAACGAGGGTTAGACTCCTCCTAGAATAATTTGATCGATTCCTTCAGGTTATACGTCTTTTGGGGTAGATGATGAGCCTTATTTTAAAAATCTCTTATTACCTCGATTTTTTGTTGGGAGATGGGTTTTTGATCTTTATTCATGTTTTGATGCTTAAGAGTCATTATCATATTTGCTTAAAGTCGACAAGACAACACTTATTTGTAACTTGGTTGATTTTATAATCGGAGGCAAGTGGCCACCATCATTTACTCTAACTACATCTAGTCTCCTCCATATACATCGTTTCATCATCATTCCTCTTTAATTAACCCCATCATGAAGGCCATCCACCATCATTGATCTTTAAGGGTGCTTTAGACATGATTTGAGATTTATGCATAGACTTTTCTTTTTGTTGTAATCAATTATTATGAGATTTGAGAATTTGCAGATTCCTCTCATTTATTCTCTTCCCTCTCTCCTATAGTTTCTCACTAATCCCTAGTTCCTTCCTTTTGTCTCTTTGATATTTTTATTGGGATATCATATTGAAAGGAAGACGTAGACTTTATTTGCAATCTTAGTTTCCTTTACATTTTGATTGCATCATGATGTGAAACAATCCTATGCGAAAATGATTTTCTTAATGAAGTTTGCACGCTTAGATCTAGAGGCAATAATAAGTAAGATCTTATGCGGAATTGAACGATAAGATAAATATTAAATGGTACTTAGCTTAGGTTAAACACATGCAAGAGGTTGAGATCATTAAATAGTCAACTAAGTCTTACTTTGTATACATGAGTGGTTTCAACGAGAAATTCCAATACTAACAATAAGATTAGTTGCTATGAGAAGATCCTTCACACAACTCTCTAATTCACTAGGCCTTAGCGGAGAAAAGATTAACACAATCTTCATGAGTCAAGTTACAACCACATTCGAGAAATAAACTAAGAACAAACAAGAGTTGGTGAGGAGTTCACCTGTAGAAGAAGATGTGGAGTCCCGTTAGTGGTTGGGGTGTTGGGGAAGTAGTGGACAGCTATTTGATATTTTCGGCTATCTCAAACAGCCCTCGGGAGCCCTTCTAAATGGCGGGGCAGCAAAGAACACATGTCGAATTTTCTGGACAGCAGTCTCGGCAGAGTGGCCAGCAGCTTGGACTTCCAGAGAACTCTGGACAACAAGTTTCTGTCTTCCAGAATTCTTCGTTAGAGTGGGGGTTGGTTAATAGATGGTGCCGGAGCTTCTGGCCAACAGTTGGGAACTCCCTGGACAACTGGACAGCAACTATTGTTGGCTGAAATTACTGGACAGCAGTTTCCAGGTTTCTGGATGTGTAAACTGGGCTGTCCTTGAGCTTTGGACAGCAAGTGTAGTTTCTATAGATAGCGGGACAGCAGAAGTATTTGCTGAAATTCTCAAACAGCAGCAAGGAAAGTTGGGAGAGAAGGAATACCGTATGACTGGAAGGTTTGGAATCAGTTTTGGGAAGGAGGGGAAGGGAGATGACTAGGCTGGCGGCATCTAGGAGAGGGATACGTTTTAGAGAATGGTTTAATTGCTTGCCTAATCAGTGATTTTCATTAAGGAATGAGAAGATTCATCAATCCCATTTGAATTTGAAAGGGGCTTAATTTGGGGAGTTACTAAGGGAGTAATAATGACTAGAATTAATGAGAGAGAGGGATGAGTGGGCCGGCCTATAGGGGGGGAGGAGGGGGATTGTGTTTCATTTCAAATAAGTGGGCCCCAATTAATTAAGTGAATTAATCATTAAATCTGAATTTAAATTTCAGATTTAAAACTGCGATTAATTCCTTAATGAAGGGAGGAAATTAAGGAGGCATTTAACTCCTAATTCAAATTTGAATTTTGGATTTGAAACTCCCTCCAAGTGACATCTCCAAATTAGGAAACTAATCAAATGCAATGAGGGAAAATGGAGGGGATGGAGGAGGGTTTATTTCGGGTGGGTGGTGGCAAAGAGGAAGGCCGGCGGCAGGAGGCCGGCGGCTGGAGGTCCGGTGGCTGGAGATCGGCGGCTGGAGGCTGGGGGCCGGCGGCTAGAAGCCGGAGGTGAGTGGAGGTGGCCGGTGGCCTTGGGGCCAAGTGTGCCGATGGGTGGGTGGGGGAAACGGTAGAGGAGAAGAAAAGATATGGGTTAGAAAACCAAGAGCTCCACCAAGGGGCTGTTGGGTATTGCTTGAGGCCCCTCCTAGGCTTTCCTCACTTGAGAACTCACACAGAGAACTCTAGAACTCACAAGGAGATCCAAAACTAAAATTTTCATATCAATATTCATCATCCCTTTCCAAGAGGAAAGGGAGGGCTTAAATAGCCAAATACATGAAGGAAAATAAAAAGACAAAATTACCCCTAGAGCAAACATAAAACAAAGCCCTCAAGTGAGGGTAGAAATGGAAAAGTACAAATAACAAATACGTCGAAATAAATAGACACGATCGTAGCCGTTGATCTTCGATGTCCTCATCACATCAATTTTTTAATAATGCAAACAAAGCCTACGTCGTCCTTTCAAAATGACATTACACACAAAAATAGAACCAAAACGATATTATTATTTCCCATAATGGCTTAAACAAACACAACACAACACTACTTACAACTTGAAATATAAAGACATATGAACACCATAGAACTAATCAAGCCTTACAAAATTTTTTTTATGAGAAGAACGATACTGATGGGGTGGAACTTGCGGAGAGAAGAAATAGATGAGAAGCCCGAGACGAATTCATAGAGAGGGAAAGAGAAAGGGGACTAGCTCGCAAGCTATCCAAGAAGAAACCCGCGAATTTTTAGCTCCAAAAATCATCACATAACTCACTTAAAATGCCTTAAAACAACCACTATATATAGGAGAAGAGAGGGAGCCAAACAGCCAAAACAGCCGCCCATATTATCCAATCAGTAAAGGGGAGGCAGAAGGCCAAAAGGCAGCCGAAGGGAGCAGCACCCAAAAGGCCAGCAGGACACATCCAACGGACAGCCAACGCAAGGGGAAAGGAACCGGGCAGGCAGGGGAACCGAAGGGGCAAAACAGAGGGGGATGAACCTAGCCAAGCAGAGGAAATGAAGGGCCACAGGGGGGATGAACTAACCCCCCCTTTTGCCTACATCACTTTTATATCTAAACTAATTATTATAACAAAACATCTTATTTTTAATTTTTTTTTCTTGCACATTTTGATTTTCCTACTAATTTTTTTTTACTATTAAGTGCTTTCCTTTTGATACTTCAAGCACATATTTTGTAATATTTTTAATATCACTAGCCATTTTTTCTGATATAACATTAGCACCTTCATGCATAATCAAAATATTAAGATTTTGAATCTTAGCCTCAAAAATATTTTTGTTAGCGTTCTTTAAATGCCCCTCATCCAACCTTAGGAGAATATTGTATTTTATTTTTCATATTTCGCCCCTTCATCGTAAAGCCAAAATTAATAAGCGAAGTTAGGTAAATAAACTTTAACTCAAATTAATTTACAATCTTTGTAATCTAAATAATCAAAATTTTTATAAGAAAATAATCAATCTGAGTTTTTTAATATGTATTCTTATAACTTATAAGTGATTAGATGTCCATCTATTTCCTTAAATAAAGTATTAGTAATTGCAAAATCTAATATGGTTCTACTACCTTCATTAGTTGTTTAAGTCCCATAGCCATCATGAATGTTTTTAAAATCTTCTACCATGCTAACAACATGCCCATTTAAATCAAAACTTTTTATTAATAGATATCTTTTGTAGTAATTCTTGTAAGTCATTCTAAAATTTTAATTTTGAACATTTATCCAAACCTACTAGATGAGCATAAGTACTGATAATATTAATAAATTTAGAAGGACTCCTGCATGAATACCATAATTTAAATTCTAAATTATCAATTTACTTAGCTTCTCTTTAACCCATTTAGTTTCATGAATACACAGAATATTTATCTTCCTATGAACTATAATATATATTAATTTCATTAAGTTTCTTGTAAGAGAAATTATATTCGAAGTTTCTATTTTAATTCTAGTTTCATGGTCTAGCTTCTTTGTTCACATCCATCCATGATGTGAGAACCCTTGCTTATCTAACACAACACCCAAGTGCAAGTGCAGCGGCCCTTGCACACTTTTCGCTGTATTCAGGCCATACAACTCGTCGCTTCTTGGGAACACCCTAGCATTAATACAATAAATTAAAGGTTTCATGCTGTGATTTTTCGATAAATTTTACGCTGGTTGTCGACTGCCTTACGTAATTCTCCATCTTTCTCATCTAGGACTTAGGACCTAACAATAATAGTGTTATAAAAAAATTTAAATTGCCTATCAAGATTCATAGAAATTTTTTAATAACAATCTAATAAAATTTATTAATTTAATAACACAATGTACTAAAGTTTATTAATTTAATAAAAAAAAATAATTGCTGATCAACATTAGTATTTATATTAAGATATTCTCAGAATTATTAAATATAAATGCATTTATTCATAAATCCTTGATTATATTTCTGAGATTATTAGCACATTTACATAGAGTTTTAGTATCTCTAATATGCATATATATAAATATCATTTTTATAAGATTAAGTATTTTTATTACATCAGTAAAGTTTTATTCAAAATAATAGAATTATATATGCTACTAATTTAACTTTAACTTTTTTTTTTTTCAAGTTAAAAAGAAAGTTTTTCTGATTTGTTTGTATATATATAGATAGATAAATTTTCAAGTTTAGGTGGCTTGAAATAATAATTTTTGTTTTCTCGTCTTCTAAACTTGGTGCGACTTTCAGATATTTAAGCATGGTTACCGCTTCTAGTTTCTGGTTTATAAAGTTCTTCTCAAAAGCATATATATATTCAAGACTAGGCAGCTTGAAATAATAAAATTTGTTTTATCGTCTTTTAAAACTTGTGCCACTTTCAGATATTAAGCGTGGTTACCATTTCTAGTTTCTGGTTTATAGAATGCTCAAATGAATATTGTTACTGAATGTTGTACAGAAAACTATATTAATATTAGTTCTAACCTTTTTTTTTGTTGCCTGTTGGGTCTGTGGTCTACATTAACTGCACTATAATTGCAACCATAGGATCCATATTCAAGATACTTTCACCCCTTTATAACGCTTTTGTTTTGCCCATTTTGGGGCTTCGATTCACCGTTTTTACTCTTTTTTCTAGCTTCATTTGTGTTGACTTGATTGGAAATCAGCTGATATTAAAAGTTCTGTGATGTACAAGGAATGCCTGGCAAAAACTAGGCGCCATGCCTCCAGAAGAAGCTATGCAAAAGTATATTGAAACTGTGGAGGAGCTTTTTCCTTCTTGGTTAAGTGCTTCAGCAATGGCAAGTTTTAAAATTTCTCATCTAGTTTAGATTTCTTGCCAGTTATTATCCTTCCGTACCTTCTATTACCATTTTAATGTTAAAAATGCTGTGTTGTCTAGAAAAATAAGCATGAAGATACCTCCTCGTCTAGTTCGGCCACACAAGGAACAATGGGGCCAGTTTTCAGCAGTTTAATTCTTGAGGATGGATCAGAAAATGATCTGTAAGTTTCTTCCTAGCAGTCAACTTTTCCACGTGTCTCTTTGTGTTTGTAGTGCAGGGGAGTTAGCGGTTCATTTAGTTGTCTGCGTTTGCCATATTCTTAAGAATTGTATTGCCTTACTCTAGTGTTGATACTTCATCATTTTGGGGCCACCTCATTTATTTTGCAAACCTGATTTTCATCTATTATTCTTTTCGTGCTTCGATCGTGCAATTTAGAAATGGTATAACCAGTATATGCAGAATTTTTTTGTGAGCCATTAGAAGTTTTACTCAGAGAAATAGATGGCAATTGTTCCTGTAAACACCATTTGTATGTATAACAAGAAATGTTATTAGGTTTGATGTACTGTACAATGGAAACGAATGCTTTGTTGAACATAGAAGCTGCTTCTGTGCTTCAGAAGTCTACCATAAAAAAGTGAAAAATAACTGATTTTTAGTTTCTTTATTTAAATGCATACAGAAGGCTAGATGCAATTCATGTTTCGGCTAGAGAAGGAGAAGTTGATAGTTTATTGAAGAGCATTGAGAACGGTGTTTCAGTGAATCTGAGAGGTTAGTTATTTCGAAGTTTTACACTTTTTAATCATTTATGGTTGTGGAATTGATGCCTAAATTCGACTGATAATGATTATATGAAGAAAAAATCAAAATTGTACCAGGGTCGGTGGTACCTAGCTACCTAGCTATTTACTTCTGGTTTAACTGCTAAAATTCCATTATATATAATACTTGTGAAGTACCTAGCTGTGTTTTTTTTTTTTGGTGATTTTACGCATTTAAAATCTGTTATAGTAACAATACCTAGCTAGTTGCTTCATAAAAAATAATATATGCGAAGTTTCTAACTTGTTACTTAAGAAAAAAATGCAATATATGTGAAGTCTTAGTTGTGATTTTAATCCTTTAAACTTCATTATAACAACAGTACATAGCTGGGCGCTTCACAAAAAGCAGTATATATGAAGCGCCTTATTGTGAATGGTATTATGCATTTAAAGTACCTTGCTATTTTCTTTTGGTATTATGCATTTAAAGTTCATTATAGTAGCAATATATTGTTACTTCATAAATATATATATATATATATATAATATATATATATATATATATATATATATATATATATATATATATATATATATATATATATATATATATATATATATCTGTTAACTTGTGATTTTAAAATATCTAGCTAGCTAGGTGTTTTGCCAAAAAAATAAGAAGAACCAAACTGTGAACTTCTGATTTTTAACGTTAAAAGTCTATTATAGTAGATGTAACTAGCTAAATAATAATAATATATGTGAAATAACTAACTGTTTATTTGTGATGTCAAGCATTCAAAGTCCATTATAATAGTTGTACCTAGCTCGGTATTTTATATAAAAATAATATAGTTGAAGTACCTAGTTATCTACTTGTGATTTTAAGTATTTAAAGAAAATTATAGTCGTAGTATTTAGTTAGGTATTTCATCAAAAACTTTTCTACCAAATTATCTTCCTATTGATATTCAATCTAGGAAACCATATAATAAAAATAGTTGATGGAGCCCTTGCTGCAATTATTGGAAAGGGATCTATAAAACTAATAATTTCCCTTCCATTGTCATATGCTCTTCACGTACAAAAATTATCCATGAATATGTTATTTATTCAAAAACAGACGTATGATAGAATTTGTATTGCAATATTTTTTATCCTACCCATTACTTTTTTCAAGATTGAATGACGAGGAAGATGATTAGATATGCTAACGAATAAGGACAGTACATATGGACTCATATAATAAGAGTCACATATACTATTCTTATTTATCTAAAAATTTGGATACTAAAAGGGCACAAATGTGGCTCCATCACATTGAAATGGGTTATCCATCTACTTCATTTTGTGTTTCCAACATTATTTGATAAAATGAAAATGGAAGAGCTTCTGTGTGAGGATCGTTAAATAGCTAAACACCATAAAGTTTCCAACCACCAAAGTTACAAAGAGGTTCCATATTTTTTTCCCAAATTAACATCAATGTTTGGGGACCATCTCATCCCTAATATTAATGTTGCTAGATGGTTTATTGCTTTTATAGACAATTTCTCACGCACAACTGATCCAACTATATTTTGCTTGCAATGAAATGTGTTAAAATTTTGAATTGTGCAAAGACTGAATTTTCACATGTGCACTCATCGTTCAAGTAATAAAGAGGTGAGTTGAGTGTCAATACCACGAGAACTTGAACTATCTTATGGCTGCCCTAGTGCTGTCTATGTGAACTACACAATTTATCCTACCAATCTCATTAAAAAGAGTTTCCTAAAGTTCCTACTATAAGCGCTGAAATGAAAAGCTCTTTATATATAACTGTTTTGAACCTATGATAGTAGAGAAATTCATGTTTGCAAAAGTTACTCTTTTAAAATATGTTGTGAATAAGAGAAAATTCACTCTTTGTGTCGAGCATGCAAGACAAGTTAAGCTTTCACTAAATTTTAATGATTCTATCTTTTTAGATTCCGAAACCCTAGCCCATATGTCTATGCGTGATTAAGTTTCATTTCAATTCTCCTATTTGTTCTTTTATTCCTCTGGCGAGGCAATAAATCACACTTGATTTTAAGCTAGTGCACGACCTATGCAAGAACTAAATAAAGAGAGAGAATTGAAAACAATATTCAAATCATTGCAGGAATTTGAGTCTACTTAAACAAAACAATATTTCTCAGTTCTCCCACATCACAAGTCCAAAACAAAAGAATTAACCAGCCATGAATTGATAAGTACACAAAACAATTCACGTTGAATAATAAAAATAAGATACATTATGAGTTTGTGTAAATGTCACCCGAAAGTGCTTTTACAATTGATTACAAATGCTATTTGCATAAGAAATTGACTTTCCTTATTTACTCCATCTACTTCACTCTCTATTGACACTCTCTCATTATTTTGCACAAGAAAATAATTTCTAGCACTCACAAATTTGAACAAAAAAGTATTTATATTAAACACCATAACTGACACTAGCATCACGGTATTGCAAATGGTTGCGTTGCGGCATTGCTGAAGTGTATTAGCGCTGCAGTGCTACTGGATGTCTCTGCTGCGACGTTGGGTCAGAATTGATGTGTCATTTCACCAGGTAATTGACTCAACTGTTGTGCTACGGCGTTGGGGCGATTTGGCGATGCAGCGCCATCTACAATATTGTGGTGTTGTTATTTCCTTAGCGTTGCGGCGCTCCATTTCCTCTGCCGTGGCGTTATGTTCTCTATCATTTTTGGTAAAAAAATTAGGATTCAAGCACTGCGGCGCTCCACCCTGCGACACTGGAGTGCTGAGAATATGATGTAGGCAGGGGGGGGGGACTCATGTGCCAAAGTTTTGGGCTTATGTTGGATCTCGATTTTGGCATAGCTATTGGGTTTTTACTGTGTTTTTGGTGAGCTGCTAAGTTCTCTACTTAATTTAGCTCATTAATGTCTTATGAAGTACTTTTTCAGCTCATAAATATGATTTATTTTGGTTCATCCCTTCTCCCCCCTGCTGCCCCTTCGGTTTCCCCCACCTGGCTCCTCTTCCCGTGGCTGCTTTTCCCCCTTCCCTTGGCCTTTCGGTTTCTCCCCAGGCTCCTGTCTCGTGGATGTTTTTTCCTATACCCGTGGCTGCCTTTTCCCTCCCCTAGGTGGTCCCTTCGGCTGCTGCTCCCAGGCCGCCTACTGGCCTTATGTTTCCCCCTTTTTCATTGGTTCGGTTGGAGGTATTTCGGGCTGTTTGGCTGCCCCATTTCTCTTATATATGTGATGTTTTGTTGAAAAAAAAGAGAGGAGATTATGACATAAATTTTGGAACAAAACCTGAGGGTTTTTCTTGGAAAAGCTTGCGAGCTTGTTCCACTTCTTTTCTCTTCTTCTTGGGAAAGCTTGCGAGCTTGTCCTCTCCTTCGTCTCGGGTTTCTTACCTCTTTCTTCTCTCCACAAGTCTCCACCCCATTTGTATCCTTCTTCTCAAACAAAGAAAGCTTCTTTAGGTGTTTTATACCATAAGTTTGTAAGCGTTGTTTTATAATATGAAAGTTGTATTTTATTTTGTTTAAGTGTGGTATCTTGTGTATTTTCTTATTTTCGAAGAACCACCCAGCGTTTATGTAATTATGCAATTTTTTGGATTGCATCAATTTGGTATCAGAGCCTATGTTAGTATATTCCTAGGTTTTTCGTGTCTTCTTTTCTTTTAACGTATTTAGAGAAAAAATGGAAAAAGACAAAAACATTGAACCAGTTGTGGGTGAAAATCAGCCAAAAGATCCTGAATTCCAAATCCCTATGGACAAATGGATTCCGTCGCAAGGAAGTTCAACTGATCCATTACAAAATGAATTATACAAGCTTCGAATGAAGATGCATGTGTGTACGAAAAATTATGTGAAGAAAAAGATATTTTTGTAGTACAAATTCAAACAAGAAAGAAAAGAGATAATGAAGAAGTATGCGGTCAAGATTCAAGAATTGGATGCAGATCCTTCATCGCGTCGGGAAAAATCTAAAACATCCTCATTAGGAGATGAGCTCTTTCAACCGGGGAAGAATCTGATGTAGGCAAGGGGGGGGGGGAACTCATGTGCCAAAGTTTTGGGCTTATGTTGGTTCTCGGTTTGCGCTTAGCTATTGGGTTTTTACTATGGTTTTGGTGAGTTGCTAAGTTCTCTACTTAATTCAGCTCATTAGTGTCTTATGAAGTACTTTTTCAGCTCATAAATAGGATTTATTTTGGTTCATCCCTCCCCCCTGCTGCCCCTTTGGTTTCCCTCACCTGGCTCCTCTTCCCGTGGCTGCCTTTCCCCTTTCCCTTGGCCTTTCGGTTTCTCCCCAGGCTCTTGTCCCGTGGATGTTTTTTCTTGTGCCCGTGGCTGCCTTTTCCCCTCCCCCAGGTGGTCCCTTCGACTGCTGCTCCCAGGCCGCCTGCTGGCCTTCTGTTTCCCCCTTTTTCATTGGTTCGGTTGGAGGTAATTTTGGGTTGTTTGGCTGCCCCATTTCTCCTATATATATGTGATGTTTTGTTGAAAAAAAGAAAGGAGATTATGACCTAATTTTTGGAACAAAACCTCAGGCTTTTTCTTGGAAAAGCTTGTGAGCTTGTTCCACTTCTTTTCTCTTCTTCTTGGTAAAGCTTGCGAGCTTGTCCTCCTTCGTCTCGGGCTTCTTACCTCTTTCTCCTCTCCACAAGTGTCCACCCCATTTGTATCATTCTTCTCAAACAAAGAAAACTTCTTTAGGTGTTTTATATCATAAGTTTGTAAGCGTTGTCTTATAATATGAGAGTTGTATTTTATTTTGTTTATAAGTGTGGTATCTTGTGTATTTTCTTATTTTCAAAGAATCACCTAGCGTTTATGTAATTATGCAATCTTTTGGATTGCATCAGAATAAGGCGTCGGGTGCCGCGTAGGGGTGTTAAAATCTGACCCGACTCGAAAACCGACCCAAAAAAATCTAGGTTTGGATCAACCCATTTGCTATATGGGTTGGGGTCGAGTTTTTGACCCGTTTGCAAACCCTGGTCAGGTTCGAGTTGACCCGGAAATCCAAAATCAATCAGAGTTGACCCAGGAATGCATGACCTCGGCTCGTCTGCAGTCCGCACTAGCCTCAGACATCTGTTGCTCGACCGACGCAAACCATGGAGGCTTCGAAGGGATCGACGATGAAGGCCCCTTTTTGGATCTTGAGTTCTCCGTCCCAATAGAACTGAAGATGAACGCTTCTTTTATGGTTGATCGGTCTTCAACCTCTTCCACTTCTTTAAAAGAAGAGATTCTCTTCATGCTCGATGTTCTGAACCAAACTCAAAGCCCCATTATATGAATAAATATCAAGGTTTTATGGTAAAATCTGCAACCAAGCTCCAAATTTTCAATTTTTCATGTTTCAGCTCTACTCCAATAGCAGCTCTAATTGACTAATTCTGCAAATGAATCTATAAAATTCATCAAGGAGGAGAAGAAGCTGATTTACAAGGACGTTATCCTTTGTTACATCAGCAAGATAAATCTTTGTATGCAAATGTCTCAAAGCTGAGATTTTCGGGACCTCTTAGCCCGAACAAGGATGGTTCCGCGGCCCAAAGCATAGGGGCGAAATAACCGAGCAAAGGAAGCCATGGTCGAAAGGAAATAGCCTTTCTTACACGCTTAAGGCGGTTCCCGGACATCTGAGGAAGAGCAGGTCGGCTTCCTCAGCTATGGCGTACGTTGCCCCCGTCTCGTGCCTGTAGTGACTCTAGCGATTAGCGAAGCCTTGAATGGACGAACCCTAACCCGTTGTTTGCGTCCGGTTTCGCGGGTTGGGTCGGGTCAACCTGGTAACTGCATGGGTCGGGTCCATGTTGAAAATCCTGACCCATTTAGCTAAATGGGTCAGGTTCGGGTCAATCGATTTATGGCCGAGTCAACTCGGGTTGGACCCGAACTCGACCTGTTGATCCGAATTAACACTCCTAGTGCTGCGGCGCTCCACTTGGTAGAGCTGAATTAAATTGCGAAAATCCAAAGATCAGGGCGTCACGACGTTCTTCTTTGGCATTGCGGTGCTTTAGAGCGTTGCATCACTTGATGATGCGGCGCCACGACGCTAATGCTCTTTTTCCAAAATTGTGGCCCTTTTCCTAGAATTTCTACACAATTATCAAATGTAGGATTTTCACGGTAAAACATTTATAGATAATAACAACAATTTTCACTAATAATAACTCAAAATTTTCTCTCTAAATATAAATTTGATATGAGAACAATCGTTTCATATTCCATAAAATAATTCGTACCCAATTTCGCACTAATATTAACCATATTAGGTTTGATAATGAGAATAAATATTTTAATCAAATCTTATCATCTTTTATGTATGAAAATAGCAGCATTCATGAATCCTCTTGTGTTTGCACTGCACAATGGAGTCATGGAAAAAATGTCATATTTTTTGAAACTATTATGGCTCTACTCTTTGAATAGAAAATTCAAGAATTTTATTTGAGGGAAATTACTTTAACTGCTGCTTTTCTAATAAATTGGCTTCTTAGTTGAACTTTGCAAAATAAAACACCTATTGAAAATCTCTTCGAATATTTTTCTGGTATAAAACTCTCATTTCATTTACTAAAAATCATTGTCAGTATGCTTATGTCCATCAACACCATCAAAACACTAAACATTGATCCAAGAACCATTAAAGGCATCTTCATAGGCCATTTTTTAGCTTTAAAAGGAAGTAAGTGGTACCATATCCAAATCAATAGAAAATTTTTTTATCTCCCAAGATGTTACATTTGCTCGAAATTAAGCATTCTATGGCTAAGATTCAAAGAAAACCTTGGAATGAAGACAACATTGATTTTCTCAAACTTGATCTACCCACTATCCTACCGATCCTCAAAGTCTCAAGCAATTTAGATACTTCCCTATAGAGAGCAGTAACCTCCTTTGACATCAATTCCAATAAACCATTACTATAGATGCACACAAGAAGAGAGAGAATTTTCCAACTCTAAGCTAAAGCATGTTTAACTATCTAAATCCATACAATTTCAATCACCATGCAGGGAATCTTTGATCTTTACCTCTAAAATTTAAACCCATCATGATATTGGCCTACCTAAACCCAAATATGCAGCCAACATCCAATAGCCAACTTATGTTTATAATATTTCCTCCAAAAAAATCTCCCTTTGAGATAAACGATATAAAGATTCCAACTTTAGAATAAAGAATGAAAAAATCATGATTGAAGAGATGAGAGCCCTCAAAGAAAATTAAATTTGGGAGATAGTAGCATTTCCAAAAAGAAAGAACTTAATTGCATGTAAGTGGGTATGCGTTATCAAATACAATGCAAATGGGACACCTAAAAAGTAAAAGCTAGACTCGTGGTAGAAGATTACACTTAGACTTATGGAGTTGATTATAGAGAAATATTTGCCCAGTCGCAAAGCAAAACACCATCTGACTGCTTCTATCCTTGGAGCTTTTATTACGTCCTCTGACCGGACGTAGCTCTACGTTCGGTCAGAGGATTGTTACTCGGTTTTTGCTCGGTATTTGGTCAGTATTGCTAGGTATTCTTTGGTAATAACGAGGAATACCGCTCTGTGAAGATCAATACCGAGTAATACCGAGCAATACCGAGTAATCCCAAAAAATACCGAGTTTCGGTATTTTTTGGGATTACTCGGTATTGCTCGATGTTACTCGGTATTTTGTCTTCACATAATGGTATTTCTCGTTATTGTTGGTATTGCTCGGTATTTACTCGGTATTTCTCGTTTTGTGCCTGCAATCTTAGTGCCGGCCGAACGTAGCTCTACGTACATTCACCGGACCAAATAAAAGTTTCTATTCTTGGCTGCCACCTTCAATTAGTGTATATAATAGTTAGGTGTAAAAAACGCCTTCTTATATGATTAATTAGAAGCAGCCTACATGGAACCCCCACCAAGTTTTAATAAAGTTTTTGGTATTAACCATGTATGTAAGTTGGAGAAAGGTCTATGCTGGCTTAAACAATCCCTAAGAGCATGATTTGAGAAGTCAATTAAAGTCATGAAAATGATGAACTTCAAACAAAGTCTTAGAGATCACACTCTATTCATAAGGAAATCCAATGAAGATAAAATTACAATACTCATTTTTTTTTGTGTATGACATTTGTAAATTGTAATAGGCGATGATCTAAAAAAACAAGAAAAAAGAAAGGCCAACTATCCTAGGAGTTTGAAGTAAAAGATGTGGTAAGACTTAGATATTTTCTTGGAATTGTAGTGGCCCATCAAGAAGTTCGGATATTAATCTTTCAACAAAAATATATCATAGATCTAGTAAATGAAGCATAATGAGATCCAAACCTTTAGAAGTGTCAATTGATTGCTATCACAAACTCTAAAAGGAAGGTAGGTATCAAAGATTGATTAAGAAGCTCATCTATCTTGACATAGTTATTGTTGTAAGTGTTCTAAATCATTTTTTGCATGTCCTGAATAAACACATTTGGTAGTGACGATCTCAAAAGTCTTTAATACGTCAATGCATTACTCGAAAAACAAATTTTATTCAAACGAAATAGAACACTTAGCCTTGAAGCATACACATGCTAATTTGACATGATTACTCAGAAAAATGGTCCACTACCTGTTACTATACTATTCTAGGCGAGAATCTAATCACTTGAGAAATAAGAAGCAAGCAATGGTTGCCAGATTTAGCGTTGAAGCTGAATTTCTTGCAATGGCCTAAGGAATTAATAATTCTTATGTATCGAAGTTATTTTGGATGACTTAGGAGTGAAATGGGAAGACACTATAGAATTGTATTGTGACAATAAATCAACCATTAACATATCAAAAAATCCAGTCCAAACATGATTGGATGAAACATATAAAAATCGATCAATATTTCTGTCATGACTCGGCCTGGAAGCTCGAATTAACGAGGTGAGAACAAACGATTAGATGATGATTTAATTTTTTTTTCGCTTAAGTTAAAACTATATCATATAAACTGAAAGAGCCACTAAAACTTCAAAACAATTTAAGATAAAATCATATAAATATATTTCATTCGGAGTGCCGTGCTTACGATACATATTCTCTTCTCTTTTACTCATTTTAGCGTTGAAGCTGAATTTCTTGCAATGGCCTAAGGAATTAATAATTCTTATGTATCGAAGTTATTTTGGATGACTTAGGAGTGAAATGGGAAGACACTATAGAATTGTATTGTGACAATAAATCAACCATTAACATATCAAAAAATCCAGTCCAAACATGATTGGATGAAACCTATAAAAATCGATCAATATTTCTGTCATGACTCGGCCTGGAAGCTCGAATTAACGAGGCGAGAGCAAACGATTAGATGTTGATTTAATTTTTTTTCGCTTAATTTAAAACTATATCATATAAATTGAAAGAGCCACTATAACTTCAAAACAATTTAAGATAAAATCATATAAATATATTTCATTCGTAGTGTCGCGCTTACGATACACATTCTCTTCTCTTTTACTCATTTTAGTTAATTGAATTATACTTGTAAATATTTTTCAATAGGAAGAGTGAGTCATAACACAACTCAGTAAGTAAAACATGCTTCTAAAAGTACAATAACACAAGGCATTTAAAAGAATATGTATGTTCTTTTTCAAATATAAGTTATTTTCATTTAATTTCATTTTATCATAATCATCACTATTATGCAAATAACATATCTTTATCTTTTTTGTAAATAATACAACTATCATAGGAGATACTGTTTAAATTATATCAATGAAGGTACTACTTTTCCATTTCATTTTTTTCTTTTTCATAACTTTTCTCATTTATGTGCATGGGTACATTGTGTCCCCAGTCAGTATCATAAGGGGGTGTGCTATATCAGTCAACATGCACATACAAGCATAATTATGTAACAGTTTCATGCATTTATCATTCAATAGTTTTCTATGACATCGTTGATGAAATATTATGCCATTGATATGGCCATTGAACAATAAGAGATAAATCATGCTTGTCGTATTCCAACAGCAATTAATAAATTGGATTCAATAAAATTGATTTAGAGGAAGCGATATTTTTTACAATAAAATAGAATCATGAGTACTCACCTCAAAGTTGGATGCCGTAACAGTTTACTTTAATAACCACTCCACTGTTGGCAGTTTGATACCTATTTAATTACATTATATTTTATAATTTATCTCCAACTCATAATATTCTCTAATTTTTAACATCAAAATTACTCCCATAAATCTAATGATTAAGTATTGTTTTATTATTATTATATTTCTAAAATGATAAATCTGTTCGTTAAATTCAAGTTATAAATTGCTCATATATTTTTAATTATACTCTCTCTCTCTCTTTCTCTCTCTCTCTCTCTCTCTCTAATACATGTATCTTATATGTCCAAACAAATAAGTAGTTGGCTGGCATCCTAAGCAAAGGACTATTGACCTCTAAATTTTAAATTATCACATCCAAGTTAGGCTTGGAGAACATCTACTCAATAGCTTCAAACGGAGTGTTGCCGGTGTTATGGGCCAACTTGACTATCCTTGGGTTTGCAAAGTTGGCAATCCAACATTGTGGATATATTGGCAATTTGTGGGCATGTTTAAGGGCAGAAACATCTCTCCAATTTTTTTGGGAAGTAAATGCATGTAAGTTGTCAAATATCTTCATTTATTATAATGTAATTAATAGTTTTCATATGTAGGATTTACTAAGAGTGGCCTAGAATCCTGCTATATAAATAGAGCGGAAAAACTTCCAATGAAATAGACATAAAATTCAAATCATTTATCCTCTCTTAAAAAATGATTTGCACAAAATAAGCATAACACCTCGTTCAACTATTAATGATACTGCATGAAAAGGATTTCAAAATCGATTTCAAATTGTTGGAAAAGGTTAATGATGATGATGATTTGATGACCTAAATGCTCCTCTCGTGAATGATTCCTACTGATTCATTGGCCATATAGGAAACTTAACACTTTCATAATTCAAAAAAGCTTTTCAAGCTATGTGGAAATTTTCCTTATTCAGAATTTGAAACTTCTTAATATCATATCGTTGCTATCTTAAAATTTTCTTGATTGAAATGCCAAATTGTAGTTCAATTTGAAATTCTTTCAGACTCTGAAATGGTTCAAGGAGATGGACTGAGCTTCTTATTGATACTTGAGTGTTCCCTTTGTCCTATTTCTCCATGCATCTTTAATTTTTTTTAATTGTCTATGTTCTGACTCCAGACAGCGAAGGTAGGACCCCACTGCATTGGGCTGTAGATCGTGGCCACCTAAAGATTGTGGAAATACTTCTCAGCAAAAGTGCAGATGTGAACGCTAAGGTAAGCGCCATAACTGAAATAACCTAGTAGTTAACTTGCATAAAAGCCTTCAATTTCATATCTGCTATTCTCTTATTTAGAAATTTAGTTTCAGCAGTTCACTGAAAGTTCTAATTTTGTTATGTTATACCGGCTTTGAATGCAAGTTTTAGCCATTTGAAACCATAGAATATTTGCTTGACATGGGGGATTTACATACATACCACTTTATTTCATGCTATTTATATATAATACTCAAAACTTTAATATTACATTCTTATCATTCATATAAACTTTTAGTATCAAATGTATCACTCTTATATTTCATTCTTATCACACACACCATCCTATAAATTTTAATATTTTATTTCAGGCACCCGTATTTGTTCTATGGGTGGTAAGCATATAATATTAAAGTTTTAGGTATTAGATATGTAAATAGCAAGAAATAAAGTGGTATTATGTAAATCCCCTTTTTTTTTGAGAGATTATTACATGCGGTATCCAGACCGTCCGGAGGTGAATCCTGACGCGCCACATCATCCTGATGCATCAGGGCTAGGGTGACGTGACGCATCCGGATTCGCCTCCGAATGAATCCGGACGCCGCACATAATAATTTTCCCCTTTTGTTATCAAATAAACCAAAACACGCTCATTTCTCCATTCAATTTCAAGCACTTCCAAATGCCTCATTAATTTTCATCCTATTTGATTAGGACAATGAAGGCCAGACCTCTCTACATTATGCTGTAATTTGTGAGAGAGAAGCCTTCGCCGAGTTGCTTGTCAAAAATGGTGCTGATCCCGAACTGAAGGACGAGGATGGCAATTCCCCAAGCGACCTTTGCAGTTCGCCTTGGAATTTCTTGACTTCTGCAAAGTAGTTGATTTGAGAAATAAAATATCCCAACAAAAAAAAAGACCCTAAAAAGTTACTTTTTATCCTGGTGTGCATATCAGCCTTCTCTCTGCCTGCTTAAGGCTGACTTCAGTTGATAGGTATGCTTATCTAGTTTCGGTTTTACATTTCCTCCTATAAGAGCCCAGTTTTTTAGGTGGCCAACTTGTATTTCATTATCCGTGAGGAGCAAAATTGTCAGAATCTCATCAAACTAGTCAGTTTATCTAACGGTTCCATTTCAGCTACTTCGCCTTTTGTTCTAAACTTTGTATTACTTGTAATTGAAACGATCGTTGAGCTCTTTTGGTTTTTATGCTGGAGTAATTATTGTGTCCGGACAGCGAACTTGTCTAGAGACCAATAACAAAGCGTCACGTCACTTGGACTCTCGTTACACTCGATATGCTCTCGGTATTCTGTCTGGACATAATAATTTTTCAGAGGTCAGACGTTTTTTTTTCTTGTATATATAAGTGATTGCTTAAGATCATGTTAATGTTTTTTACTTGACGAGTGCCTTGAAAATTAGATATAAATTTTATAAAGCATAATTGGGTCAGATATGAATCTGATTTTTTTCAATAAAAAAACTGATTGATAGATAAGAATATCATAGAGCACAGGAATTTTCACCACAATCGATGACTCTATAAACCAAAGCCATATAATATAGCTACGTTAGTGGATATCCATATCTAAAGTTATTTAAAAACAAAAAAGAAAGAAAATAGATACAATGGTTGCTCGGCTAAATGCTAAATCTACTCTCTCTCTCTCTCTCTCTCTCTCTCTCTCTCTCTCTCTCTCTATATTAAAGCTACACTAATAAAAATACATAGGCAATCTAATTCTTACTATGAATCTGAAATCATTCAGAGCTCATCGTGAGAATCATCATCACTGCTATCCGAGCCACCTCCAGGGGCACCACCTGATCTCTGGTAGACTTTAGAGATGACAGGGTTGCAGACAGCCTCGACCTCCTTCAATTTCTCCTCAAAATCTTCCTTTTGACCATCCTGATTCTCATCAAGCCATTCTAAAGCATCCTTGAGAGCCGCATCGATCTTCTCTTTCTCATCGTTTTCGATCTTGTCGGCGAGTTTGTCCTTGTCATTGATAGTGTTCTTCATGTTGTACACATAAGTCTCAAGCTGGTTCCTCGCATCAATCTTCTCCTTCACCTTCTTATCCTCCTCTGCGAACTCCTCTGCTTCCTTCACCATCCGATCAATCTCTTCCTGGCTGAGGCGGCCTTTGTCGTTGGTGATGGTGATCTTTTCCGACTTGCCAGATGCCTTGTCCTCAGCCCTGACGTTGAGTATGCCATTGGCATCAACTTCAAAAGTGACCTCGATCTGCGGTGTCCCTCTGTTCCGACAGAATATAATCTTATTAGTTAAAACAAATGGTGGTGCGCAGAAGTTTTGTTACTAGAGATGGAAGATTGCAAACCTAGGTGCTGGAGGAATGCCAGTGAGGTCAAACTTCCCAAGCATCCTGCAGTCCTTTGTGAGACTTCTCTCCCCTTCAAAAACCTGCAGAGCATTAAGAAGCAGCATTCGTAATCTGCATGTAGGAATACAAAGCTAATTGGCATGATAGCAGAGCTCTATATTGGATACGCCCATGACTTTATGGGTAAATATGGGTGAGTGCTCAACATTGTGGAATAAATCGATTTACATTGCTAATCACCATATATCTTATATTACTGCAATCCTCACTACGTAATGTACAACATTTAACCACGTTGCGACTACAATAAATTCGATATGCGTCTTAAAAGTTTACAATCAGAGCAAAGGGCAACAAGCCTTGAATCCGTGGCAGACTGTGTTCAAAAAACATGAAAAGTAGGTAGGTATAGGTGTGGGTGGGCGAAGCCCGTCCGAAAGCATGGGTAACCAATGGATGCCCAACCAGGATCCCATGTAGGGCTTTGCATGATAGTATTGTGAGGAGAAGTGATTTGTACCTGAATGGATACAGTAGTCTGTTGATCCTGGTAGGTTGTGAAAACCTGAGATTTCTTGGTCGGGATGACAGTGTTTCGTGGAATCAATTTGGTCATGACTCCACCAACAGTCTCGATACCGAGGGTCAACGGTGCAACATCAAGAAGGAGAATATCTGGATGAGGAAATTAGAAGATAATTTTTTGCATTGGATTTAGAAAAACTGTTCAGTAAGAGAAGGCAAAAGTACCTTTAGTCTCCTCGCCACCTTCACCACTTAAAATGCCTCCTTGAACAGCGGCACCATAGGCAACGGCTTCATCAGGGTTGACCCCCTTGTTTGGCTCTTTGCCATCGAAGTAATCCTTCAAAAGCTGCTGAACCTTGGGAATTCTGGTGCTCCCACCAACAAGAACAATTTCATCAATCTGGTGCTTCTCAAGACCAGCATCTTCCATGGCCTTCTTCACAGGCCCCATAGTCTTCCTGAACAGGTCATTGTTTAGTTCCTCAAATCTGGCGCGTGTCAGAGGCTCAGAGAAGTCCATGCCATCATAGAGGGCTTCAATTTCTACACGAACTTGGTGCTGGTTGCTCAGTGCTCTCTTAGCACGCTCACATTCTCTCCTCAGCTTGCCGAGAGCACGATTATCCTTGCTGATATCCTTTCCATGCTTCTTTTTGATCAATTTAATGAAGTACTCCATTATTCTTTGATCAAAATCCTCACCTAACAAGAGCAGAAAAATTCTTGCATCTATAGTTATTGAACTAATTAAAAGTAAAAGGCATCATGGGATTAAAGGTTGTAGTACCTCCAAGATGAGTATCACCATTTGTTGCCAATACCTCAAAGACTCCATTGTCAATGGTTAGGATACTAACATCGAATGTACCGCCACCAAGGTCAAAGACAAGAATGTTCTTCTCACCACCTTTCTTATCAAGACCGTAGGCAATGGCAGCAGCAGTTGGTTCGTTGATGATTCTAGCCACATTCAAGCCAGCAATTATGCCAGCGTCCTTTGTTGCTTGCCTTTGAGCATCATTAAAGTAAGCTGCAGCATAAAAATACCAGTTTAGATGAGGTTTCCTATCATCAAATGAGGAGGTTTAGTACTTATGCAGCAATATTTGATATTCCCACAACATTATTTACCTGGAACAGTCACAACAGCATCCTTGATTTTCTTCCCAAGGTATGCCTCAGCTGTCTCCTTCATCTTAGTCAGAATCATGGCACTGATCTCTTCGGGACTAAAGATCTTAGTTTCACCATCCTTGATCTTGACTTGGATATAAGGTTTACCATCTTTGTTCACAATCTTGTAAGGAACAAGCTTCATGTCTCGCTGTACTTCCTTGTCCTCAAACCTACAACAAGAAGCTTGAAATTGTTAATAAAATGCATTTCCTGTCGTCATTTAAGTAAGAAAGGAAAGGAAATGCTTAAGATATATTTAAAGAAGGGTTTATTAAAGTTACTTTCTTCCAATAAGTCTTTTGACATCAAAAATAGTTCTCTCCGGATTCACTGCAGCTTGGTTCTTGGCTGCCTCACCGATCAATCTTTCAGTGTCAGTGAAAGCCACCCATGAAGGAGTGATGCGGTTGCCCTGGTCATTTGCTATAATCTCAACATGACCATTCTTGTAGACACCAACACATGAGTAAGTGGTACCAAGATCAATACCAATGACTGTGCCCAACTTGGTGGCTTCCTCCTTTGCAATTGAAATTGCAAATAAGCAACCTGCAAAAATGGATGTCAAAACAAATATTCTTGCTTTAATTGTGTGCCAATTATATTTGCAATGACGGAGTTGTATTCCTATTTTTTATTGCAGCTTAACCTTGTGAATTAATTAGCATGCATCCAGGGTTTTATCACATCATTAATATGACACACATTATGCATATAAGATGTTTTCATTGTATGATTATCATCTCTTTTCTAATCTACAAAAATAACCAAGTTTTTACCATGATCCACACAAGTCAAGAATGATAATGGCTACAACTTGAACTAACATCTAAGTAATTTGAAAACATCTTATCTCTAAGTAAGAGGAAGAATGCCAAAAATTAAGCTGGATATGCAAGGAATTGTTACAAATTGAAAATTTTCATTAAAGTCAGAATGGGTAAATGATGCCACATAGAACAAACAGCATGAAAGAAAATTCCACTAACTTCAGTTTAAATTGGTTAAATAGCAAAAGCTATGCCAAATAATGGAACCAAACACAGATAAATGCGAGCACATGCACGTTATAGCATTTAGTAGCTCTGAAGCAACTACTTGATATTGCATCTTGATTCAACCGTCCACAAACTTATTACTGATAATCACAGGGAATTGGTTACTAGAACATCCAAAGAATTTGCAGCTTGATCCAACTATGCACAAGATTTTTGTGAAGTTGATCACAAGGATAATCCTTAACTCTGATTGGATGACTATAGATAAACAACAAAGCTAAATTTCATGCAGGTTCACAACTGCACAAAATTATTACGTGGAATCACAGGAGTCTATTTGGAGGCCAATCAGAACACGTCATGTCATTAATACGCTATGTACTATTACTGTGTGTTCAGTTGTGTATTGAGTGAAGTCTGATTGGCCTCGGATGGACCGGAGGTAATAATCTCTCCAATGCACCCGTGTTATTGATAAATCACGTTGAGAACCACATATTATTTGTTTCATGCTTCAAATTTAAGCTTAACTGAGCATAAATGACAGTTTCCCTCAAATATATAAAAAAAAAAACAATTTAGAAAAAAATTATACTACAGAATATCTGAACAACAAAACAACACGGCATTCTTCGAGTCCTCTACAGCAATAAATTCGATTATCTCGGATTCATTTAGCTTCAATTACTAAAGTTAGATTGTTAGCTACTTTTTGCAAATTAGTTTGCCATCATAACATTACTCAAATCTCAAAACAGGAAAATCAGTAGGGTTTCTTACTGGACCTTCATGGCTTATCGTTAATAATTGACATTGTGAACAATAAACAACCCTTAACAAAATCTAGCAATCATCGCGAAATCCAGACTCCGCAACTCACCACTAGATCACGAATAATACAAAGATTACAAAACAAATTCCTGATGCCTCAACGACATCATCTGCACTAAAAGCAAATAAAACCAGCAACCGGAACTGACAGGAAACCACAGGGATCCGACGACTTACGCTCTAGAAACACATCATGCCAACCACCAATCACAAAAAGGAAGCATGGAGAAGGTTCCCAAAAACTAGATGGTAAGTTCAACTAGTCAGCAAAACAAAGTGATCGGCTCGCAAAACGTACCTGTAAAAAGAAGAACTAACACGACCCAATTGCGCATCGGCCGCGCCATCGCTCCGCTGGTACCCTCCCCTTCGATGAAAGACTCAAAGCCGTATAAACCAATTAGATCCACGGAACTCTCTTTTTCTCTCCCTTTCCAAAATACTTCCGAGAACTCTCTATCACTTATGCGCTCCTAGAAGGGTCAGGCAGTCGGGCTCCTTTTATATAGAAGCCGAGCAGGACGGATGACCGTTTTCGTCGAAGAGGCGACATGTCATCTTCGATTACGTGGACCAATAAAATTTCGATTAACACATCTTCCCTCCAATGATGGTTGATGCGGCGTTTGAGTGATCTGGATGGTCCATCATGAGTTCTTAAAGATCTGACGGTAGGAATGCCATGTAGCCGGGAGAGAATTCCAGAATTCCAGTGAACCAAAGCTACCGGTGTAGCGGAGCTTAGGAAGAAAAGTAAAAAAAAAAAAAAAAGTAAATTTATAAAAAGGAGGAGATTTATAATTAAATTAAGTAGAAGAAATATGCCCATAAGATAATTTAAAAAGAATAAAAAATAAAAACTATTTTCTGAATTAAAAAAAATGTGTGGAAGTGTTTAACCCATTCTATAATGGCGTAAATCATTTTTCACATTCAATAGAATGTGAAAAATTATTTTCCACATTAAGTAGAATGCAAGCTTTATTTATTTATTTTTTTTTTATCTTTCTTTAAAAATTAAATATAGAATGCAGGCTTTATATATATATATATATATATATATATATATATATATATAATAAACCTTTATTTATCTGTATTTCATATTAAACTCATAAAATTTTGTACTTTAATTGTAAAAAAAAGTTGACTATAGAAAAAATAAATATTATATTATAAGAAAATTATATCAGCTTAAAATGAAATTTAGCATACTGTAAGAAAATTTATCTGACTAAGTAAAAATTATATATTATTTCTACAATTACTTTTATTATAAAATGTTTAAAGTTATTATTTTTTATTTATGTAAATTATTAGTAAAGATGTATATATTTTGTTATATTTTTTAAGAAATTATTTTAAGTAATTTATTATGGAGTTGAAAATGTATTATAAGAATTTTGTTGAATGAATTAAATTTTTGTGTTATTTGTACATTTATATTGATAATAAAGTATTGAAATAATAATAATTATTATTTTACTCATATAATTATATATCTTTAAATAATTATTATATTATACATTGAATATTTAATTATGAGATTAAGTAAGATTATTAAAAAGTAGTTGTATTATTTTAATCATATAATTATAAACCACATGAATAATTATTTTAATAGTTTATTATTAATATGATTATTTAACTAAGCAAAATTTGAAAAAAAGTAATTATTCATGTGCTAATTAAAAAATTATTAAGCATGTATATATTATGATATATATTTGACTATTTATTAAACTAATAATTTAAATATTTATTATGTAATTCAGAAGTTATTAAAATATTTTTTATAAATAAACCGAAAAAATATATATAAAAAGGTTGAATTGGGAAAATGATTTTTCGCATTTTACTGAACGTGGAAAATGGTTTACCACATTCTATTGAATTTGAAAAGTGATTTTACGAAATGCATTATGCACTTCCACGCATTCTTTAATCCAGAAAATAGTTCTGTTTTTGCACCTTTCTAAATTATCTCTCGAGTATGTTTGTTCTACTTAATTTGATTAAAAACCTGCTCATTTTTATAAATTTGCCAATAAAATATGAGTTTTGTACAATGGATATTGTTAAGAGGTTGTTTGTTTTGGTAAAAAAATATAAATGTAGAGCAAAATAAATAATTAAGATGTTGCTTATTCTGATGTACATCAGGTCCAACCGTCCAAATAGAAACTCACTTTGAAGTGTGTTTGGGTCAGAGTAGTAGTATAGGGGAGTAGGGGTGTCAATTTCAGATCACGGGTCGGATTCGAGTCGAACTCATAATTGACCCGGGTTTAAACGGGTCGACCCTAACCCGACCCGGATAAGTAAATGGGTCGGAAATGCCAACCCGACTCGATGGGTTGCCGGGTTGACTCGACCAGACCCGGGAAGGCTAGCTGGCAGCCTGGCGCGCGGGCAAGGACGCGCGGGCTACCGGGCGCGGACTCGAGCGACGCTGCGGCGGGCGTGGTCGCGCAGTGCGTGTGCACGGGCAGGGTTCGCAGGGTGGGCGAGGTCGCGAGAAGGGGGCAGCAGCACGGGCGCGCGGGCAGCAGCGGACAGCCGCGTGGGACCATTCAATCACGAAACTCAATGCAAATAAGAATTAAAAACTTCTAAAATTCAATTCGGGACCATTCAAACTTTAATTTCAGCAAACTTATAGTCAAATTAAACATCCTGAAGAGACGAACCCAATAACACCAAAATAGGTGCAATCCAAACCCAAATGGGTTCAAATTGAGGGTGTGAAGCCTATTTAAAAGCTTTAGAATATTAATTGGATAATCAAATAATATACAAATGTAACATGCCTATAGTAGAATCGAGTGGCTCGATGATATGATTCCAATGAGCCCAAGATCACCAAATTTTGACATCATTAATACACTCAAATGCTCGATAAATGATCTATGGTAAAGGTAATTGATATCGGTCGTCCATTAAAACACTTCCGACATACCATTGATCTTCTCCCCAACTCTTTACTAGCCATGCCACTTCCCAAAAATTATAAGTAGACCCATCATTCTTCACAAAGACAGGAGGAAGAGATGAAAAAATGAAGGATATATCTTATTTTCTCAAGCTTGCACTATTCGGCAGCCTACCACATTAAACTTCCAACTGGTTACCGACATGCGTCAAACTTTCACCCAACCATCATCTTTCAACTATGGTCATTCCAACCACCGTCACCAGTCGACTACGATCCCTTCGACTTTCATACCTTAACTACGGTCTTTCCGATCATTGTCGCCTAATTACGATCTTTTTGATCACCATCGTCCGACTATGGTTCTTCCGACCATTGTCGCCCAACTATGGTCCTTCCGACCTCCATAGTCCACCGACTACAGTCCCTCCAACCAGCATCATCCGACTATGATCCTTCAAACATCTATCTCCCTCTGACTATGGTATATCCGACCACTATCATTTGACTAAGATTCTTTTGATCTCTGTCACTTGCTGACTATGGTCCCTCTGACTTTTGTCGTGTGACCACGATCCTATTGACCAAACAAATATGCTTACATTCTCTTAAAAGTAAATGTTATGTAATATATAACAACTCAAACTCTTAACTATCGTGATATTGTTCATTTTGGCATAAGGGTCTCATAGTTTTATCTTGTTGGTGTAACTTCCCAAGAGGTCACCCATCATAGAATTTTTTTGGGATGAGCACGCTTAACTATGGAGTTTCTTAAATAAAATTTTGACAATTATACCAAAAGATGCCTTGATGTTTAAGAGTATAACTTCTTTTTTTTACTTAAGGGGTTTTAAAATCTCCCCCCACTTATAGAATTGACGTCCTTGTCAGCATCTGTATTCCAGAATCATTCACCATATATATATAATTCTAGAGGTGGCCCCTACAAGTTCAAATAGTAACTTCCGTCTTGTAGCACTTTTATCTCATATAGGATTCAAGAGGTGGGTCTCATGGCGTACCACTTTGTCTTTTATGACAATTAGTTTCATCTTCCAGCTAATATATTGCTATGTTATCATTTATAGCAGCACAAACTCTTAACTATCGAGATATTATCTGCTTTAGCCTAAGGGCCTCCCGATTTTGTCAGGTTGGTGTAACTTCTTAGGATTTTTTCGGAATGAGCGCGCTTAACTATGGAGTTTCTTAAATGAAATTTCAACGATTACACCAAAAGAAGCATTGATGTTTAAGAGTTTAACTTTTTTTTTTTTTACTTAAGGGGTTTCACATAATGAGGTATATACAATTTGTATTTTCTATATTGAACCAAGGCCTTCCCCCTAGGGAAGGGCATAATTTGTAATCAACCACCAATACTAGTGGATTCCTTTAAACTGGGCCATACTCCATAACTTTTTTCCTTTTTAGGAGTTCTCACGTAAAATTTTGACGTCTCTTATGAATACTGCACCCTTCTCTTTTATTTGTTTATGTGATGCATCTTCATTCAAAGCTAAGATGTTAAGTTTTATATTTCTCTATCTTTAAGAATGTTCCAGGATGCAACAACACTCATGAAGATGAATATTCCAATGTAGAAATAACATCTTATTATTATAATTTTTTTATGATCCAAAATTGTAGTTATAAATCTCATCATAATTATTTATATCTATCTAACCATCATAAAGATTAAGATTGTTGATAAAAATATATCATTAGTTGATGTCAGTGAGCTCTACTAATTGCCCATTATCGATTATTCAAGGATCTATTTAGGACAATTTTCTGACAGTTTTACTTTTCAAACAATAATCACAATTTCGCTAGACAACTATTTTTTAATTATTTTTTTACTGCTTCTCAAATATTTATGTGGTGAAAAGCTTCTTTATGCAATCATAATATCAAATATATTTTCTCCATTACAACTTCACAACTAACTTTATAAAACATTGTAGCCATATTAAATAGACCCTAAGTTGCTTTTGATTGAGATGGATCTACATTGAACAAGCTCTTAGATTTACATTAAAATTAATATTATATATAATACTCTAAATTGAATTAATTTTTGCATAAATTAAATTTTTTTAAAGGTCTACGGTATATTTTATCATGAGAATATTCCGGTTACGTTCAACAACATTATTAACTTGTGGCAAGAGGACAAAATACCACTCTCCCACATCCCCGCAGTTCCCTCAGACATTGTAGAACTGGCTGCTGGATCTGCTGATCGTATATTCACATGAAATGGCTGCTCCGGTTATTGGATTCCCTGCGTCTCCCCTCCTTGTTTTTAATGTGGCGGCGTATTCTTCTTCTTCTTCAAGGCCGGCGATCATTCCTGTTTCTACTGCAGCCGGCCATGGAAGACCACGAGTCTTGCCGCACTTCACGGATTTGAGGGTTTCAGTGTGCCAAAGAAGGTTAAGGTCACTTATGGTTACGTACTCCGCGAAGGCGACTCGCCGAGCAATGGTTGTTTGCGAAGCCGAAGCGAAGGCAGGAGCAATTGAGGGTGAGATTTTCTTGATTGACATGACTCATTACCTTTTCGTTTTTAGATTTCTTCATCTATTGTTACCTGTAATATATATCCTTCATCAACTCGGAACTAATTGCGGACTTAACCTAAAGGCAGGGGATTTACCAGTCGACTTGCTTATGATTGGCATTCATCTTCTTCCTGTTCGAGGTGTACTAGCTGTTATACTCAAATATAAAATCGATCTCGTCCTCGATCATTTTCTCTTCCTCCTTTCTATTCTTATGACTATCCTTCTTCCCTACTATTCTTTCGCATAACCGTTTTCGATCCCTTTATTAATTTTTCCTTGACCATGATAGGGGAAATTTTATTGTTATGCTGCTGCAATTTCTCTCAACTGTTCTAATTCCTTATCATTCGATCCAATCTGTGAAGGAAGGCGTTTATGGAGGTTGCCCACAGGCAAGGTGGAATCTATCAAACTTAAAACCTGGGAGTCTTGGTAGAGCTTCCTTCCAAAAGGAAATCATTGAGGAGGTTGTCCCTGAGAGTATATGAAATTGATCCAACCTAATATCGAAGTACCTCAGTTGTGACGCCTTTCTTGAGAATTATGTATTTATCGATGTTGCTCTTAGGAGAAGTGTAATCAAGCTAACCTTACACCATGTAATCTTAGTGGAGTTACCCTGTAATAGGAATAGATCCAACTTGACATCCAAGGACCTCACTTGTTTGCCTTTTAAAATGGTCTTTGTGTAGGCATATTGCAAAACAAAATATTTCTTTATTAGATAGTGGTCTGAATGCTATTTATATTTAGAAATAAATGAAAACTTTCTATACCCACACCAAAAGACATGAAAGAATGTCAATGCTGGCTAACGTGTCTGATGAGATGAGAATATCCTTATTGAGATGATTGTATTCTTTGGTTGTAGAATCTCGTCCTTTGTGATGGTGATGGTGATGGTGATGGTACTTGGATGATTTCCTCCATTAGCATACCTTGGCGGTTGTGCCAATTTTGAAGAAAACTTCATAATGAATAGCTTGAAAATTCTATTTTGGAAATCACTGAATGGTATGCACCGTTGAGGTTATTGTTGAGGTCAGTGGAAATGTTGTAGGTTCAAAGGAACACATTTTATTTCCCTTTGATGCCATTTGTTATCATGGAGCATCTTTTTTAGATTTGCACCATTTGTAGATTTAAAGGAACATATTTTATTATCCTTTGAAGCCATTTATTGTCGTTGAGCATCTTTTTTAGATTTTCACCATTTGATTGTTTGAATATGGAGCATCTCTTGTAGATTCAAATCACTAATAGTGTTGATGTGCATAGAGTTTTTTCTTTGGGTGATGGTCAATATATGTATCAAACTAGCATGCAAAGATAGTTTCATAATGGATTTTGAAAATATCAGATAGAGATGATCCTTATTTTGGTGAAGTAGGTCTAGTTGAAGGTGGTCCATTAGTTTTAGGGCCAACAAAGCTAGCAGTATGTGAGGTGTCTTCCCCATTATTCTCTGAGTGGGAAGAACAAGTTATTTGGTGCTTGCATGAACCTTAGCATTAAGGGTGAGGAATTGGTCATTAATGGAACGTTTTTTGACTCACACATGGATATATATATATATATATATATGTATATATATATGTATATATATATGTGTGTGTGTGTGTCTATGATTTTGTATTGTTCTTCCTTTCAAAGAATGCATTGGTCAAATTCCTCTTTTAAATATAGTAAGATTGGTATTGGAGTTTACACATAGATTAGAATGAAAAAGGAGAGAAGATTTAAAGTCCATGCAAAAATTGTGTATGAAAGTTCAAGTCTATGAAAGTTGCCAAAACTTCACGAAGAATCACAAAACCAAAAAAGATGAACGCATTTTAGTTTTTATTAAACTCGCTCTAAACCTCTAATGTGAAAATTTTCGAACTAGTAGAGAATGAAACGGAGAATTAAATTTCAGAGTTTCAAAACAGATCTAAAAAATAAACCCAACTAATAAAATTGAACAACCTTATAGTACTCAACACAAAATGGTGTTTTAAATGGAGAACATAACTGCTAACAATAAAAATTGAACAATTGAGCCACTAAATAAGGAAGAGATGTTCTTTATTTCTTGAATATTTGCTATTGTAGGCTCTGAAAGGCACTCGTAAGCTTGTGGTTTTAACGGACCCTTGTGAACCCCAATTCGTGGGATGACCTCATGGATTTCATGTTATAGTTATCCCTTATTCTCATAGACATATCTATGAAAATATTATTAATATTTTGTATATTCTATCATCGTAGTAATTGTTCAGAAATTCTTTTGTGTAAATGGTTGCTTCCAAAGGAAGAATTACCTAGCATAGCGTAGAATCCTATTTTATAAATGAGAGTAAATTCTCAATGGGATAAACAAAAATTCAAGTCAGCTCTCCCTTTCTTCAGTTCGATATACCATAAATGCATGGAAAATATTTTTTATATGATCGGATGTAAAATTTAGAATCCAGGGCTCACGAATTAAGAAGATGACTTCTTTTTTTGTTTTTGGTAAAACTTAAATGAGGCCAACCACAGGTGCTACGTCAAGCTTAAATGATGGCAACATCTGAGTGAGCATCAAGCAACATCCTCCCTATTGTCAGCGTTAAAGGGTGATGCGGCATGGTTCTCTGTACAGTTTATTGTCTAGACTATTAGTTAGCTGATGGTGTCTGCAAGAAAAGTGGTATTCATTGGCTACTTAAGGAAGTTGATGGTAGTTTCTTAAGGGTTCTTGAAAGAGAGAGGTGGGGACCTCAAAGGTTGGCAATGACCATAGTCTAGGCCCCAAAAAGGGTGTGAATAACAACATATCTGGGTAAAATAAATGCATGTCATGATGCATTATTTTTCGTGTTTTTAAACATAGTAAATCCTTAGATGGGGACAATTACACGATCATTTTCAACAATTTGTCATGCTTCGTTGAGGTGGTGAGCAAAATTATTATTAATTAAAGCACAAAGAACGTCGTTCAATTTTTATTTTGATATTGGAGATGTTACCGAAGTTATCATATGTGGTGCACTTTTATAATTATCACAGCAATTATACAATAATAGACAAGAGATGAGCATCATCTCGTCTTCAGGTGGGTACAAGTGATGTTGTCAATGTCGTCACATAAGATAGCATCATTTGATCTTAGGAGGATGAAGGGTTGTCAATGTCGTCACATAAGATAGCATCATTTGATCTTAGGAGGATGAAGGAGACATTGTCAAAGCCATCATGTGAGATGCATCAAAAGCAGCATGAGGATGAAGGAGACATTGTCAAAGCCATCATGTGAGATGCATCAAAAGCAGCTATAATGCGTTTGTTAGGCCAAAATGCCATGTCATGATTTGCAAAATAAAAGAAGTATTTATTGTGAAGACTCCTTTGTTGGGCCCAACCCTCATGGGAAAGGGTTGAGGTTCCTCTAATAGTGGTTCTTTTATTCAATTTGGGGGTAGAAGCACAGAGATTTCACCATTGTATTGGTCATCAGGCTGGTTACTATTCTAGTTAGCACTATATGAAAGTTTAACAGTTTGCGGTGGACTTTACAGCGGATTATTTTTTGTAAAAAAAGACGACGGATTTGCGACGGAAATTTTTGACGATTTTTTTGCGGCAGATTTTCCTCCATAAAAGTTGGGGCTGAAAATCCGCTGCAAACTACCCTATCTAACCGATTGATTGTGCATCCACTTCATTTGTTCGTTCTATTCTTCGACCGCTCTTCTCCACCCTTTGACTTTCCTTCAACTTCACCTCCGTGTATTCTTGGCTAGAGTCTCTAAATAACTTCTTTGCCTCCTTAGATGATGTTCCTTCTGGTCGAATCACTTTGTTCGACGATGTTCCTTCTTGTCGCATCTGAAGTCACACCTCCTCATCGTTCTTCTGTCGCATCCGAATTCACACCTCATTCGCATCCGATAGGAGCTTGGTCGTTGCGAAGGTATCCATATTTCTTCCTTTTGCACGCTTCTTTGCCCAAATTCGTAAATCCGTCGAACTCCCTTTCTATTGCCGAGCTTTGTTGCGAAGCTATGCTTTTTGCTGATAATATTTTTTTTGTTGATAAGACTAGAGAGGGAGTTGAAGGTAAACTTAAATAATAAAGGTTGACCTTAGAATCTAATTGGAGGGATTATGACTTTGGGCGATCAAGTCATTAATAAGAGTACACGTTTTAAATATGTTGGGTCTATTGTTCATAGTGACGGTGAAATAAATGGAGATATTATTAGCAGAATTCAAGTTGGATGGTTGAAGTGAAGGAATGCATCGAGCTTGTTGTATGATAGAAAAATCACCCTCAAACTTAAGGGAAAATTCTATAAGATGGTGGTGAGAACTGCAATGCTTTATGGTGCAAAGTGTTGGTCATTAAAAGAGAAGCATAATATTAAGTTAAGTGTTGCAGAGATGAGGATGCTCAGGTGAATGAGTGCTTTACTCTTAGAGACATGGTACGAAATGACCATATACGTGAAAATGTTAGAGTAGCTCTAATGGAAGATAAGCTTAGAGAGAGTCGCCTTAGATAGTTTGGTCTTATATCATTATTGTATATCTTGATTATATGAGATGTTATCTCAAAGTTTTTTTATGACGACAATTATACATAAATAATGTTAAATTGATACAAATCTCATTTTTTGGTTATCGGAATTTATAGTCAGATGTGTTATGTATATTTGAAATCATAGAAGTTGGATGTATAACTGACTGTTGCTTGGACGCAAGACGTTAATAGATGATTTTTTTAACGGAGTAAATTTTTTCTTCCAAGTAGGCTGTCAATTATCTTCCTTTATATTAGAGGGAAAATTTTGTTATCTTTGCTCCAAACACAAAAATCAAGCCAACCTCACACCAGATGAGATTACTGTTGATCTATATCGCAGAGGATTCATGCTAGAATATTAATATTGAACATCACATGGTAAGTACGAGCCTCATTTCAGCTCTTAACGTAGCCCGTCTACAAGTTCCAACATAGTTGAGGAAGACAGATTTATGACGTTTGAGGACTTGGTTTATGATGCAACTGGGCCACAATTTTAGCAATATACATAAGAGTCCCCAAATAGGAAGGCACAAAGGCTTATGACAAGACAAGATATGACTCTTTTGGAATATTTTTCACTTCATCGACTATACATCAAGTTGTTATTGGAGATATATTCCTCTAAACTAGTTAGCAATCTAAGTAGTTGTTTGTAGTCAGCAAGGGCCTCTATAAGCTTTTGAGTCTTAATTTTTGAATTTCTCATTTGTTTCTTTTTGAATTTCGATGTCTCGAGGAAGATAAAAGCCTAACCTCCCCAATATTTTTGGAATTATTTAAAATTTACATCCTATCAAGCAAGGGATTTTGTTAGGCCGGCTGAATCAGTCCTACTCACTCAAAGTTATCCGTTGCTGTGAAGATGTTAAACATAATGACAGAATGTACACAAAGAATAGTTTAATCAATTCATTGGCTTACTTAAGGAGACCAACTAATGCAATCAAAAATTTGGGGAGGGGCCCAAATTTTTTATCACAAAAACAAACTCTTTCTAGGATGATAGAAAGACATAAATTACTAAAAAACTTGACAAAATATAACTAACAAAACAAAACACAACTTTAATATTATAAAAGGACTTACAAACAAGACATACACCTAAAGTTGCATTTCTTTGAGAAGAAGGATACAGGTGGAATGAAACTTGCGGAGAGACGAAAGAGATTAGAAGCCGAGAAGAAGGGTGGAAAGAACTCGCAAGTCTCCCCAAGAGATAGAAGAAGAAAAAGTGGACAAAGCTCGCAAGCTTTTCCAAAAACCCTCAGGTTTCTTTTCAAAAATCACATAATATAACATTTTTAAAACATTACAAAACCCCTCATATATATAGGTATGAAAGGGGAATACAAACAGCCACCTAATTAAATTCCCACATGAATCTAAGCACCACGAACCATGAAAAAGCCCCCCATCAGCCACGGGAAACAGCCCAGCTAGGGACCCGAAGAGTCAGTCGCGGAAACCAAAGAGGCCCGCACGGAACCGAGGCACCAAAGTACGGGAAAGGCCACCCAACAGCCAACCGAGGAAGCCAAGGAGCCAAGCACGGAAACCCAAGAGCCATCCACGGGAAACGAATAAATAAGGGAAAGGAGAAGAGACAAAAATTAATGAGCTACCAATAAATTAAAAAGTGAACTGAAAACATAGCTCATAATGAGCTAACTCTTAGTTCAATGAACTAAACACCAGCTCATAAATGAACTAAATTTTAGTTCAAAATTTATAGAGCTAGCAAGCTCAAGGGAAGTCAAAACCAAATTTTTTTGGGTTTGATTTGACCCCCCCCCCTTGCCTACATCACAAACCCAACAAATAATATAATTCCAACAGATTTATACCGGACTAAAAAATTTATTTCTAAACATAGCTTTATAGTTATAAAAATAGATTGTTGTGTTAACATATACATATTGTACTACGGGGATAATTTGTCAGAGATTACATGTTATTATTGTAACACGTTAAGATTTAAACTAAATTCTAAAAAATAAAGTAGAAGGATGTGTCTGTCAGCCGATTGTCTTACTTATCCGTCATTCCCATATTACAATATTTATATATATCTATGAGCTTTACTGCACATATGAGATAGCATAACGAATACATCTCGCAAGTAGGTTTCTGACACATCCGTCAGAAGCAGATACATGGAAACACTTTGACCGTACATATCATACATTCACCGTAAAATCAAGAAATATAAGATTAGGTTTATATGTAGATGGATTTACTCCATTTAACTAATATGTCTCACCTTACTCATACTGGCTCGTGATACTCACCCCCTACAATCTTCCTCTAAAGTTGTGTATGAGTACACCCTACATATTTTTGACACTTATGATTCCAAACCCGCATAATCCAAAGGCAAAAATAGATGTGTTATTGCAACCTTTAATCAATGACTTAAAATTATTGTGAAATGAAGGAGTTATTACATATGATATCTCCATCAAATAAATTTTACATTGAGGACAACATTACTTTGGATAATTTGTGACTTCCCAGCATACTGTATGCTTTCTAGTTGGAACACTGCATGCAAGGTAGCTTGCCATATTGCATGAAAAATATTAAATCATTCACTTTGAAGTATGGGGGTAAGAACACTTGGTTTGACTGTCATCATATGTTCTTACTTGCAAATCATCCATTTAGGCAAAATAAGGATGGTTCCACTAGAAAAAATGAATATGATATAACCTCCATCATGGTTAACAAGTGAGAAAATATTTGAACGAGTAAATTTCATACCCACGATAACTGATTCTCCAACATTAGTTGTTTGAAAAGTGCCTGAGTATGGAGTTACTCACAATTGGACAAAAAATAATATTTTATGGTTTTTGCCATATTGGAGAACAAATTTTATCAGACATAATTTAGATGTGATGCATATAGAGAATAATGTTTTCGATAATGTGTTCAATACAATGATGGATATCAATGACAAATTTAAAGATAATTTAAAAGCTAGAATAGACTTGAAGGATATTTACAGGAGGAAAACACTTGAGTTGAAGGAAGATGAAAATGATAAACTTCTAAAGTTAAAAGCCCCATTCACCTTTACTTTAGAGCAAAGCAGTTTGTGAATGGGTGCACAACCTACGGCTACTTGATGAATATGCTTCCAACCTCAGTAGACATATTGACATGAGATCAGAGAGATTGTTTGGATTGAAAAGTCATGACTGTCACATCTTCATGAAATGTTTGTTGCCCACTTCTTTCAATTCTCTTCAAGATTAAATTTTAAATTCCTCGACCAAACTAAGTATCTTCATCAAGGACTTATGCTCATCAAGTCTGAATGATGAAGCTTTGGTCCATATTGAACATAATATTCCTTTCATTCTATGCAAGTTTGAGAAGATATTTCCTTCAGAGTTTTTCAACTCCATGAAGTATCTGTCCGTGCATTTACAATATGAGACTAGAGGTGGTGGACATGTTCAATATCAGTGTATGTATCCTTTTGAGATATAATTTTGTGCAAATATAACACATCTAATATTATTAGCAAGTTATTAATTCATAATCATACATCATTTAGGTATTTAAATAAACTTAAGATAATTGTAAAGAATAAAGCACGTCTCGAAGGATCAATATGTGAAACAAACTTGATGTAAGTTGCAGTATTGTTAACATCTGTCCATCTTTTATTAAGCTAACTAAGAATAAATTTTGTTATAATTTTTTACATACAACAAGATTTCTACTGGTTGCCAGAGCATGGTACGTACACATCAGAACGAATTTTGAGAAACGTGGAGAAACTCACTTGCAAGACATGTTCATACACATTAGGAGGACAGAGGAGTGACCACTTTGTATTAGAGAGGGTGTATGGACGGAGCTCAATAGTACTTAAGGTAGTCTATATTATATAACGAGGAGGGAGAAGAACAAACCAAATCGAGCTTCTGACTTGCTTCTGACTTCAGGGGCCTGAGTAGCTCCCTCTATACTAGGAGCTCAATTTCACACACTAAGCATAGACGATGATTGATTAGAATTTTAATATATTTTAATAATTTAATTGGTTATGCATGCTAATCTAGGTATATTACAGAAGGAATTATTGGGTAGAGAAATCACTGTTGTTGAGTTGCACAGTCACACCCACAAGCACCAAGAGGACTAGTAGTGGGTAGATGAGCGAGTGAGGAGGGCCTATATAAGTATATAAGGTTACAATACTTAGAGACATATTGTAAGTGATGATTATACGATGATTAATTTAACTTATAAAAATATGAGTAAAATAATACTATTATTTCACTTCCCATAAAAAAAATAAAATTTTCATCAAAAATCATGTCAAAGAGATCATGCAAGAAAATGATGACTTGACAGCTAGCAATCTCCTACTCTACCACCCTAAACAAATTTTATATTTTCAATCCGGAACTTATTCTCAAAAATAAATTTCATAATTAAATCACAATATTAATAACTTAATATTATTCTCTCTCTATTTATATACATAATTTATTGATAAAAAAATATAGAAAGGTTTAACTTATAAAAAAAAGATAAGACATCAATTTATCATCTATTCAAATAAATAGAAGAATCAAATTTCACATAATTCTAAGAAAAATAATAATAGGTACTCTTTCTTTATTCTTTGTTGTGTTTTTTTTTTTATTTTTTTTAATTAGTTATGATTATGAAATCACGAGCAAAAGCTCAAGAAAAATCCTTTTTTGTTTATTTGATTTGGCTAGATGTCCTGTATGCACACATGAATGAGATTAAATTAATTATTTATGCAAGACATGGTTCTAAACAAGTACAAATAACTATTAAGATATTGATGAATGGTGGTGGGGTTGCTGAGTGGATTTAACATAGAAGAGGTGAGCTGGAGGAGAGCAATTTTGAGATCATGCCTAGCTTTGCGTTGGATGAGCTTTTGGAGTTCTTTGACATAGATCCATATGATATGTAGAAATAAATAAAAGTGATTTAATTTTTTAAGACATAAAAATACAATTCTACATTCTTCCAGCTTCTGCTTTTTAAGATTATATCTGTCTATTTCGAGTTTATATATATAAGATTAAAATGCTGATGTTATGTTTTAAATTAGTATTTTATTATATATGCATATTACGAATTTATGAGAATTAAGTGTAAATTGTAATGTTAATTTTGAAGCTTTATTGTAATAAAACTCATAAGATTTTGTTTTGATCATAAGAAAATCTCTTACAAATATATATATGTAATGCATGTTACATGATTTGTACGTATGTTTATTGGGAAGTGGTTCATATGTAGTTTTCGTTTGGGATGGCTTTCTTATTGCTTTTGAAAATAATTTTTATAATTTTTAACTATAAATTTTTTATACTATAAAGGTGCTTTAGAAAACAGTAAGAAATTTTTGTACTAGAATGCTGCTTTATAAAGCAGTAAAAAAGCTGCCCCTTAGGCTTCGTTTTGGATGACTTTTTTATTGCTTTATAAAGTTATTTTTTAGTATAATTTTTTTTTTAAAATCAGGAAAATAATAGTGGTCTAAAGCTGTCTCAAAGAAAATTTGATTGCTTATTACTTAGCCTTCTATATGGTTCTTGTTGATTTCTACCAGCATTGAGACTTAAAACCTTGTTAAGATAATTAAATTCTAAAAATAACCTTTTGTTAAGGATTCTCCTAAAAATATAAAAAATTTTAACTTCTCTATTTGGTAATTGATATATAAAACTAACTATATAATTAAAATCTAAATTATTATTTTTATTAAATTATGCATAGCTCATAATAGATAATTGTATTATAATATTATAAAATTTAAGTTAAAGGTGGCTTAAATTTGATTCGATTTATTTACCATCCAAGACTTGCTAGTAAATAGTGAGAATTATTTATTAAATACATATAAAAAAATATCAGCTATAAGTAGATTTATTATTATTTTTATAAGTATCATCATATAAACTCCAATTTCAGCAAACTTATAATCGATTTGAACGTCTCGAAAAGACAAACCCAACAACACCAAATTTGACCTAATCCGAGCTTAAATAAGTCTAAATCAAGGACCCAATGCGCATTTGAAAGATTCAAATCTGAAATTAATAATCATAAATTTGAATTCATGTAATTGTGGACTTTCTATTCAAATCTTAAAAAAATCATATATTTATAAAACTAACATCCAATTGCCTTTATTTATAATATTAAAAAATAGTGCAACAAAATCATAACCTATATTTTTAACTTTGATTAAATTTTTAACAACTTGGTTATGACATGTACAAATACATAGGTCTGCTTTTGGGCAATGTGCTAGATATGCAAATAAAAAAGATTTTAAATAGTACAATCATTAAATACATAGATCTGTTTTAGGTCTTTCTCTCTATTTATATACATAATTTATTGATAAAAAATATAAAAAAGGTTACCTTATAAAAAACATGAGCAAAATAATACTATTATTTCAATTCTCATAAAAAATAAAATTTTCATAAAAAATTATGTCAGAGAGATCATGCAAGAAAAGGATGACTTGACAGCTAGTAATCTCCTACTCTACCACTCTAAACAAATTTCATAATTTTAATCCGGAACTTATTCCCAAAAATGAATTTCATAATTAAATCATAAATTAATAACTTAATATTATTTTCTCTCTCTCTCTCTCTATTTATATACATAATTTATTGATAAAAAATATAAAAATATTTAACTTATAAAAAAAAGATAAGACATCAATGTATCATCTATTCAAATAAATAGAAGAATAAAATCTCACATAATTCTAAGAAAAATAATAATAGTTACTCTTTTTTTATTCTTTGTTGTGTTTTTTATTTTTTTTAATAAATTATGATAATGAAATCATGAGCAAAAGCTCAAGAAAAATCTTTATTTATTTATTTGGTTTGGCTTGATGTCCTGTATGCACACAGGAATGGGATTAAGTTAATTATTTCTGCAAGTCATGATTTTAAACAAGTACAAATAACTATTAAGAGATTGGTGAATGGTGGTGGGGTTGCTGAGTGTATTTAACATAGAAGAGGTGAGCTAGAGGAGAGTAATTTCGAAATCATGTCTAGCTTCATGTTAGATAAGCTTTTGGAGTTCTTTGACATAGATTCATATGATATGTAGATATAGATAAAAGTGATTTAATATTTTAAAACATAAAAATATCATTCTGCACTATTCCAGTTTCATATAGATAAAAGTGATATATATAATAGAATACTAATTTAAAACATAGCATTTATAATTTAATCTTGTATATATGAACTCAAAATAGACAGATATAATCTTAAATTAGATTAAATTGAGATGCACAGATTCATATGAAATTGGAAGAGTTTATAATGGTGTTTTTATGTCTTAAAAGATTAAATCATTTTTATTTATATCTACATATCATATGGATATGTGTCAAAGAACTCCAAAAGCTCATCCAATACAAACTTTACACATGATCTCGAAATTGCTCTCCTCCAGTTCACCTCTTCTATGTTAAATCCACTCAGCAATCCTACAACCATTCATTAATCTCTTAATAGTTATTTGTACTTATTTAGAACCATGCCTTTCAGAAATAATTAATTTAATCTCATTCCTGTGTGCATACAGGATATCTAATCAAACTAAATAAACAAAAAGGATTTTTCTTGAGCTTTTGCTCATGATTTCATAATCATAATTAATAAAAAAAAGTAAAAAACACAACAAAGAATAAAAAAATAGTAACTATTATTATTTTTCTTAGAATTATGTGAGATTTTGATTCTTTTATTTATTTGAATAGATGATATATTGATGTCTTATCATTTTTTTATAAGTTAAAACTTTTTATATTTTTTAATTAATAAATTATGTATATAAATAGATATATAGAGAGAGAATAATATTAAGTTATTAATATTGTGATTTAATTATGAAATTTTTTTTTAGAAATAAGTTTCGGATTGAAATTATGAAATTTGTTTAGGGTGGTAGAGTAGGAGATTGCTAGCTGTCAAGTCATCCTTTTCTTGCATGATCACTTTGACACGATTTTGATGAAAATTTTATTTTTTATGAGAAGTGAAATAATAGTATTATTTTGCTCATATTTTTTATAAGTTAACCCTTTTTATATTTTTTATCAATAAATTATGTATATAAATAGTGAGAAACCTATAGCAGATATATATATTTAATGATTATACTATTTAGAATATATTTTATTTGCATATCTAGCACATTGCCCTAAAGCAGCTAGACCTATGTTATGGCCAACTTGTTGAGAATTTAATCAAAGTTAAAAGTATAAGTTATGATTTTGATGCTCTATTTTTGGATATTATAAATAGAGGCAGTTGGATGTTAGTTGTAGAAATATATGATTTTTTTTGGAAGTATTGAACAAAAAGTCCAAAATTACATGAATTCATATTTATGATCATTTGGTCATTCAATTTATGATTTGAATCTTCCAAATGCTATTTGGGTCCTCGATTTATACTCATTTGAGCTCGGATTAGGTCGAATTTGGTGGCGTTGGGTTTGTTTTTTCGAGACGTTCAATTCGATTATAAGTTTGATGAAATTGGAGTTTATATGATAATAATAATAATAATAATAACAACAACAACAACAACAATAATAATAATAATAATAATAATAATAATAATAATAATAATAATAAATATACTTATAACTGATATTTTTTTTTTATTTATGTATTCAATAAATAATTCTCACTATTTTATGGCAAGTCTTAGGTAGTAAATAAATTGAATCAAATTTAAGCCACCTTTAACTTAAATGTTATAATATTATGATATACATGTCTATTACGAGCTATGCATAATTTAATAAAAATAATAATTTAGATTTTAATTATATAGTTAGTTCTATATACCAATTACCAAATAGGGAAGTTAAATTTTTTGATATTTTTAGGAGAACCCTTAACAAAAAGTTATTTCTAGAATTTAATTATATTAACAAGGTTTTTATTAAGTCTCAATGTTGGTAGAACCGTACAAATCAACAAGAATCATATATAAGGCTAAGTAATAAGCAATCAATTTTCTTTGAGACAGTTTTAGACAACTATATATTATTTTATTGCTTTCAAAAAAAAATTATATTAAATAATAACTTTATAAAGCGATAAAAAAGTCATCCAAAACGAAGCCTCCTCTATGGAGAGTTTTCTCTCCTCTATGGAGAGTTTGTTATTCTTTGGATTTGAATCAAACTTCTCCTCCTTGACAAATTCTTGTGTATTCATCTTCCTCTTCTTTACAATCATTTGATTTTTAGATAAATCAATCCAAAAAATATGATCTTATATTTTATGTGAGCCCATCTAAGATAAAGATAAATTTAAAAAATAAAATAAAAAATTAGGCATTCCATAAACATGAATACATGAAAATCTATTATACAATTAAGATAGATCATAAAATAAAGGTAAGATCAATCTACTGTAATAAAAGTAGGAAAAAAATTCAGAAAGAAAGTTGTTTGACCATCTTTATTATTTAATTATAAGACTTCCTCAAATTAAAATTAATTAATTTTAATTTGTGTTCTATGTAATATTAAAATTAATTAAAATTAGTTGTAGGTTAAAAAATGTTAAAAAATAATTTTAGTTTTGACTATCATAAAATCAGTTAATATAATTATAAAATGATAAATAATAAGGTTAAGAGAAACCGCATAAATTGAAAATAAACTCACCTTGGGATGTTTGATATCCGGCGAGCAAAACAGTCGCATGTATAGACATTTTTTCATGAGCAAATAAAATTTTTTACAAAGGCAATACGCCATTTCGTGTAGGGATGCGTTGATACGAAGAAGAAATAAGGATAATGGTTCGCGATCAGATGAAGACCTGTCGTTATGAAGAAGAAGGTATAGGAATATAGTTAACAAAATTAACGATGGATATTAAGTTAAGGTTTTTTAACGAACGCTTACGGTTATGTATCGGGAGATTCACAAGCGACACTTTAATAGTAGTATATATATCTTGTAGAATAGTATATAGAACTTCGAGAGAACCACACAGCAGCTGGTGAGGGATCCTCTGGGGGTTCCGCAAATATTTCTGACTACCGCACTTAGTCGCAGGCAGTTGGCGGAATGCAGAAGGGACGAGTTTATAGATTAAGCTCGCAGGCTTACGTGTATGAGAGACCGTCCTCTTCTGCCTCTAGCTACTCTGCAAACAGTCAAGAGAATTTGTATAGCCAACATGTGGCTAACTTGAGAGCTGAGCTAGAACATGTCCGAAAATCACAAGCGAATATGCACGTGCAGATACTGGATGAGCTTCGCAGATTAAGAGCAAATTAGTGAAAATCAACCTGCGCCTACATCGACCGAGTAGGAGAGTGAGGATATAAATTCTGCTTAAATTGTCTTTCTTAGGTTTTTTATGCATTTTGCTTTTTTGATATATAAGAACTATGTTTACTTTAATTGTGTTGTATTAATTGCATAACAGTTGGAATGTGATTGTTATTTGAGCAGTTAGATTGTGATTGTAGAACAGCTTGTTTCTTATGTTTATTTTAGCAGCGTTTGCTTAAATATTAACATTATTAACTACTAAATTTAGCATTATTAACTGATATTAGGTGTTTTTTTTTTTAATTTATGCTACAAGTTTTTGGCAGATTTGCGGCGGAATTTCTACTGTAAATAACGAAACGATGTAGCTATATCGTATATTGCGACGAAAATATCTGCTGCTAATTATGTCGCAAATGGCAACGGACAAGCCTCCGTAAGATCGTCACAAATTGCGGCGGTATTTCCACCGTAATTAGCGTCGGAGTTAGTGGCGGCTGGATAAAATGAACACATTGTTTTCTTGACTTTAACTCCATCGTAAATTCATTGCAAAATATTTGCGACAAATTATTTCCGACGCAAATACTTTTCCTACGTGATTTTTAGCGTTGGAATGTATTCCGCTGCAAAGCTAAATTTGCGGCGGATTTTTCCGCCGAATATAGTTTACTTTCCTGTAGTACAGTGAGGACAAAAGTTGATGCAATCAATAAAAAAATATAAGATTGTAATTTAAAACAAACTTGTCTTCCTTAAACATAGATGAACATAAGCACATAACACAACAATGCTTACAACTTACAAGCCAACAATACTTTCAATTTAGAAAAAAAAAAACAACACAACTTTAGAACACAACACCTTACAACTTATATAAATTATGAGAAGAATGATACAGATGGGGTGGAAACCGTGGAGAGAGAAGATGAGGTAGAAAATCGAGACGAAATAGTAGAGGGAAAGGCGTAAGGAGGCTAGCTCGCAAGTTAGAAAAAAACCCGCAAGTTTTACAAACAAAAATTCATTATTTTCCACTCTATCCTTTCATAAGGAAATCAGCTCCAATTTATAGAAGAAATAAGAGGGAATATCATTTAATAGATCACATAAATGTGCCCCAAATCAGCCACTAAAAATCACCAAAACATCCCACATTTAAAGCCTCATGCATAGCAATCAACAATGAGGAAAATGAGCAGCCAACAGCATTCAAAACAGCAAGATAGCAGCATGGGGAAAAACAGCCAGCATAGGGAAGACCAAGCATCACTTGGGGAAGTCCAAACAACATTTAGGGAAGACCAAACAACACTTAGGGAAGTCCAAACAGCATATAGGAAAGACCAAATAGCATTTAGAGAAGACCAAACAGCACATAGGGAAGACCAAACGACATTTTGGGAATTCTAAACAGCAGCAGGAATGAGAAGACAGCAGAAAAACGGAAAGATAGCAAGGAATTTCAGCAAAACAGAAGAAAAATTCATCACACAGCAGGGAACATTGAGAAGTCATACAAGGAAAATATAGAGTAGGATATCTTGATTGCATCAAAAGATCTCCTGTAGCAATATTTTTGGTGTTGGTACTGTTTTCCATTGCGGACAGAAGATGGTTTCAGTTGATTAAAGAAGGATGTGATATGAAGTGTGTTAAGACAAAGTGTCACACCTTATATCTGAAAGACAGTAGGAACATGGCTAATGACACCATTAGATAAATTTTGAAAGTTAAGTTTAGTCAAAGCTGTTTTGTATTACAAAGAAAGAAATTTACATGAAGCAATTCTTTATTAAAGGAATATAAAAAGTTAAATGCTAACAATCTAGCATTAAGTGAACCTGAGCATCTCACTAATGAAAATAAAGGGAATAAAGAATACTGAAAAACTAAATAAAACCTAACACGGTTGTCTTAAATAAAGAAACTATTATAGAAGTAACACTCAACACCGAGGAAAATTCTACAATTGTTGAAGCATTTCTTGTGATTACAGTCCACCAGGGAACCTGGTCAGATTTGTAATAATAATATATGATGACTTTCCTAGACAAACTCAATATGTGTTTTTTTTTATTGAGATGATGGGGCATGCCATATGTAATATGATCAATAGAAATGACATGATTAACAAAGCATATTATTATTTTACCTATTGTGATTATGCATCTATTGAAGCAATTCTTTATGACAATTAGTAGAAATATCAATTATTGGACACTGGTACTTATGTAATAGCATTCATAAACACCATAAAAAATGAGAGTCAATGCAATAATTAACACATAACATACTGTACCAATATTAACACTTGAATAATTATTAATAAATAAGTGCAGTTTTTTAAATACACGGTAATCTTATGACAAGTGTCAACTAAAATGCCCCCAACAAGGAAGCATGTATTTATCTATAAATAAGAATTGCCTATCTTGAGGCACAGTACTTGAATCCTATGCTCCTCTAGCATTTAGAACTGACACCAGATGATAATGAACCCAAAAACCCGAAAGAACTAAAATATAAATGAACCACATATGCCTAAATGCTTGTATGTCTTGAACTTCAATGGTCAATTAACTAATCAATATTCATAGAAATAAGATAACTAAATTCTAATCATATATTTATTCCTAGACCGCTAAATAGCCTAAATCAACTCATACAATAGGTTAATACGTTATTGGGCTATTTAAATAGTTAAATAGTTGTAAGCATGAATCATCCTAAGCGTAAAACATTAACCATATTTGAACTGGATGAAAAGAAATGAAATAAAATTAATTGAGGGAATAAAAAGAAGAGTAGAGCAAAATAAATAAAGATGATGTAACAGTAGTGACATTCCAACTCATTGGCGTTTGCTGCGGCAAACGTGATGAAGAAGCAAAAGAGAAAGGAGGCATGACACAATTCTAGTAATATTGAGGCTTTATATCCCTTTCCCTAGTAAGTTTCGCGGAGAAAGAAAAGGACTACAATCGCAGCAACTCAGCATTTGTGACCGAGGAAAAAGCTTGTGATGTCTGAATGGAGAGAGATTGGTAAAATGGGAAGAAGTATGCTCGTTGGCATCAAGATATGGGCAAAGGGATCATTATATGATGAGGTGATGTGGCATTTATGAAATTGTTTATCTTAGGAGTATAGGTTGTTACACTAATCCATATAAGTTGCACATCATTTTTCTTTTTATGCATTTTACATTTTAAACATTCCTTAAACACAGTCTAGCTGTAGCTGTCTTGAATGAATTTTGTTTTTTAATAAAATATTTGTTTTACAGCGAGTATATCTCTTTGATGAGTTTGTTGGTTTTGCATTACAGAATTGAGGTATTCAAGGAAAGCTTTATTCATGTGGTGAATTCCTTTTACATTCTTCAGGTTTATGTCTAGAGTAACGATTGCGTTCCTTGACTTTTCACTTCTAAATTATTGGTTTCAGAAGATTTGATTACGATTTTTTTTGTTCCTATCAAACTATTAATAAATTATTCAATGCACAAAATTCCCATATTATTGGTCACTACAACATTGCAGAACCTATGGCAATTATTTTTATGGATTGCTCTAATAGGAAAGAAAATGCTTTCAACCTAGGAAAAATATGATGAACGACAAAGTAACTATAAAAGATAAATCAATAGCCATAAAAGAGAACATCAAAATTTATACAGTTTGGCTTAAATAAGCCTATGTGCACGACTAGAAATAAATCAAATAACTCACTAAATTTCAAAATTGATGTACTTCATACAAAATTATAAATATAAAAAATATACTACTTTGTCTAGTTGAGCAAAAATGCAATCATATGCTAGAAAGATGAGGGCTAAACAACTCTACTTACAAACACCTAAATGTCTTTTTCTTTCTTTCTTGGATGATGCCCTGCTTCTCTCTTTCTTCTTCTCTGCTCTCTTTGTGACTTTTTATTATGGAATGCTCTATAAGCGGGAATTATATGGGTTTATATTGTTAAGAGTTCACCTTGTAACATCAACGATCAACCTATGTTGAAGACTTTGGTAGCCTCCCATGTAGACTTTTGTGGTAACATCTATTTATGATTTCATGGTAGCCTCCAGTTAGTACTTTATAATAGCTATCAATCTTATAAAAATAAATATCAAGTAGTATCTAAAATAATTAATGAAATTATACTCTACACTTAACAATCTCTTACTTATCGTCTAGAATTTCAATATGCTAGCTTAATTATCATGTTTGAATACCTCTCTGTACAACACCTTCATGTTATCAACCGTGAAGTTTAATTGATGTGGCAATATCTCAGTCCATCAATGTCAAAGTTGTCAAAATTTATCTAAAATTTTTATTGCTCTTTTATCCTCTATTTTTACCTACGATGCAATGTCCATTTTTCCTTTGGAACCTCCCACTTATATAAATTTTAACATTCAATACTCTTTCATAATCATCAACAATGTAGCCCCCACTTTAGTTCTATTTGACATTATATACTTTGTACCATTCTTATTTTGTTAAGCTGCTACCATAGTTGTTGAATCCAACGCTGGTATTGCACTCTAAAACATATAGAGTCCCCTAATTCTATTTATCTTCAAGACAAAAAATGCACCCTTACAGACGTTATAGGCATCATTATCACCAAAGAATATATATATGGTGCAAACCTAAAAGCACTTAAAGATATTAGCTTCTTTTTTTAAATTTGATGCAGGCTTGACTACAACCAATGATATAGTTACATCAACTTGTTCTTTTAATTTCAAAATGCCAGGATCTTCAATCTTGCACATAGCTCCTTTTCTTGCATAAACAATACAAGAAAATTTTGACTTGAATGCAAAAAATATATATTTAAATTAGAGCACAATTGATTAGAACATGACGAGTCTTGAAGCTATTGCTCTTTACACTTGTTATCTTTGGTCACTAAAGAGTATCACTGATGTAGGAATAGCATGTGAAGACTTGCATTATGAAATTAAATATAAGTTCAATTTAAAATCAGAAGGTTATTAATCATGGGAATGCGTAAAACAAGATTAAAAAAAGTAAGAAAGACAATCTACAAATAGCAATTAACTACAACCAAAGTTTTAGAATTCATGAAAGATAAATCAAGTCAACAACTTAACTAACATGGGTTGGCAAAAAGATCCAACATATAACATAGATCAATCACTACGAGAACCATGCACTCAATGATTTAAGAAGCTAGCGGATTTAAATTAACAGGAAAGTAGTGATGCCACAGAGAATTGGACTTCAAATCTATCTACTTAAAGTCTTAAATGTATAAAGTAAGAGTAGAAAGACTTAGGTATTTGCGTCACAGGAAGCTTCTTTCAGATGTGGTGTGGTCTTGACCGGTTAATCTTCAAAGGGTTGCTCCGTTGTGCCTTCCTTGTGTCTTGTTTTATAGTGGAGAAGAAGAAAGGCTGGCTGAAATTTGGAAGGAGGGAGGCCACAGTTTTTGCTATTTGGGGGAGATTAGGTATGGTGTGAGTTTAATTAGAGTGGTGGGGCTTAGGGGAATGGGAGAGAGTGGGATTGAAAATTAAAAAAAAAAAGTTTTAGGAAAGAGAAAAGATAATTTGCAATTAATGGGTCAACTTCCCATTAATTAATATGAAGAGTTTCAAGAGTGGGCCAACCATGGGGATAGGGAAGGGGTTGTGGCTTTTCCAATTTCCAACTAATTTTGAGAATGAAAAATAAGAAGATGCAATTAATGGGTCAACTTCCCATTAATTAACATGAAGAGTTTCAAGTGCGGGCCAAACATGGGGAAAGGGGAAGGGGTTGTGGCTTCTCCAATTCCCAACTAATTTTAAAAATGAAAATAATGAGAGTCAATTAATGGGTCAACTTCCCATTAATTAATATGAAGAGTTCCAAGAGACAAGTGAGGTCCAATTGGAATCCCAAAAGTTAAAATGCCAGATTTGGGAAATTTTGGATTGGGAACTTGGATGGGGAGGTGGTGGTGGTGGTGGCCTTGCTGTGGGCGATGGAAGGGGAAAGGGCGGGGTTGACCGACAGTTAGGGAGGAAGGAGGAGGGAAAAGGGAAGAGATACAAGGAGAAAACCTAGATCTCACCTTAATAGGCTGTTGGGTACTTCATTTGCCTTCTCCTAAGGCTTCACCACTCCACCACACTCACTCTCACACAAGAGAAGAGGGCTGAAATCAGAATTCATTCAAAATAAGCATCATCCTCTTATAAGGGGGGAGAGAGCCATATAGGCTACACCACATGACAAGAGAAAAGATACAAATGCCTTTGGGATTACAACATAACATAAAGGAAAAGTTCACAAATGCCATTGGGCTTACAACATGACATTAGGAAAAGTTCACAAACTAAATTAAATCTCATACAACACACACAACTAATAATATAACGATTCAATCGTGGCCATCGATCTACGGCCCCTTCTATGATAAACCTTCCATACACTGATGTCCCCATCAATCACCAATTTCGTAAGTACATTTACTGTACTTGCATGAGGTGGCTTATTCTTTTGTGGTTGTTATTTGTTTCTTGCTCTCTTTTCTTTAAAGCAAAACAATTCTTCTTTGTGTCACGTCTTCTTATAATAGAAGTGATCTCTTCTTTTAATAACAGAAGTGATCTCTTTGAATTTATTCTAAGATTTACTATTGAATTAACAAGAAGAGAACCCTCACTCATACGATCTCCTTCTAATATGCAATGAATTTTTAGCTAGTTTTCACTTCTCCTAAGCTTATAAATAATCTCTTTTAAAAGAAGTAAATTATTGACATCCTTCAAACTTGTTATATCACAATCATATAATATGGTATCTTAAAAGTGCTTGTAGGAGAGGGGCAAATAGTATAATTGTAAGAAAGTTTGATTATTATAATTAACTGTCAAATCAATACTCCTTATATTTTGAATGATAGAATCAAATTCTTCTGAATGTTAGCATATAGGCATACCTTCATGTATACAAAGTAAATAAAGTCTTTATTTCTAATTAAGTTTGCTGGGGAGACTTTAGATCATATACAAAGACTTTAGTTGAAGCCATAAGCCTTCTACACTTGTCTTATCTAAAACTTTTGTCAAGACCTCATCTGTCAAATGCAGCTAAATCAATGAGAAAGCCTTCTCATTATTATTATTATTATTTTTATTTTTATTTTGCTTTACTCTACATTTTCCTTTCTATTTCAGAAAACTTTCAAGTTACAGTCCCAGATGTAACAAAAGCAACCTGGAGACCAATAGTCTTGGAATGTGACAAAACTGTGGTTGTTGAATTTTGGGCCTCTTGGTGTGAACCATGTCGTGTGATCCATCCTGTAATCAGCAATTTATCGGAGTCATACAAAGAAAAGATAAGATGCTTCAAGATCAACACTGATGAGAACCCAGACATAGTTAGTGAATATGGAATCAAAAGCATCCCAACTGTTGTGATTTTGAAGAGCGGTAAGGTGGTAGAAAAAGTTATAGGGGCTGTTCCGGAAACTACCCTCATCACATTTATTGAGGAACATTTGGATAAATAATTTGTATGCACCTCTTCCAAATTTGGGGGATGCATATTGTGACTTCTTATAACAACCTTTTCATTCGTTATCTGTTCTTACTGATGGAGGATATAGCTGGCTGAAGCTTCGTTCATGATGCAGAGGGTTTTGCCATTGCTGCTGAGAGTTTTGGGAGCTACAAATGACAATTTCTCGAATCTTTTGTTCTGGTAGGTTCTTTGCCTTTGCTGAAATTGAATTTTTGGTTGGTGTGATAATGCTCTGCTTAAATTTGGTTTGTGGGAAGATAATTTTGATTCAAAACTGTTGTGCCATGCAATATTTAGGCTTTATTTGGGACGGCTTACTATTTTTTTAGAGCAACTTTTTTATAAAAAAATTAAAATTTTCTATTAAAAAACTGCTTTAAGAAGCATAAAGAAAGCCATCCCAAATAAAATCTTAAGCTTCATTTGGGATGACTTTTTTTATTGATTTTTAAAACAACTTTCTAGTTTAAAATTTAAAATTTTATACTAGAAAGTTATTTTAAGAAGCAACAAGAAAGCCGTTCCAAACGAAGTCTTAGGTTTCGTTTGGGACGGCTTTTTTATTGCTTTCTAAAACTGAGTTTTAGTACAAAAATAAAAAATTCTGTACTAAAATTCTGTTTTAAAAAACAGTAAAAAAATCGTCCCAAACGAAGCCTTAATTTATTTCCATTCTTATGTTTCTAAGCGTCAAACAATGCAGATGTGAATATAAGATATTCTTTAAGAGAAAAGTTATCATTATCCTCTCATTTAAATATCTGTGATGTGTCCTTAAAATGTAGCAGCAACTCCATTTTCTTCAACATTTGGAAAATCAGTAACAGTGTGATTTTCAGTTTTAAAATCATTTAGACTTCATTTGGGATTGCTTCAGACTATTATTTTTCCCTTGCTTTCAAGAGACTTTTTACTAAAAAATAACTTTACAAAATAATAAAAAAATCGTCTCAATCGAAGCCTTACAGTTTTCTTGTTGCTTCTTAAAGCAGCTTTCTAGTAAAAAATAAATTTTATGTACATGAAAGCCGCTTTAAGAAGCAGCAAGAAAGTTGTCCCAAATGAAGACTTAGGCTTCGTTTGGGACGGCTTTTTTATTGCTTCTGAAAATGGAATTTTCGTACAAAAATTAAAAAATTTGTATTACAACTCCGTTTTAAAAAAGCATTAAAAAAGCCATTCCAAACGAAGCCTTAATTGTTATTTGAACTAGGCCATCTTCATCTCCACTTGATTTATAAATATTAGTTGTCTTTTTCATTTTCATATATGTATGAAACTAATTGATCCAAGCGATATTTTGGGTCATGCCATCACTTGTCCTTCGTCTTCTACTGGCAGAGCAACTCGTCATTTTGCATGAAGACTCATTTAGTTGGATGAGGTTTGAATATAAATATTTTGAAAGTAAAGAATTTGTTATTATATTAGTTGTTTGTTCTTAGAAATTAACATTGACTTATTGACTTACGAGTTTTGAAAGATTCATTCAACTTTCTCCACAGTAATAATTTTAATTTTACACATAAAATAATTAAAAATAAAAATACTGTTTTTCTAAAAGATAATTTATAATCACAATCATGCAAACATCCCTCAAGTGTTAGAGTCCTTTCATTGTTTAAAGATAATAGACTTTTTTTTTTTAATAAAATATTGAAATATATTATATCTATTATTTACTTTGATGCCATACACCATTGCTATTTGTTTACTTTGATGCCTTTGTTATTTATTCTACACGCCTTTTGTAAACTAGCACTAACATTCTGTGGCCCCAATATTATATGTTGCCCATGGCTCGTTGGCGTCAACATTGGCCCATTTGTCTTTTCAAAATGCACTGTCTCAATTATGAAAAATTATTACATGCGAAGCTTGTACGCATTAGAGTCCTATGTCCGAACTCAACACGTAATAATTTCTTCTCAACTACACGTATTCATAAAGAAAGATTATTTTGTGCAGAATCCGAACGTGTCCGGAGTGATGTGAAGGTCAATCTGGATGAGCTATGTCACCTAATGCAATGTGCATTGGGTGATGTGGCACATCCGGATTGACCTCCGGATACGTCCGGACACCACACCTAATAACTTTTCATTCTTAAAACAGATTTTGCGTGATATCAGATTTAATGCATAAATATTCTGACAAAAATTATTTTGAGTACTTTGAGATTTAAAATAAATCAAAAATTGTATTTAATTAGAACCTCAAACATGATAGCTTTAATTAGCTTTTTTTTATTATCACAAGCTACCACATTTAATAAATAACCAATCGGAAGTGATTTGCGAGATAAATTGTCGCGAAATATGCATAATAAGCTCCTGCCTCAAAATGAGCAAAATTAAAAGCCATTTGATTGAGAATAAAAAATAATAATATTTTATCAAACAATTAATAATAAATTTTGTAGAATATTATATCAAAAAAAAATTTATTTTAAGTTATCTGACTTTTACTTCTGATCATTGGTTTTGTATTTTTTTTAGCAGATTGTTTGGTTTGAAGTAAAATATGTGTAAAGTAGTTTAAATCTATCGGATATTTTGTTTGAAGTAAATCAAATGCAATATAAAATTTTGATGTGCCTGAAATTTATCTTCTAGTTTTATTTTTGATGTATTTGAAATTTTTCGGATTTGGACGATTCCAAATATATTAGAACTTTATTGCAATCTGCCACACACCGACCATCGTTGTAATCAACGACTGCTGCCACCACCGTCGATTGCCACCACTTTCGGCAATTGTCGCCACCACTGCCGGCCATCGCCACTAACCACCCTATATTTGGACTTAACATTGCATTTATTTAACTCCAAGAAAAAAAAATCTATGTATTTATTTTACACTCATCAAAACAAATTCCAAAGTATTTCAAATAAATTGCATTACTTTTATATTGCATCATTTTCCGGCCATTCACATTGCACCTTAGTGAATCAGAGCTCCTAATTTAATGACAGAGCATTAATTATAAATAAAAGTAAAATTAAAGCTAACATTTACTAAAACAAAACAAAAATAAAGTTATTTAATTAAAGTTAAAGCTTCATTTGGGATTGTTTTCTTATCAATTTTAATACAAATATTCTTTGAATTATAAATTTTTATAGCTGAAAGTTGCTCTAAAAAGCAATAAAAAGCTATCCCAAATAAAATCATAAAAAATTTTTGCATTAAAAAAATTACTTTAAAAAGTAATAAAAAACTATCCCAAATAAAACTTTGGACCACTTTCTCACTGTTCTTCATTTGAGATGATTTTATTATAGCTTCTTAAAATATTTTTTTAAATATTTATATTAAAAATTTACTTTAAAAATAATTTAAAAGCCGTACCAAACAAAGCCCAAAGTTAAATTATTATTAGAGCAATAGTTATAAAATTACGTCGAGTTTTTTTTTTTTTTTCCTTTCTCAAAATTAATATTTGTTTATAAATTTTCCTGCAGAAAAGTATCGGATGGAATATGGCAGCAAATGCCGAACCTAATTCCGAGCCTCAGGCTGTTAAGAGGATATTGAAATGGGGACAAAATTACGGAGAGCGACTTAAGCGCGCTTTTAAGATATCGTAATAAAAAAAATTAATCTGAATTAATTTAAATTTATTTAAATTAATATATAATAAAACAAAATAAAATTGTTTTAAAATAAATCTTAAAATTTATTTTGATAAAAAATAACTAAATATTTAAAAATAAAAATTTTCTGCAAATTCTTTAATATGTGAAGCCAAATCCTCATCTTTCTTCTTTAATAATAATCCCCCGTCGAAACCTTCTTTGTTATGCTGTTCCTTCGTACTACGATAGCTTCGCAAATTAACCGCAACGATACAATATCCGAAAACCGAATCCGCATCGAACGACGGCTAACTTCTTCTTACTGACTTGGAACATAAGTACCTCAGGGCCAACGAACCCTCCTTTAGCTTTACAGTTTTCACGCAACCCGCTGTTCACTCCCTCCACCTTTTTACTCTTTCTCTCTCTCTCTCTACTTTGACTGGTGTCGCTGGGTTGCCGATGGGAGGAGGACCGCTTGGAGCGATCATCGGGAGGTATCCCGCAGCGGCGAACGGCGGCGGTGGTGATGGCGAGAGGACAATGGGAGGAGGGATCATATGGCACAACCGGAAATGTAGGGATGTGGTCTTCTTGGTTCTCTTCATTGCCTTTTGGGTAGCCATGATCGTCAACTCCAGCTTTGGCTTCAACCAGGGAAACCCCCTGAGGTGAATCTCACAATCTTGCTCTTAATCCTCTTTAATTGCAGGAGCTCGAGTAGGAGTGTAAGGTTTTGGGGAGAAATGGGGTTGGTTTTTAGTTTCTTACTCTGGTTTCTGTGATTATTTGTTGGAAGGCGGTTAAATTCGTGCTATTGCTGTTATTTAGGGGTGGACAATGTTTTTTCTCAAAAGCGAAAGTTAGATGTGGTATTGTAGATAAACAAAGTAACTGACGAGGGTAAAGATATTTTAATTTATTTTTTGGTAAAAAAAGATTTTTTACTTGTGCACGTCCCTTTCTATTTTCTGGTTAAGCTATCTCTTCACAGTCGTGTTGTAAAAAAAAAAACTTACTTTTGAAGGAATTGATGGTTATTCTAGCTGTTTGATCTTGCTCCTTGAATGAGTTTTTCAAAAATCCGGAAACCTATAGTGTCTTTGTTGTTATTTTGCGGCTTATGTTATTTGCGGATGGTTTATGAGACACTGGCAACCTGGTGACCTTGGTGTTTAGGTTTAAAAAGTTTACTTTCTGGATGGTCGTGTTTATGCGGAAGCAAGTTTACGATCTGTTGGTTTGTTTGAGATTCCAATGAATGGGTTTATCATGTTATGATAGACCGCAGTTAGTTGGAGGTTTGTGGAGTATCTTGTACAATGAGATGTTAGGTTTATGGAGCAATGAGATTTGAATAATAAGATGTTAAGTTGTAGATGAGGAAAGGTTTTATCCCTTGGCATGCCCAAAAAAAAAACCACTTAACATCCTTGAATCTTAAAGCATATTGTAGGTTTTGGACCATTAATGTTTTGGGGGAATTACATACATAACACTCAAAGTTTGACTATTAATGAAACTAACTCCATGTCATTTTCTTGAACTATTGAACTTGTGTATTTGCACGTGTCACGATCAAACCATTAGAAATTTGACAAAAGTGAAAAAAAAAAATATTGGTTGGGATTTTGTTATGAATTTTGATATTTGAGGGATAATTTGTAAAATGGATGTAGTAGGGCGTTCACTTTGTAAATAATTAAGTTTCAAGTGCTATTTGAGTAATTGTCCAACAATAACAATATCAAGTCTATCTCACTACGTGGAGTCGGCTACATGAATCCTTTTTCTCCATTATCTTGTTACGAGCAAATTCTCATTTAAATCTAATAAAAAATGTCATTTCCAATATTTTCTAACCAAGTCTTGTAGGTCTATCTCTACCTTTCTTAACATATGTCAAATCTAATACATTTACTCTCCTAACCGGATGATTAGAATGCCAATTTTTTATGTGACCAAACCAAATAAGGGGCTCTTTCTAATCTTATCTACCACTAGAACTACTCCAACATTCTGTCTCTAAGAGTAAACTTACTAATCCACCTAAGCATCATAATCTCTGAAGCACTTAACTTAATTTTATGCTTCTCTTTTAGTGGCCAACATTATGTTTTGTAAAGCATTGCAGGTCTCACTACCATCTTATAGATTTTCCCTTAAGTTTGAGATATACTTTTCTATCACACAATACGCCCGATGCATTCGTCCACTTTAACCATATAACTTTAATTCTATTAATAATATCCTCATCTATTTCACCATCACTATGAACAATAGACCCAAGATATCTAAAATGTGTACTCTTATTAATGACTTGATCTCCCAAATTCACAATCCCCCCATTGCATCTATTACTACTAAAATTACACCCCATGTATTCGGATTTAGATCTATTCAAATGAAAATCGTTAGACTCTAAAGTTGATCTCCATAATCCAAGTTTCCCTTCAACTCCCTCTCTAGTCTTATCAACAAGAAAAATATCATCAACAAAAAGCATACACCAAGGCACATCCTCTTGCAAATGTCTAGTAGGAACATCCATGACCAAAGCAAAAAGAAATGGCTTAAAGCTGATCCTTGATGTAATCCAATTGAAATACAAATATACTTGGTCAAACAAACTTGTATTTGAACACAAGTAATAGCTCTTTCATACATATCCTTAATGTCTTGAATATAAGCATTATTAACCCCTTTCTTTTCTAGAATTCTCCAAAGCACTTCTCTTGGAACTTTATCATATGCTTTCTCTAAATCAATAAATATCATATGTAGGTCTTCCTTGTTCTCTTTGTACTTCATCAAATCTTTCAAGTAATTGTCCCTAATGCTTTTTTTTTGGTGGATTTGCTTTTAATTATAGCTCTTGAAGAAATGTTGGATGGCTATTCAAGCATGCAATCCATGCAAATCCTCTTTTAACAATGAAATGAGAGAAGAAAGAGAAAATTATCAAAGTTTGACAAGCTTATCACCGAGGAATTGATGGACATGCAGGGGTGGGATTCAAGCATGCAAACCATGCAAAACCACGCATAACAATAAATTGAGATGAGGAGAAAGCAAAAAATTTCAAATTCTGACATGCTAATCTCCACATATTTCTTTGTGAAAACCATTCATGTTAAGAATTGAGTGATGTACATATATATATATATATATATATATATATATATATATATATATATATATATATATATATATATATATATATATATATATATATTAAGAGCACTCTTTTTTGTTCCATGCTACGGTTTATACCCCAATCATATAGGAAAATATATTAACTAATAGATCTAGTCATAGATAAGATAAGTAGATATAAGCTTCTTGCTCACAAAAGATAACCTCCTCTGCCAACCCTCATTCCTTGGGGCTGCTAGTAGGTGGGTGTTGACTGTTGACCTGTTGCTTCTGCGTTTGGTGTCTAGTATTCTAAAGCATATGAGCCACAAATCCAACAAAGAACAAAGAAGTTCATACTAATGACACGTTATATTGCACGTTATTGTTACTTCTCAAATTAATGGAATTTCCTGAATGCAGTGCAGATTATTATATTTAACATTAATATTTTTTGTTTACATGTCATTGAATATCTTGTGAAAAATTCGAAGGTTTGCATCTAATATGTGGCTAAGCAGCCATGCTTCGCTTTATCTTAACCTACCTTTAATTTTTGTGATTGGCATTTTAAATGTCTCATTTTTGTTCTTCTCTTTAGTGCTTTCCATAAGGCACGTATAAGATTTTTGCAAGTGTTTATTCTTTGATTCTCACTTAAATCTATTATTTACAAAATCTCGCATTGCAGCTCTTCCATTTCTCCTCAAATTCAAGCTTTAAATGTAGTTTTTTTGCTAATTTTTTAGATCAAACCATCTAATGAAATGGAAATATCTTATTTAGGCTCACATATGGGTTGGATTACAAAGGAAATGTGTGTGGGGATAAGCATGCTAACCCAGATCTTCGGGAATTGGAGATTAGATATTGGGTGAACCCTAACCAAGTTTATGAAAGTGGTCTTAAGGGCAGTCAGTTTACACTTGGCGATGTTAGAAGCATATGCTTAATGGAATGCCCTATTCCATCTGAAGATGGTCTCAATTGGGTCTGTGATTATCCAGATGGAGATATTCACATCTCAATTGATGATTGGATTGATAGAGACTATGATTATTATGAATTCCTGACACCTGAGATGAGGAATAGCTCTCTTCAGCTCCAAGGGCCCTGCTACCCAGTTATCTTTCCAAGCGTAAATGGTGAGTATGGCAGCATGAGTAGACTGACATGTATTTATTCCCCATAACACCTTATGCTTGGTTTTCTTCTGGGCAATATATGACCATTGCATGCTAGGCATTTACATGCGTGAGCTCAACTTATCTATCATTATGACTGCCTCATGCCAGTAGTATAATATATCGAGATGTCCAATTTTGAAGTTATAACTATCCAATTTTTATGTTAATTTCTCGTAACTTTATTGCTTTTTTAACATATCAGTTTATTGGAGTTGCCAATTCATAGCACGTGCATCCAATGCATCTATGCGACATTGGCAACAGATGGGTGGAGTCAACATAAATGAAAACATATTAATCGATAAGACAATCCACAGGGCAATAAACTCCCGGTCATCTGTCCTGAAGGTTAGCCAATGCTTCATATTTATCCCTCTGAAATTCCTTACATTATATATTTTACTTCTATTTTTTTTCCTTGGAGATTCTATTAATATCATTTTCTTGGAAATTTCTTTTTTATTTTGTTGAAAGAATGGGTTTTGTAAAGTGGGCGACAAAAATTTTCTTCATATCCAAAATGAATTTTGTTAATTTTTTTGTCTAATTATTGATTTTATATGGTTGCTGACAATTCCATTTATTAGAAAGAAACTATTGATAGTTGTTTTTGTTGTATGTCTTACCTGTAAAAAAACATTCTACAGAGATATGTTGCAGATATTGGGAAGGCTTGGCCAGTGTTGATAGTTTGTGGAGGGATTGTACCACTATTTTTATCTTTGATCTGGCTATTAATGGTTCGTCATTTTGTTTCCGGAATGACCTGGATAACTGTGATTCTCTTCAATGTTTTGATAATATCAATCACAATGTTTTATTATGCAAAAGGTTAGTATTTACTTCTTCCAATATTATTTTATTCTAGAAAGTATTTTTATATCTTTATGCAATTTAACTATTGATGGTGGCATGTACCTTTCATTTATTGGAATGGTGGTGTTGTTTTATATTTTTGTGCTATCCATGTTCATTAGATATTAGTTTATTCTTTCCACCTATGTTCTTGTTGAGCCTAAACAAGAGGCATCTTCTGAGAAGCCTTCAATTCTAAAATGCGACTAGACAAAACAAGAGGCAATGTCTTGTCATCTCTATTGTTTGGTTGCCTTGATGAGTCTTGTCTACTTATACTACAGTCGAGCAACGTTCATAACTAATGGCTACAATGTTGAGTCCACGTGATAGAGTGGACTTTGGTGCATAATACTTGATGATATTGAAAAACCTGCCATTTGAGGGGAAATTGATCATTGATACGGAGATTTCTTAAAGGAAAGAGAGATTAAAGTCACCCGATGCTTTGAGCTTAATCCCCCATATAAATGAAAAATATTTTAATTTACAAATACCTAGTGCTTAGCCTTTACCCATATACTTGAGCTTTTGGATAAAAAATGAGTTAAAAGATTAGTGTATCTAACCTGACTTCAACTTCCCTTGGGTTCATTGTCCCTAACACATGACACCATTGCAGTTTTCCCCTTTTTTTTCCATTATGGAAGGTTCTACTCTATAAGTTTTGAGCCTTTTTATGTGAGAGTGAAAAAGAGTGGAATGAATATGTTTGATTTGAGATATATAATATTTATTGACAATCTTGACTTCTAAAAAAATTATTGGTGGAGATGTCAATCGAGATTTGTTAACCTTTTTGCAATAGTTGTGTTAGGAGGTAATATTGGTGAGTATTCATTTTTTTAACAAGTCTTTGCTAAGAATGTTATAAGGGATGCCATATCGGCTTGCTAAGTGTGCAAGATTGGCCAATGACTAATATATAATGTTCATATCAAAGAGCACGTTGTCTTAAAGATTTATGCGCAATTGGTGGTTTGATGGAAATGTTTTGAGTTGGCAAATTAGAGTGGATCATGAATTCATTCATATCGTGACTCGTTTGTCTAATCTTGAGTTCTAGATTAGTTTAGGCTTGATCACCTATAGGGGGCTCATATCAAATTTTACTTCTTAACTCAAATTGTTTAGACCTCTTTATTGAGGCACCATGTAGTGTGGGTGATAAAATCAAACGGTGCCACTTTGGATTGTAGGTGAGCCGAGTTGGCTCAAATTTGAGCTTGCATGTTAAATGAGCTTGAGTTCAAGCTTGACGAGAATCAGCTCGTCGACTAACTTGATTACAGTAGATATTTTTTGTCCCACAATTTTAAGTATTCATACTAATAATTGATCGTTCAATCTTCATTGTTCTTCATTTTTCTCACTTAGTAAACCAAAAGATGCAGGATAATGCCCTTCCATTGTATAAAATTACTACACCCAAAAACATCTAACTTTTAACCCCCCACCCAAAAAAACCTAGATGTCACTTTACATTTCCCATATATTTATCTTCACAGCGTATTAATAGGATTGTCTACTCTATAATGTGCTTGTAACTTTATAGAGTTTTCTGTTTTTATTCGCTATCTTTCTTCAATGGCCTAGAGTATCATGAACTCCTGTTCTTCTTGGCTTCTGCTAGGCTCATCAATTCAATGCCTTCTCCAATGAGCTCACCGATACTTTCTTCATTGAGCTCATTGATGCTCCTCTAAGAAGCTCTCGTCACGATTTCCTCCACCGAACTCTTGTTGATCCATCTCCAATGAGCTCGCATTACAACTTCCTCTTGACTCGAGCTTTTAACTCATTTTATGGGCTCGGCTAAAGCTTGAGTTCGAGCCATTTTTTTATTGATGAATCAAGCTTGAGTTTACTATGAATCACGCTCAAGTCGACTCATTTGCACCCCTAGTACCACTTTTGCTTTGTTTTTTCTAGCCTCTTAGGGTTAAGGTTTTCCATGATCATAGGAAGGACAAGCTCAATGAGAGGTAAGCCGGATTGGCTTGAACCAATTTGGTTTGTTTCCACCCATTTTGAGTTATAGGATTTGTTAATGCAAATTTACGATAAAATGCATAAAAACACACAAACATTTTGGCAACTTTTTGTTTTCTTGGATAACAAATTGAAATACTTAACAAAGCTGCTTGTCAACTTAGATTGAGCATTTAATGATATGTGATTCGTGTTTTTTTGGCTCGTACCATTGTTGAGCAAGGTTCAACCATTTAAGAGCGAGTGACTCTCACAACAGATGAAGACGGCTAAATGGCTCTTGGTGCATGATATTTGGTAATGTTGAAATGATTTTATTTGAGGGGCGGGTGTTGATTGATATGGAGAGCTCTTACATGAGCGGAAGATTTTTAAGACACCCGAGAGTTTTGGCTTTAGTCCCACATCGGATAGATGAAAAGAATGTAGGAGTGGAAATATTAAGTGTTACCCTCACTTCCAAGTTTAAGCTTTTGAGTTGAAAACGGTTTTGACTATTGGTGTATTTAGCCAACCTTTGCTCCCCTTTGATTCCACACTCCCTATTAGTATTTAAGTTCGCTTTCTTTATGTTTTTCTACTTGATTAATAATTTACTTATATGTAAATTCTTTTTCATGCTATGGAAACACTTCTCATGATTATCTATTTCATGGTTTTAGCTGGTTGGATTGGCCATGATGTTGTATCAGTTGTCATTGGTGAAAGCGATCCTTACTTCAGCTTTAGTGGAAGGGTACGTTACTACGTTCCTTGTTTGAAGTAGAATAATATGTTGAGACAAGTTTTTTTTTCCCCCTTATTTCTTACTTCCTAAATGCCACCAGGAAATAAGTCATCTCCGTGCCATGGCTGTTCTTATGACAATTGTAATGATTATTTCCATCCTTTCTTCAATAGCCATTGTACGTCGCATCCTTATGGCAACATCTGTTCTGAAGGTAAGCATTGTTGTCTGGTTCTGGGCCTGTTATTATGTTTCTGTTATATATCTCAAAAATTTTCCCATTATTATCCATAAAAATATACAAATATCAATGGAAACGTTGACTTCTACTAATTCTTTCAAACTCAAGGTATGCTTTGTTGCATTTCTTGTCCCTCACTCTTTGATCAATCTTATAGACAACCATGGACTATTCCTGACTTGACAGACCCTTTACTTCTTTGTGCAGGTAGCTGCGAAGGTGATAGGCGAGGTTCAGGCCCTTATAATTTTTCCAGTTTTCCCATATACAATTCTTGCAATCTTCTATATGTTCTGGTTTTCTGCTGCAATGCATCTTTTCAGTTCTGGCCAGATCATCAAGAATGATTGCAATGCTAATTGCTGTTCCTATGATCTCAAGTCCAATCGAGTTTCTTGTGATGATTGTTGTGGCTATAGCATCCATTATACTTCTCATATTGCAGCTGCCATCCTATTTCACCTATTTGGGTGTTTTTGGGCTACACAATTTATCATTGCATGCTCAGCGACAGTCATTGCAGGATCAGTTGCTTCTTACTACTGGGCTCATGGTGAAATATCGGTGAGAGCAACCTTTTATGTTTTCACATGGAAAGAATGTATTTGCGCATGCTAAGTCTCATATCTAGTCATACAAGAGATGCATGATATCATATTGGATGAAACTGTATCCTAGTATCTTACAACCTTTTTAGGTTCACCTTAATTACAAACTTTGTGGAACCTTGGTTACTGAATTAGGTCTCAGCTCTTTGTAGGCTTCTCTTGAGATTTTTCAATTATCTATTTTTATTATTCCTAAATAGCTCTCATTTGCTATTAATGAAAATATCTTTAATATATTTATTTAATGAAATCTCTCATGAATACTAAAATTAACACTGACTCTTTTTCTCTCTCTAACTACTTATCATACACATCCATTTAGTTCTCTTATTATTATTATTCTTATTATTTATAATTTCTACATTATTCTAATTTATTTATATTCACTAATACATTTCATTAATTTGCTTATTATTATTATTATTATTATTATTATTATTATTATTATTGTTGTTGTTGTTGTTGTTGTTGTTGTTATTATTTTACTCATTATTCTCTAAAATTTAAATTTAAAATTATACAATGTCATAACCTAATTAATCAATACCAATAAAGTCTTAAAATTTCTTAAAATAGAAACATTTATCCCTATAAAATGAATTTAAAATTTTCTATGAAAAAAATTAATCTTAAATTTCATAAATACTAAAAAAATTCTTACATTCTCTGAGTCTTCTCGAGCCCTAACTCGCACACTCGCAACTTCTTCCTCACTTCGGTACTCACCCTCTCAGTCTCCCTTCCTCTTTCTCTCTATTTCCTTCCTTCTCTTTCTTCCTCTTGGTTGTTGTTTTCTCAATTTCTTTCGCTCATTTGTTTAACTAGATGAAGCGAAACAAAGATATCACACATGAGTTGCTACTTTTCACTCCCGCATACGCTTTTCCTCTCTCAATTTCGTGGTTTGACCCCGCCAGACGCTCTCGTGCTCGCATGCAGACCGCTCATCTCAGTTCGGTGTTTGCTTGCCCCTCTATTCGTTTGGTGTTTGCTCGCATGCAACCATCACCACACTTGAACTTGCCTGAATTCATGCTATACCTTATGAACCAATTTATTATTGGAATCATCCTAATAGAGAACAGATGTCTTTATCATAAATAGTTGTCATGAACCTATTCAAAAAATAGGATTTGAAAACTTCAAAATAATTTAACTTCTAAATAAATTAAATAGAACTTACTCAAATCATTTGTTTATTGTTCGTTTCAAATCAGTATAAACATATTTTCCCATCAAGGGGGATACATGAAGTTGAGTCAGATGACCTAATTTTGGGATAAGTAAAGTGAGAAATGCTCATTTTCAAATATAAAATAAGACGCATGAGCATTTAAATGTTACATTGTGTTATGATTTCCTTACGAGGTATATGGAAATTCCTATTTTACGTATGATTCATCCCTTGTTTTTTTTTTGTTTTTTTTTATTTTCTAAACAGGTGAATTCATTGCTTTGCTTGATTTATGTTCTTTCTATTTGCAGCAAGAGGTTCCATTTCTTCCTGTTTTTGCTTCTATGCAACGTCTCATGCGATACAACCTTGGCTCGGTTGCACTTGGTTCTTTGGTGGTGTCTATTGTAGAGTCAATACGATTTATACTTGAGTCACTTCGCCGCAGATTGAAGCTTGTGAATACTATTCCTGTTAGCAGGATAGAGAAAATGGCTTCATTTTCTTCAAATTGCTTTCTTGGATGTATTGATTGGACCTTGAGGTCTGTTAACAGGAGTGCATACATCATGGTAAATTTCTGTAGGTTTTACATGATTGATCTACTGATTCACATGCATCTTCCTTGCTTGTGTTCGTAACAAAATTTCTGCATGTTGTGAACTGAATTTCCTTTGTTTTTTTGTTGTTTCTTGTGAATTGTTCCGTACAGATTGCTATTACTGGTAAAGGATTCTGCAAAGCCTCTTCAATTGCAACAGGTCTAATAATGAATAACATTTTGCGCATAGGCAAAGTGAATGTCATTGGTGATATTATCCTCTTTCTTGGAAAGTTATGTGTTAGCCTCTTCTGTGCCCTGTTTGCGTTCCTCATGTTGGACACATACAAATATAAATCTGCCCATAATAGGATCTCTTCTCCTTTGTTCCCTGTTCTGGTAAGTTTTCCATATTTACGTTGCCATTTATGCACCATGATATCATGATTAAATATCTATTATTTCTTTTCTGAATTAGTTTAAGCTTGTTATTTTACATCAAGTGAGGAAGATTCTTGCAAATTGCTTTAAAGTTCTTTCACATTTAGGTTTTGGTATATAGTCTGGAGTGGTGCATGCTGAATAAGTCTAATTAGTGTTACCCAAATGCTGCAAATTTATCTGAGCATTAATGTAGGATTTGATTTAATGCATTGTTCAAAATGTATTATGGTTTGTACTAGAGATGCCTAAATGTAATGATATAAATTTAAGAAAATTGTCTTAGCTTGCTGACCTAGAATAGCTGTGCTGATATTGGCGTGTTTTATAGGTTGAAGAGCTGCTGCACGGTAGTGTATGCAGCTTTCTTGTGCTTCATCTGATGAAAAGTGGATGTATTTAAAATAGATAATCTCTTCTTCAAGCGGATTATTTATTTTAGCATGAGTCCTTTTCAAGCCTGTTCTCTCTATTTTTTGGTATGGCATGAGTGTAGTTGGGAAAACGATGTAGAATGATATCGTGATGCGTTTTTGTTTTCTAGATGGGAATACATATAATTTATATTAGAAAATAAATGCTCAGAGGTAGATATATTTAAATAGAAATGATAAAAAATAAATATCAGTGTCAGTGCAGGTTTGCAAATCCTTTACTTTTGAACATATTTTTATATTAACATAGAAATATATTAGGATATTCTAATATAACTCTTTTCTAGTGCAGTCTGAGGTGCCATTATTGCATGATCTTGCAGCCTATTGATGCGTCTTGGAAGTAAAATAGCAAGAGAACAAGCAGAAAACTGCAGGAACTTGAAGATAAGGACTTATTTTTTATTAATACTTATAATGAAAGATACAAGTGATATATTTTTTGAGAGATAGATTAGTTCTCCCACAAACTCTTGACCTCTTTAGGAGACTCACATAGAACAAACTACAGCAGAAATTCAATTGCCTCATGAAAAATAACCCTAGAATCAGCCATAAATACTCTATTAATTCCCCCCAAAATAGCCAGCCCTCTTGCCTTAATTCCCTCTCATATTTTAAATTCAAATCCCTCATTTAATCCTTCCTTATTCCTTCTCCTTACATATGGAATTATAAATTTGAGGGCCCCACAAGGAGGGCCTAAACTTCTGCCCTAGTCCTGCCCAGCTTTGCTGGGTTTGGTTCTACTGACCGGAGGGAACACCTATGTATTCCTTTTTCATAGCACCAAAGATTTTATAATGTCCACTATATTTGACTTGTTATTCAAGCTATTACATAATAGAAATCTTCTGCATCTACTAAGACCATTTTATGATTAATATTTTCTTGTAAGAAACAAATTAAAAGTTGACAATTCTGATTTGTTAACTCATTTTATTTTTTTGTTTTAAAATAGTTTCGTTTGTTTCTTAAAATAGTGTAGACATAATTAAGCTGTTTTAAAAATAGTTATCCGGTCTTGGAGAAATTATTTGATGCGGAATCTGGACCTAGCCATCCGTTATTAATAGGACCACTTCTCTCCAATATGCCCCACTTAAGTAAGCCATTTGTTCCTAATAAGACTTGAGGAAGGGCTAGCAGTAGCAGAGAAAGATGTGAAAGCGATTATGGTGGTAGCAATAGTGAGGATCATGATGACAAAAGAGATGGATTAGTTTTTGTGGAGGTTTGGTGTTGGCCGGGGATTATGGGTGAGCATTGTTCAGTTTAGTTTGATTTTACTCATTTCTGGAACCAATCAACAATGTTGATTGAAAAAAAAAATCATAACTCAACTTTCTAATGTTATGATATAAATCATTGTTTCAATTTAAGTCGAATTTAGTTGGTTTTGATCTGTTTCAGTTTTATCGTTAAATAATTGCCAGGGCTTTAGCATTAGAATACGTCTATAAACTCTAACAAGAAATTCATGTGAGGATATCACCTACAGGACTATTAATTGAATATAAATAAATAACATAAAAGAGAATCACAAAAAGAAATGACATAATATGATAAAACTAATTAAAAATAGAAGGGGTCAATTGTACTTCAGCTCTTTTACTATGAATCTCATCTCTGTCACAAGTGCCATAAATTCAAGGGATTTTTAAATAAATAACACCTAAAACCATTGAAAATACATATTTAACACCTAAACTTTTATATTTATTAATATACCACTTAAAATCCCTCTTTTGATCAATTCTAACATTCCGTTTAAACCTTTCGTCAAAAATCACTATCAGCGACTGTCTTCCCCGTCAATGACATCCTTTCACAGTGAATACAAGTATCTCATCGCTTCAATGGAGTGGTAAAATAGAAGGAAATGGGGATTTTATGTGGTATATTAATAAATATATAAGTTTAGGTGTTAAATATGTATTTTCAATAGCTTTAGGTATTATGTAGGTAAAAATCCCTAAATTCAAATGTCACAAAATATAAATCTGAAATGTGCATGTATCGTTGATGCTTTGCAGGTATGCTGGGGACTCGGCTACATTGTTGCAACCCTTTTCTTTTCAGTTGTTGAGATGTCCATCGACACAATCATCCTTTCCTTCTGCCAAGATGCTGATGAGCACCAAGGGAATGCTCAATATGCCCCTCCCTTGCTCATGGAAACTCTTGATGGCCAAGGGGAGATGCAGAGACTAACCCAGGGGTCTTGATGGTCTTGTCATTTAAGATTTCGTTTGGGACGGCTTTCTTATTGCGTCTTAAAACAGTTTTTTAGTAAAAAATTAAAAAACTTATTTAAAAAGCAATAAAAAAGTCGTCCCAAAAGAAGCCCAAGTTATATGTTAAGCTATTTATTTATAGCAGAATCAGAGTTACCTGAATTTTTATGATCGTTGTTGTAGCTCTACTGAGCTTGTGAGGGTGCTCCTGTTTTTTGTTGCGGCATTGCTCAGATCAATCAAGGCATCTTTAAGCGTTCGTCTTTTTTTTGTTTTTTATTGTCGGTGTTTTATCTATTCTAGCAGTAGCATGTATGACTGTAGCTATTCCAAGCATTTGTGACTGTTACTGCAGGTTAAAGTTGCAATTTAGAAGCCAAATCTAAAATTTGAAGCTCTTGAGAGTTGAGGGTGTAAGCCTTTTTTATGGTACCACTAGTGATTATGCTGCATAAATTAGCGGTAGAGATATTGGAAAGCTCATTAAAAATAAAATTAAACTAATTAATAAAAAAATTTAAAGGTTTAGAGAATAAGATTTTGATATTTAGGTTTTGTTTGAGATGATTTTTTTATTGATTTCTAAAATAATTTTTTAGTTCAAAAATTTTTTATTAAAATTTGTATTTTAAGAAATTGGTTTAAAAATAGTAAAAAAAATTAACCCATTTATTTAATCTAAATTTATCCTTCAACGTTCATTTTTTTAACCAGCAGCCAACACTCAAAATATGCATTGCAGAATTTTTAATTGATAGTTAAAGCTCTTAATCAAGAGATTAAATGCCATTTTTTTAAGAGATTATTAGGTGCGGAGTGAGGACGGGAAGAACCGTCCGCACAAACTTGTTCGGTGGGTACCTAGTGCTTGTGCTGACAGTGTACACTCCGCACCTAATAATTTTTCCAAACAGACTAAATTATGTCCCCAATAAAATTTAGCTTCAGCCCATTGTTTAATTACAAGAAAATACTTATAATTCTGCAAAATAATGTTTTTATATCGTAAAATTAATTTTATATAGCTGAATAGCGAATTACCATACAAAATACAATATAACATATTATAACTACTTAAAAAACTTATATAAAAAACTATCTCGTACCTTAAATTTAACCAAGGTGTCAATCAAACATTCACCAATATTTCTGTTGCTGACACAAAGCACTCACCACTGACAGAGCACTATTTGGAGTTCTAAGAGAGCAGAATACTGATCAAAACTCAGAATAGTTTTATCTGATGTAGGCAAGCGTGCAGCCAAAGTTCATTGGGCTTTCTTCTTCAAATCTAATTACACGAGGATGACTTCGAAGAATGCCGAGCGCACACTCCTTAACAGCACCTGTACCAATCCCATGAATGATGAAGAGAACTGAGTGAGATTTACATCCTGCAATGGCTATCTGAAGCTTATGCGAAGCTTGATCAATTCTCATGCCGCGCAAGTCAACTGTGTTCTTTGATGTCCTAACTGCTGGCCCAAAAGAAACCTCTCCCTCGCTCGGTTCATCCTTTGGGGATTCTATGAATTGCTTCTTTTGCTCCTACAAAGAATACTTTCTATAAAGTTAGCACAATCTATTGCAGCAAGGCTTCATGAACAAATCAAATAAAAGCCTAAAATGAAAGATCTAGGTTGAATTTTGATGGAAATTAAGCTAAGATTTTATTTAGGACAGTTTTCATACTGCTTTCTAAATCAGTTATTACAAAAAAATTTTAGTTTAAGAAAATTTTACAGTAAAAATTTACTTTAGAAAACAGTAAGAAAGTTGTCCCAAACAAAATTTAAAATGAAAATATTCAAAGTTTTCAATTCACACATAATAAGAGGAACCTGTTCCTATTCTCTGAATATGCAATGCAGGTAAGAACATGTTTTTTATAATGTCTATCTCAGTAATAAGATCAACTGCAGGTCTTTTTGTAACAGAAGACAAAAGTGAAGGTTGAAATTGTGCCCATAGGAACCCTAAATAACGCAGATAGCAAAAAAAATAAGTATATCAAAACTCTAGGATAAACCATTAGGGAGGCTGTGCACCAATTATTGTCATCAACACGTATAAAGAACAAGGCACGTGGAACATAGTACATTAAAATTGTGATCACTCGCAAACGTTAAGATGCTATGAAACTGCATATATATATATATATATATATATATGGGAACATTATGAAATTCTATCAAAAAACATGTTTCAAGATATTGTTGAAGGTTTATGACTAGTAAATAACCTAAATATCACTGAAAAAGTAGTAAGGGCATATGCTAATCCAATTGCTTAAAAAATGGCAATATAATGAAATTCTAATAGAATACATTAGGCTATGTTATTGTTGTGAAAAATAAACATTGATGTATGTCTAAGTGATTCAAAGCAAAATAGAAACTTGAACATAGAAACAAATCTTTGAAGGTTTTTGTGAGTGCATATATACACAAGTGCACAAGTGTGAAGGTTTTAGTAACATTACACATAACATGAAAATGTTATTTGCATCTTGATAATAAAAAGATGCAAATTACAAGCAGGCCCTTGTGTTATAGATCACACACTTCATGTTAATCCATTTTTTTTTAAATACATCATTTAGGTAATTTAAGTTACTATTCTTCTTCACGCAAGTCCCAACAATAACACCTTTGTTAATTTGACCGTTAATGTGGTCATGTGACCTTGAACGTGAGTACATGATATTTTTTATCAATCTTTAATGAGAAAATTGTCAATATACACTTCACTTAGGTTTCTCAACTTACTATCCGCCTAAAAATATGTCCCTACTGAGCCTTCATTGTTCTGTTAAGGTGAAAACCTATGTCGAAACATATAGTAACATGAGGGAACTAAATGAAGTGTTCTTAAGAACATGAGCTAACGTAAAACATGATCTAATCTTACGGACCTTAGTGCAATTTCAAAGAAAATTTTTGAGGTTTTTTTGCTGTTGCACACGATGTGAAAATCATTCAAAAGATAAGATAATGCACTAACTGAGTTGAATACAATGGCAATCTCATGAAATCTGTAAAAGAAATAGTCACAGGATGTCATTGGCATGCAAGATAAACATCAATTTACATATAGTAATCCAAGAAAACTAGTGAGCTGAACCTAAAAAGATGTTTTTGAAAGATTTGAGTGCACATAAGCGTGCTCGACCTTGTGCACACGTGTGGCAGAGTTTTAATAGTGTTTTTTTTCTTTCTTTCTTCCTTTTCTATAGGGGACATGATTTGTGGGATTTTAAGTGGTGGGTAGTGATGATTCTATAAGATTTCCTCAGAACTCATGAGTCATGACATTCTCACCTGCTCTCTTAGTTGAAAGCCTGAACTAGTTGCCCTACCCTTTGTACTGGTTCGGACTGGTCTCATGTCATTTTTCTTCACACGGACTTTTATTTTTCCACATTGTACCATGGTAATGCCATCTTCTGTTGGTTCTTCGATGACAATAGCCACCTTCTCACCAAATCCCTTCACATAAACTCTTTCACCAATTTCTGGAGTATATAAGCTATTTCTGTCTTCTTCTTCAGATGCATCGTTAATTGTTGACTGATAAGCTGCAGCAATAGAGGCAATTTTAGACTCTGATTTTCTCAGAATTGAATTGAACTGATCCGGGTTTGCAGTTTGGATCTGATCTTCAAAATTCTTGATGACAGCTTCCAATTCAGACCTTGCAGATTTTAGCTCCTGCTGCAAATTTCTAGATTCATTTGCCTTAAGAGCCATCTCGCGTGTGCTAAGGTCTTGAGCCTCGGCTTGGATCTACAGAGAGGAAAGCTAAGCAACAAATTAGTAACACTATAGTAGTGTGGACTCATAACAGATACAGCAAGCATACGAGGGGCTTTTACTTTGGTTTATTCTTGCATAGAATCCTGATCAAATAAAGACTTAAATCATTACATAACATGACATGCAGAAAGGATAAAAATAGTTGGCAGTTAAAGCATGGATCATGTAATGTACGAGAATTTGCTGAATTTTGGCATACTTCAGGTTGGCTTTTGTGTGCAAACCACAAAAAAGTTTCATTTAAACTGCTTCAGTAATTATGATAGACTTTAAACAACGTGGGCAGGCTCTCACAAAGAATTTCGCAATATTTACTGGCACATGATGAAAAAGAAACATTTATACTAGCAGATTGGAGACAAGAATATACGAAAGTCAAAAATCGCTCAAAATTTGTTTGATTTTTTCAGTCGAATTAAATTTGGCTCAAACTTGTTCCAATCTAATTTTGAGTCAAGGTGCTTGGCTTGAAATTCATTTCGAGCCGATTTCAACTTCATGATGTTTTGCTTTAAATTAGATTCAAGTCAAATTTAAGTTTTTTATAATATGTGTATTATATATATATAGAATAAACACGTCACTAGTTTGCCACTGGATTATATTATTAAACCCTAGCAGGAGGTTATGAATACAATACATACCTACAAAACTTATGTTTATTTTAATTTCAAGTAAACCCTTCATCAGACCAGCTAGGAATTCAATAATTTTAGTTGAGTTATAGTCAAGCAAGACTCAATTATTTCAAATCTAGGTTGAGCTAAACTCAACTAGTCAAGATTAAAAACCATACAAAATCACCTAGCCAAACAGCCTCAATTTCATTTCATTTCATTTCATTTTGCTTTAACGAAATAAGAGGAACAATTCATTCTTGCATTAAATCAAGCATAAAACATAACCTGATTTTCACACTACAACAAGTTCGGTGTGTTGGAAAAAAAGTGTCTATCAAGAGTAAAAACAATCAATATATAATAATCACAAACTGGTCCAAAACCTAAAAAAATTTAACAATATGTATGTGATTCAGCGAAAATAATAGCCTTCATGCATGTGTGGGCTCCGAAAATTCGGCCCCGGCCTCCCCGCCGCGCGATTTCTTTTTATTATTCGGCGAGGGAGTTTTAACTGATAAGTTCCGGGGTAAATTTTGGAAGGCAGATGGGTTTGTAGATAAGACACTACCCAGAGATTTCGCCCTCATTTTGTGAGGACTTTATGATCTGAGTTCTGGTTTCTTATAGGCGCAAGCCCCTATAGTTAATTACCCCTCCCGATCATGAGAGAGAACTTTCGATTAAGGCTAGTCGTCAATCAGATACGTATAGAGAATACATGTTATCTGGCATATAGTAGCAGCAATGGTTTGGGATTGGAAAGATTGGATATTGGTAGAATTTGGATTTGAAAATTGGATTTGGATTGAAGGATTTGGAATTGATATTTAAAATAGGAAATTTCACCACCTAGCACTTAAAGCAGATGGTGGGGGAATGGATGATGGACCCGATCAAGATCCCATGGTTCCGTCATCCCGGGCCATCATGGTCCCTGGTCTACTTAGTCAGAGGAGGTAGTCGACCCAACCTGATAGAAAGATCCTTGTCGGCAGCCATGGGTTGCTTCGTCCAAGGGGACCTTGTAGACCGGGGTTGGATGTTTGTCTAAGGGGACAAATTTGAATCCACCTTAGCTTACAGAGGGCTTTGTGCCCTATCAATCATATCCTATTGATTCATATCTCAAGGATTTAACGCCATTAAGGAGCGTATTGGCTCTGGCCATAACCGCTATCTGTGGTGCCATTTGGCGGCAAACCACTCGGTTCAGAGGGCCCCGGGTCATAACCGTTTACCTGCAGTGCCATTTGGCGGCGAAACTGCCGGTTAGAGGACACGTACCACGTCCTTACTGGCAAAAGATTGTTTGAGAATGGATCCTAGTGATATTTTCGACTAGGCATTGGCTCTCTGTGAGCTAGAGTTTATTTGAATTTGTCCACCCCGGCAGACTGTTGCGGAGGGTGGATGGGTTTTGCTTTAAGATTTTGATGGATTTATTTCATTTTAAATATTTTTTGGATTTTGAGATTTTTGTAGAGTTTTATGAGATTTTGTGGATTTTTGGGATTTTATGGGATTTTTGGGTGGAGCTTTGAAATATTTGGGAAATATTTGAAAATATTTGGGAAACCCCTCCGGTTGAGATAATCATTCAACACGGCCATCATCGGGGTATTCGGGGTTATTTCTCTTTATGGATTGAACCTTGTCACTCTGTCGGGCTGTCGACAGAGGATCGAGTTTCGTAGGCTTTATACCCTTTGATAGTGAATTCTCATTGTTGTAGGCCTTGAAGGCCTAATATGAATATTTTGAGACAAATATAACGGTCGCCACAACCGTATATTTGTTTGTTGGTTCGAAACTTGTCGACTTCTATTGACCCGTATAGAAGGATCAGTTTCGAATCTGAATTCACTTGTCAACCCGCGCAGCATCCCTAGACGTCACGTGTGTACCAATAACACGCTCGCCGGGGCCCATGCGGGTTGAGAATATATTTCCCCCTTTAGTGTACCTATGTGTATACAATTTATAGTGCACGTGTAGGGGGGTATTTTGAAATAATTGTAGACGCCTTCTGTCTGCTTGTACAAATGCTGCAGATCCGGTGGCGTGGCGTAGCAGCTTCTGGATAGAATTGTTTGCTGCTTCGTACAGGTAGACTGTCGTGCACTATTTGTTGATTTTTGTAGGCGGATCATAGTGCACTAACTAATCTCCTGCCTTGGGTCGTAGGAGCTTACTTTTGAAGTTTGTGTCTGTTATAGTCTCTTTCGTACTTATCCACAAATGACATATGATACATATAGCGGATCTGCTGTAAGGGGTCGTAGAGATTTGTATTTGCTATGTATCTTTTGCCTTTGTCTGTAGATAGATTGCTACATGGAGAATGATCATTTTTATTGCATGCATCTATCGTCACTAACTACTAGCAGGTCATTGAACTTGTCATCATACTAGCTTTCATTAGCCATGAACTAGCCATCATTAACTACAAGCTAACCAATACCAATCATATTCTTCGTGGCTTCTCTCAGTGTGCTATGATATTGGATCACTATTTCTCCCATATGATTGATACAAATATCGTGAATGGTTGTAGTTGTTTCTTTCATTTAATCTTTGCTTGCATGATGACTTTAACATCTTGCCAAATTACAAGTCTCATTCTAAGTATCGAATTACATTTTACCTCTCAAATAAAATAACAATTTCTTATCACTCATTGAAGATATTGTATTGTTGAATGTAAGCATGTCATTGTAATAACTCCAAATTATCCACATACTTGATTGAGATAGAAGCATAAATATGCTAAGTTGGAATACATGGGTCCTTTATTTATCCATTTGGTATTCATTGGAGTACATGCCATAGGATGACTTAGAGTTTACTTACTCAAGTTCCTTGTGATCCTTTGAGTTTAAACCACATTCAAATCAAAGTCCAAACGTAATTTGCTATGCCATATTCAAGTTTAAGTGAATTTCAAGTTCATTTTATTATTCAATGCCAAGTTCTCTTGAGTTTAAGTTTGAGCTCAATGTCATTTGCAAATTCAAGAATGAATTTCTTTCCTTGTTCGAATTCAAGTAACAAGCTCAAGTCCAAATCAAATTTGAGTCCTTGTCGAAGTTCAAATGAGAGTCCAAGTTGTTCAAATTATAATTGTTTGGGTTTGAACTAAGCTTTGAATGAGGTCTTTTGAGCCCAAATCAAAGTTCTATTGTTCAAATGCAGCTCAGTTTGAGTCCAACTCAAGTCTTCAATAAGTCCTTTATATTCATTCAAGTCCCTTGTATCATTCTCAAGTCCAAGCCTTGTCGGCTTAATGTTCAAATCAAGTTCTAGCTCTTTATTCGTCTCATTTGATTTTCAAATCAAATGTAAGTTCAAATTTTATACTTTCAAGCTTTTTTGAGTTAAGGTTCACTTAAGTCAATTTATTTAAGTCCACAAGTCCATTGTCTTCTCAAGTTCAAAGGCTCACAAGTCCGAGTCCAAGTTCAATCATCCTTTGAGTTCAATTAAGTTCCAGTATTTTGTTCTCTTGCATGTCATTCATCAAGTCCAAAAGTAACATTGCGTTCACCCGAAATTTCGGCAGCCTCCCGGCGTCTCCCCCGTTTAGGGGAAAACTACGGAAAACTGGGCCTATCCCACCACGCTAAGAAAAGCGTGTATGGTAGGTGCCCTCTTTCGAGGACACCGCGGCCGTGTATTTTTGATCCCCCACCACGCTAAGAAAAGCGTGTATGGGTATTTTGAAAACATTTTGCAAGAAAATCATTTTTTTTTTTAAAAGCATTTTGCAAGAAAGCAGTTATTTCCCCGCGAGCGGGTACTTATGGGTATCCCCGCTTCGTCGTGCGCATCGCATCGGGATCCCTTCCCACCACGCTAAGAAAAGCGTGTATAGGCGGGGTTTCCAAGGCGATACGAACATCAAAGAGGGATTTCAAGTGATCACCCGATTCGTTGAGAGCACCGTGACTAACTTCCTCCCACCACGCTAAGAAAAGCGTGTATAGGTGGTCGTTTCGTCTCGTTGCAAACATCGAAAACGGGTTCTCGGAGTTTTAGGGTTAGAGAGTTATACCTTAGCGGGGTCGACGACGTTGGCACGAAGATCGAGGTAAGAGAAGGAGAAATCTTCTCTTATTATATATTTTTTTAAATAATTATTAATTATAATAACCATAATTAATTATAGTTAATTATAATTAATAATAATTATTTATAATTAATAATGATTAATTATAATTATAGATAATTAATTAACAAATTATAATTAATTAGTTATAATTAATTATAATTGAAAATAATTAACTATAAATAATTACTCATTAATAAATTATAATTAATTAACACTAATTAATAAATTATGACTAATTGATTATAATTATAATGAATTAATAATTAATTATAATTAATAATTATAATTAATTAATAATTAATTATAATTAGTAATGAATTAATAATTAATTAGTTGTAATTAACCATTAATTATAAATATATATATATATAAGGTATTAATTATAATTAATTAATTACAATTAGTAATACCTAATTATAATTAATAATTATAAATAATAATAATAATAGATAAAAACTATACCTAATGGGTCGGGTAGAGGAGAGTGAGCTGAGTTGAGCTGAGTGGCTGAGTTGGAGTGGGTAGGATTTTAGTGGGCTAAGTGGAGTGAGTTGAGTGAGTCGGGACTGAGTCGGGTGCTGAGTTGACTGAGTCAGCCGAGTTGGGTTAGGTTTTAAGTGGGATTAGGCCGACTAGCTTCACGTGAGGAAGGGAGATCGGGTAGAGAGCGACTCCAGGCAGAGAGGAGGAGGTCAGTTGGGGAGGTGAAGGCGGCTGCTGCTTGGGATCGGGCAAGGTGGAGTTCGGCCAGGTAGGAGGAGCTCGGTACTCTCCCTCTCTCTCTCTCTCTCTCTCTCTCTCTCTCTCTCTCTCTCTCTCTCTCTCTCTCTCTCACGGCTTGGGATCGGCACAGAGGGTCGGTGAGGAGAAGAGGCTCGGGAGGAGATCGTGTGGAAGAAAGTAGAGAGCGGGAGACAGTGGAGCGTCGTGGGAGAGGAAGCAACGACAGGAGCTCTGCGTGCGTGGAAGTAGCGAATGAGGGGGTTGCCCTCTCGTTTTAAAGGCGAGATCCGGGATGCGATCGAGACCGGTTTTTGCGCAGGAGGTGCGGAGAAGCGACTAGAGCGGCGTCGTTCAGCGGGATTTGCGGATGCTTTCGACATATACGAGGTATCTGAGCGGGATTTCCGCACGATTTTGTGGATCCGACGGGTAAGATGTTTGTGCGTAGGATTTCTGCCTTCATTTCTTCACTTCTTTTGATTCTGTTGGGTATGACTTGAGGGTCAACAGCATGATAAAGTAAAGATGATCTGATCCTCTATAGAAGCCTCACAGGTGCACAAAATAAACAGGTAATAAGAAAACACCTTTCTCAAACATAAGTATGCTCATTTTCATCGCAAAAGAAAAGCCCTAAATCTCTCAAGACAAATGCGAGAGATAATAATGCCAGTAAATTATTAAAAAAGAATTAAACTAATATTAAAAATAGGTCATTTAAAAGTTACTCGAAAAAATATCTTCCACTTGCTTATGAAATCATCGTAATTTTTTTGGCACAATCATACACTCATCACATCAAGACGGCACAATCCATGGTCACTAGATTTTTGTTTTCATCCCTCAATCGTTCCTCTCTTCAATTCTCTATTTTTTTCCCTTTTAACATTAGCTCCTCTCCCACGCAATTTTGATTTCTACTTAAAATGTAAAAAATAAAAATAAAAATTAAAAAAAAAAAGAGAATCCCACTGCATCTTTCGAAGCCAGTCCATAGCATTCCTTAAAATTTGCATGCTGCTTCCAACCTTGAGAAATGTCACACAAATTCCTCAACACGTGGTTAAAATAAGCACCCATGTTTATAAGAATTTAATGAGGACATTTCAAATCTAAATCCAAGTCAAATTGACTTAAAAAGCAATAAAAATAAATAAATTCTCTATTAAACTTTTAAACCTGATTTTATATATACTAATATATATTGTGCTTCTCTTTACTATATTATTGAATCAATTTAATAACAAATCCCCCAATAAACTCAATAATATGACAATAAATTTGGCTCTCCTCTGTTACATCTCTCCAAACCAAACTTTAAAACTCAAAATGGCTAAGAACTGCAAAACCTAAAGAAACTAAGCAATTTTTGAACCCACAAGCCAAGCTAGCAAGAATCTTTATTTCCACCTTGTGATCCCCTTCTTTGTCCTTACTCAGAATGTACAAGATGATGCCTAAACACCTACAAGAGACTTTTTAAGCAAATTTAGCACACACTAAAGTGAGCTCTAATACCAAAAGTGCACTTACCATCAAGGGGCCGTTTGGTTTGAAGTAAAATGAGTATAAAATATTTCAAATGCAGGGGTTTTGCAAACATTGGCTTTTTGGCATGAAGTAAAAGAAATACAAAGTAAAGTTCTGAAGTTTTTTATTCACCCTCTAATTCAATTTTGTAGTATTAGGAAATATTTAGATTTGGTCAAGTTCCAAATACACTGTAAATTCTACATCATTATTGTCGCGAACGTCGTCACTAGCTGCCACTGGCCGCAAGCTACTACCACTAGCCCTCACCCATCCCCGCTGCACCCATCAGCCACCCCCGCCTTCCCCACCAGTAGCTGTGACCACCGCCACGACTGACCACTGACCAACATGATCGTTGGGCTTTGTCCTGCATTCAATTACTTCAAGCCAAATTTAAAAAAAAAATGCATTTATCTTACATTTATCCAAATAAATCCAAAATATTTCAAATATATTGCATTATTACTCTACATTTTTTTCTCCAGCAAACCATAATATGATCCCTAAATTTGTGTTCCCCAAAGTGGTGATCTCCTCACTCAAAATGTTGCAATAAGACAGCTGTTGACCTTCGTATAATACCCAAAGAAAGACAAAATCAACGACAAAAAAAATACCTCGTACGTCGTCGAAATCCTGCTCGGATCCCGGATATCCTGCTGAGCACCTCGTTCTGTCGAACCCACAAAACCCGCAAGAAATCCCGCATACCTGACATGGTTCGGCGCTGACATCGCTCAATTCACGCGATTTCTGCTTAAAACCTGCGACTCGCCTCGATCGAGAGCCCATTCTCTTCGTTAAATACCGACCCAAAGCTACTCTTCTCGCTGCTCTTTCACGCTCGGCTCTCATACGAAATCCCAACTCTCTTCCATTTGCTACCTACACGAGAGCTTCCGAAGCTCTGCCTGTGCCGATCCCGATTCAGAGAGAAACAGAGAGAGAGAGAGAGAGAGAGAGAGAGAGAGAGAGAGAGAGAGAGAGAGAAGAGAGAGAGCAATCCCCTACCTCATTCCTTCAGGCCAAACTCCACCTTCTCACCCAAGCCGAGAGAGAGAGAGAGAGAGAGAGAGAGAGGCGATCTCTACCTGGCCGAACCCGCCGAGCTCCTCTCGACGTCCCGATCCCGAGCCACCTCCAAGCCCTAACCGATCCCTACCCTTCTCCGCCTCTTCCACGACGCCACTTCCACCTCTTGGATCGGAAGTTATAACATTTAGATCGGAAGCAGCAACGTGAGCCCGAGGGCTGTGAAGGTAACTTGCTCCCTTTCACGTGCTTTTCGGCCAAATCCCTAGTATGCTGCAGAGAGAGAGGGAGGAGGAGAGATTATTTGGTTTTTAATTAAAGTTAATATTAATTAATTTTAATTAAAACTAATATTAATTAGTTTTAATTAGAATTAGTGTTTATTAATTTTAATTAATTATAATTATTATAATCATTTAGAGTTAATGATTAATTAAATTTAATTAATTTTAATTAAAGATTATTTTAATTAATCATAATCAATTTTAATTAACTATAATTATTAAATTTAATTATAATTGTTATGATTAATTGTGATTAATTTTAAGTAATTAATCATAATTAATCCTAACTAATTATGATTAATTTTAATCGAAGTTAATATTGGTTAATTATGATTAATTATTATATTTTTAAATTAAGATTAATTAAAATTAATTATTTATAATTAATTAAGGTTATTTATAATTAATTATTTTAATTAATTATAATAACTTATAATTAATTATAATTGGTAAAGCACATATAAAATCCTTCCCTTCCTTCGATCAACACCGCCGACCGCCAAGGTATAACTCCTAAACCCTAAAACTCCGAGAACCCGTTTCAACACATTCGTCGGGACAAAACGACCACCTATACACGCTTTTCTTAGCGTGGTGGGAGGGAGTGCGTCCCGACGCTTGCGACGAAGCGGGTAATCACCCAAATTCCTTCTTCGAAGTTCGTATCGCCTTGGAAACCCCGCCTATACACGCTTTTCTTAGCGTGGTGGGAAGGGATCCCGGTGCGATGCGCACGACGAAGCGGGGATACCCATAAGTACCCGCTTGCGGGGAAATAACTGCTGTTCTTGCAAAATACTTTAAAAAAAAATGATTTTCTTGCAAAATGTTTTCAAAATACCCATACACGCTTTTCTTAGCGTGGTGGGGGATCGAAAAATACACGGCTGCGGTGTCCTCGAAAGAGGGCACCTACCATACACGCTTTTCTTAGCGTGGTGGGAAAGGCCCAGTTTTCCGTAGTTTTCCCCTAAACGGGGGAGACGTCGGAAGGCTGCCGAAATTTCGGGTGAACGCAATGTTACATTTGGACTCGATTGCACTTGAATGACATGCAAGAACAAAATGCTGGAACTTGATTGAACTCAAAGGACGATCGAACTTGGACTCAGCTTGTGAACATTTGGACTTGATTGAACGGTGGACTCGGACTTATAAACTTGATTCAATCGACCTAAGTGAACTCAAACCCAAACAAATTTAAAAAAATATGAGATTTCAAATTACATTTGATTTAAAAATCAAATAAGAAGAACAATTTGGGACCTGGACTTGATTGAACACAAGGAGCAAGGACTTGAACTTTTGGACTCAAGCCGAAACTTGAATTTGAACAAAAAGACTTCAAATTTGACTTGGACTACAAGGAACTGAACTTCAATATGATATACAATCAAAGCAAAAGTGATAAAATCAAATGATGATTTTGATTACTCAAATGAATGTCATTTAACAAACATTGGGGCCTTGTTGAATAAAGCTTTAATATCATATGGCAAGTTAAAGCAAACAAACATTGCAAATCACATAAAGATAAGGGTGATTAATTGCAAACAAATATCAACCATGCAAGCAAGTGCACAAGGATTTGTGATAAAAGCAAAATCATGCATACAAATTGTTTGCAAAACAATGATGCAAACCCTTCAAGCGAGTGATTTCATTCAAATGAATTTCATGCAAGCAATGCAACTCAAGTGAAGGCGACGAATGTCACAACACACTTACAATCAATCACTGTCCAATATCGAGCAAATATGTTGATGATACTACAATAAGTGCTAGCACCTACAAACTATGTAACAAGAGCCAGTGGATATTGCAAAGCTCTTATAGTCAACCATCATTCAACATCAAGCAAAATACACCAACCTTCTACAAGCAAGAATAAAAGATCTGCAATACATACAATCTTTCTATGAATACAAATGTATGTATAACATATCATTTATGGGTAGATGTGAAAAGATTTCAGTAAATGCAGTATCCTGAAGTCAATTTCAATATGTAAATAAATACATCTACCTACCTACATGCACCACTGGCGAATGTACTGAAAAGACCAAAGACCACAACAAAATGCATGGAGAATACGACAAGTGCAAGCTCCTACGACCCAAGGCAGGAGGCTCGTTAGTGCACTATGACCCGCCTACAAAAATCAACAAATAGTGCACGACAGTCTACCTGTACGAAGCAGCGAACCACTCTATTCAGAAGCTGCTACGCCACGCCACCGGATCTGCAACATTCGTACAAGCAGACAGAAGGCGTCTATTCCAAGAATACCCCTGCACGTGCACTATAAATTGTATACACATAGGTACACTAAAAAGGGGTAAATGCAATTACAACCCGCATGGGCCCCGGCGAGCGTGTTATTGGTACACACGTGACGTCTAAGGATGCTACGCGGGTTGACAAGTGAATTCAGGTTCGAAACTGATCCTTCTATACGGGTCAATAGAAGTCGACAGGGTTCGAACCAACAAACAAATATACGGTTGTGGCGACCGTCATATTTGTCTTAATACATTCATATTAGGCCTTCAAGGCCTACAACAATGAGAATTCACTGTCAAGGGCATAAAGCCTACGAAACCCGATCCTCTGTCGATAAGCCCGACAGAGTTGACAAGGTTCAATCCATAAAAGGAAATGACCCCCAAACACCCCGATGATGGCCGTGTTGAATGCAGATCTCAACCGGAGGGGTTCCCCAAATATTTTCAAATATCTCCCAAATATCCAAAGTTTTATTTCAAAATTTTCAAAACTCCACCCAAAATTCCAAAAATCCCAAATATTCTAAAGCTCCGTCCAAACACTCCACAAAAATCCCAAAAATCCAAAATATTCAAAATTGAAATCATCCATCCGTACTTAAAGCAAATTTCATCCGCCCTCCGCAACAGCTTGTCGAGGCGGACAGATTAAAATTTACTTCAGCTCACAAAGAGCCAAATGCCTAGTCGAAAATATTACTAGGATCCATTCTCAAACAATCTCTTGCCAGTAAGGACGTGGTACGTGTCCTCTAACCGGCAGTTTCGCCGCCAAATGGCACTGCAGGTAAACGGTTATGACCCGGGGCCCTCTGAACCGAGTGGTTTTGCCGCCAAATGGCACCACAGATAGCGGTTATGGCCAGAGCCAATACGCTCCTTAATGGCGTTAAATCCTTGAGATATGAATCAATAGGATATAATTGACAGGGCACAAAGCCCTCTGTTAGCTAAGGTGGATTCAAATTTGTCCCCTTAGACAAACATCCAACCCCGGTCTACAAGGTCCCCTTGGACGAAGCAACCCATGGCTGCCGACAAGAATCCTTCTGTCAGGTTGGGTCGACTACCTCCTCTGACTAAGTAGACCAGGGACCACGATGGCCCGGGACGACGGAACCATGGGATCTTGATCGGGCCCATCATCCATTCCCCCACCATCTGCTTTAAGTGCTAGATGGTGAAATTTCAAGTTTTAAATATCAAACTTTTCAAACCTTTCCAAATTCCCAAATCCAACCCAAATTCCAAATCTTTCCAAATTCAAAATCAATTGCTGCTACTATATGCCAGATAACACGTATTCTCTACGTATCTGATTGACGACTAGCCTTAATCGAAAGTTCTCTCTCGTGATCGGGAGGGGTAATTAACTATAGGGGCTTGCGCCTATAGGAAACCAGAACTCAGATCATAAAGTCCTCACAAAATGAGGGCGAAATCTCTGGGTAGTGTCTTATCTACAAACCCATCTGCCTTCCAAAATTTACCTCGGAACTTAATTCGTTAAAACTCCCTCGCCGAAACAGAAAAGTGAGCGGAGGCCGGGGCCGAATTTTCGGAGCCCACAACAGCCTAGTATTGAGTTAGACTATGCAACATGAGATCAATTCACCTGATCATCTCCATTCTCCAATAGTCTTTCCCTCAACATTTTTTTTTCTCGAGTCAGGGTTCTCAGACAAAAAAATTGAAACTAAAGCAAGTCCACTATAAGTTAGCCCAATAATATAGTCCACCAACTCTATTTGCCTTCATAACAATATACACATAGTTACAATAGTAAAGGATTAAATACCTAAATCTTGCAACAGTGAGGATACTCAAAATATATAAGTTTCTTTCAAAAATTAGGTACATGTCTGGCTCTTATTAATGTCGTAGCTGCACAATTATGCATTCTCAATTATTCCCTTCACGCATGCATAATAAATGTAATACTTGTTTTTTTATTTTTTTTAGAGAGACTTTTCATTATGCACGAAGATCCCTCCTCTCACCCCAAATACAATAATTTCCTCAAATACCTAATGGGCCAATAACATCGCCGAGAGAGCTTTTCCATCATCTTTATCTTCTATTATTTACTCAAAATCTCATGTGTATTCAAATGTGTCTTGAGTGTTTTCACAAGTCTTCAATGGATTAAAACACCTCAAATCTTGGCTCTCCAAAGACAAAACTCTTTGAGCCATCAAATTTCTTGATCTCATACTAAATGGCTATGTAGTGCAACAAGTGAGGTATTGTGCTTAATTCCATTTCAAAATGGTGAAAATATGTTAGCGTAAAAATACCAACTGATTGACGCTCTGTCATAAGCTTGAGCTTTTGAAACATAAATAAGTTTGTGCACTAGTGTGTGATGCCCAACTATGATTCCCCTTTGGTTCACTCCCTAACAAATGATATCAAAGTTGATGATATGAATACTTTAAAAAAGTTAAATTTGAATACTAATAGGAGAATATGCGCCTGCTCGAATTACTCAACAAAATGGCTTCCTAACTACAAAAAATCCTGAGATGATGACAAATTCAACTAATGAGTCACATATCCCAAAGTAACATTCATTATTTGTTTAGTAACTATTTTTAATTATTATTAATGTTAGCTAAGAATTTATAATTATCACTCACTGTTAAATCACACAGCAAGGGGGCCCACAGCTTTGACAGTCAACAATCCGTGGGCTGTAGTTGGAGATTTTCTCCTTTAACACCAAGATTTGTGGGATTGATTCCAAACTCCGTAGGATATAATTATTAGAATCAATTAGATTAAATGACTTTTATTTTCAGTTTATTATAATTAATTAGATTAAATGTCATTCTTCTGTGTACATATATGTAATGATTCCAAGGAATAAAAATTTGAATTCAATTTTTCCTAAATAATTTCTTCATTGAATAGAGCTTAGGAAAATCCTAAGTCTTCTCTAAGCGTCGAAGGCAAGCTTTCCTCTCGTTCTTCAAACCTTCAGCCAAAGGTACCTCTCCATCATCCTACTGATAGCCTCTCTTCAAGCACCGATAGCTCTTGCCCAAAATTCATCTTCTCTTTCAACCAAGGAAACCCAACCATGTCCATGAATAGCGATATCTCATCCTCCAACCCAAATATTACTGGTTCAAACACTGGAAACTCTGGATATGTATACAACTCTTCTCCCCTTCCTCCTCTCATCACAAACCACAAATTTAATGGGCAAAGTTTTTTGCAATGGCCTCAATCGATAAGAATGTTTATTTGCGGGAGAGGGAAAGAGGATTATCTCACTAGTGAAGCCCCTATACCATCGAAAACCGATCCTCTCTACAGAAAATGGAAAGCAAAGAATTAATAGAACATGTCTTGGCTCATCAACTTCATGAATGTAGAAATTGGAGAGAACTTTCTTATTTAAGAGACGACCCAAGAAATATGGGAGGCCATTAAAGAGACATACTCCATTTCCAAAAACACTTCCAAGCTATTTGCAATTGAGATCATCCTTCACGATTGTCGACAAGAGGACTTGACGGTAACTCAATATTTTAATACTCTAACCCATTATTGGCAACAATTAGATATGTTTGAACAGTATTGATAGAAATGCTCGGAAGATCACGCACTTCACCGGAAGATTGTTGAGACAAAAAGAGTATTCTAATTCTTGATATGTTCGAAAAAGAACATGGATGGCATTAGAGGATGGATGATGCAACCTAAGTTATTAAATCAAGTAGAAGAACACTAGGCATGCAAAAAAAAAACACTTCCTTTCAATGTCACAAAAACAATCACCAAATGATGTAAACTTAGTAGGAAACAAAAGAAGGAAAATTGTTAGGAATTCGCGCAAGAAAGAAAGAAAAGGAAAAATGCATAAATTAAAATACCCTCAGAACAATCATGATTGATCACCTCACATGCAAATCACAAACTAGGGAAAGGTACTCAAACGAAAGGACAAACTAGTGATCCACCACTGAAATTATGATCTAGCACACTCATAGTATCATTATGAATATACAAGCCAAAACTGTGAAAACCTAGAAATATGCATGCCCAGTTCAGATGTGATATGATTGCATCACAGTGTCTAAGGACACGATCTAATAGATCGTTTTCGACACTCCTCTGGCAAATAACAACAAGACAAGGTAGAACACCACCTTACAACTCTCAATGTTTAGAGAAGAAATATATTGATGGAAGGGAAATCGTGAAGGGAAGAAGTAGAAAGAAGACCGAGAGGAAGAAATAGGGATTAGGGAGAAGACAGCTAGCAAGCTAAGAAGAAATCCTCAGTTTTTTTTTTCACTTCACCAACAACCTCCCACAATAGAGATTCAACCACTATATATAGGAGGGTGAAAAAGTGTTAATTTGATCACATAAATGTGCCTCCAAAACAACCAATAAGAACCACCCAAGTCAGTCCTCGCCTACTTAAAGCATCAGCGACTTTATTTACGACTCCAGCTTTGTGTTTAAGATGAAATGTGTATTCTTGTAAGAAAGATGTCCACTTAGCATGTCTTCGATTCAATTATTTTTACCCTAAATATCGTAGTGCTTCATGATCGAAGTTTAACACAAAATCCCTTTGAATAAGATAATGTATCCAGAATTATAGGGCTTGGGCAATCGCATAGATCTTAACATCATAAGTTGAATATCGGGATCGTGTATCATTGAGTTTTAAGAAAGTAAAGGGAGGACCCTCTTGACCAAGGATAGCTCCTATGCCAATATGGGATGCATCACAGTCTACTTCAAAAATCTTGTCAAAATTAGTTAACCTAAGAAATAAGAATAGGTGCTTGGCTCATCTTTGTTTTAATCAGCTGAAACGCTTTTTCATATTCATGGGTCCATTAAAATTTTCCTTTTTGGAAGTAGAGGAATGCATCGTGCATGTTGTGTGATAGAAAAGTACCCCTCAAACATAAGGTTGGTGACCTGCACTGCTTTATGGTGCAGAATATTGGCCATTAAAAGAGAAATATACAATTAAGTTAAGCGCTGCAGAGATGAGGTTCCTCAGGTCGATAAGTGGCTTTACTCTTAGAGATAGAATGCAAAACGAGAATATATGTGAAAAGGTTAGAGTAGCTCGAGTGACATATAAGATTAGAGAGAGTCGTCTTAGATGATTTCGTCGCATAAAATATTGGCTTTTTGATGACCCGGTTAGGAAAATATATGTATTAGATTTGATTTATGTTAAGAGATTAGAGATAGACCTAAAAAGACTTGGTTAGAAAACATTAGAAAGGATATCTTTTTTATTAGATTTAAATGAGAATTTAACTCTTAACAAAACAAAATAGATAAATGGGATTCATGTAGCCGTATAAAGGCTTCATGTTTGTTGTAGTACTTTGAGCTGAAAATTACCCAGAAATAGAGAAAGATTCAATCACCATGAAATGCAGTTGCAGCCAAACAAAGAAATAAAGCATATATGTTTTCCTCATGTAGCTAGAGAATACCTCAAAGTAAAGCTTCTTAACATCCAAAAAAAGAGAAGCAGCTTCTTTTGCTTGGTACTCCAATACACTTCTCTCTCCCACTAAAGATTGGTATAGCAAACCCTGCCATTCCGTTTGTTTGTCAGGAGCTAACTTCATAGCCCACTCTTGAGCACGGTCCAGCACTTCCTGCGCAAAACCAATTGACTTGGCTATACTTAAGGCATTTGAGTTACCAGTACTTCCCCACAAAATGCGATATGTGGGTTGCAGGGTGTCTATACAAAACTCCATGGCTGCATTCTCAAATCTAGAATCAGTGGTTTTGAGGAGACTTAAATCTGCATAATGGGTGGTTACCACCAACAGATTAACACATTCAGCAAGGTGCTGCAGTATGCTGGAGGAGAGGGCCACACCTTCTGAAGGGTCAGTACCACTTCCGATCTCATCTATGAGAACAAGTGATTCTTTCGTACAAACTTGTATTATTTTGCAGATACGTGAGATATGCCCACTGAAGGTAGAAAGGTTATGCTCCAGTGACTTCAACCAGAAAATAAGTGTTTCAGAATTTATTCTAAGTTTTCACCATAATGTACAGACATGTTCTCTTTATTGAAAAGAGAAACTACCTGGTGGTCACCAATATCTGCAAGAATTTGATCAAACCATGGAATCCTAGGTTTTTTCTTTGCCGGAAGAAACATGCCTGCCTTTGACATTAAAGATGCCAAGCCCAAGGTTTTCAAGGTTGCAGTTTTTCCTCCAGTATTAGGTCCTGAAATCACAACTACCTTTTTGGAAGCTCTTATTTTGATATCTACAGGAACGGGAGATTCAGATTTAGTCCTAGTTTGTGATATGGAATCCTCCATTCTGAGCATCTTTTGGCTCCCAACTGCTGAAAACAAACCAGAAGACGAACGTGTAAGAAAAGGCTCAAGGAGCAAAGGATGATGAATGCCTTCGATGTCAACAAAGAGCATATTTTCATTTAATTTATCCCTGTCATTGTCGTCAATGAAAGATGGGCACACCCCATCCATCCACAGGGCATATGCACCCCTAGCACAAGCAAGATCTAGTTCCAGAATCTTCTCCATCAAACACATGATGCTGGCTTCTGACTCTGCTATTTCAGAAGTAAGGATGCGCAGAATAGCAAGCTCTTCAGCTTTTTCAGAGTTTGAAAGCATTACTTCAGAATTGTTCAGTTGAATTGCACCTTTTGGTTCCATAAAGTATGTTGCCCCAGAACTACTCACACTCAGTACAACACCTTCAGGAAGCAATGATTTGTGTGAAGACTTCACACCAATACACATCCTGGTTCGCCGCTTGGTTATTAATGGGCTATCAATGCCACCAGCCTGAAAAACTTTAATGGACTCCTCCTTCAAAAGGTTTTCCAGTTTATCCATGTTCTGTCTCCTTTCTAATCTGATGGCAGCTAACCTAGCGCTAGCCCGGTCCAAAATTACAAAGAGATTACAATCTAAGCAAAATGCCATCTTATTCACCAATTCTGTCAGAAAATCACAGTTTTGAAGAATATCAGCAAGAGGAAAGTACCTGTTCACAAATAAATTCATAGAGAACCTTACACAATTGCCAATTGCTCTTGCCGTAAATGATTATTAATCTACAAGCATTTACCAGTTCACAGGTCAGAGGCGATAAATGAAGACCATTTTCAGATAAAGATGCTGTAGAAATGATAGTATGGAGGAGGAAGGAACGGGGGGGGGGGGGGGGGGGGGGGGGGGGCGCGGCGGTTAGGGAGGCTGAATTCTTAATATTTTTTTAAAATTTCAGCAAACTTAATTAGTTACATATTCATACTTACAATTTTTGAATGTTTATGCGTAAACATTAGTTTTAACAAGCTCAGGCTTTCATATCTTCTACAGATTTGAGCAATTAAGATGTATTAGATGTAGGTTTGGATTCACTGTTTATCTTAAATTGAATAATCTCATAAACTGATCAAGATAAAAAGTAATTAAATATAGATTGTTGAAATTGAAATCTAGCATAAGTTTAGAAAGGGTTCTTAATTTCTAGATGGCTTCAAGCTCATTTATAATTCAGGGCACTATTATTAACGTTAATAAATAGATAAAGATGTTGCTGATTAGGGTTTTTATGATATAATAAAAAGGGGAATAGATTATATGGAAATCATTAATTTAAAGAAAGTTATTATTTTTGGTTAAACTTCATACATGGCTTCATAGCCTTACTTTTTACATTCCGAGGTAACAACAAACAGCAAACGGAAGACTTGCAAACCTATCAGAAGACGCCTCGATGGATGAAACCCGCACCAATTGCCCCAAAAGCCCTCTTGCAGACGTTAGGCTCCTCCCAACAGCACATAGCTCTCGAACAGTGAGAACCTCTCCATCAACAGCCGTTCTCACAAGCTCAGACACATCATCAACATCGGAAAAATCCAACTTCTCCGGTAGCAAGACCGCGGCCGCCGTCTGATCCAATAGCTTCTGGCTTTCTGCTTGGTCCCCGCCGACCCGAAGCCTCCCACTCCGGCAAACCTCGCGGCCAGCTGCCGTCGAAGCAAAAGCAGAGACCTGCGAACATACTGAACACCACTCGAGGGTTTCCTCCGACGCCTCCCGTACTTCCTCCTCGATTCTACTCCTCTCACTCTCTTCTCCTTCTCTTCGACGGAAGCGAACATGGAAATCGGATTTCATGGATTTTTGTTCGGAATAACAAGCCGAAACAGTGGCCTCAGCGTCAACGGAGTTCAACTGGGTTCTTTCATCAGCCAAATTCGGGATAATGAGGCGCGCAATTTTGGAAGACCAGGATTTGGCCGGGCGGAAGAGCTTGATTTCTGGATGATAGAGAGGTTTCCTAATGGGCATGAAGCAGTGAAAAGCTTCCATTAGAAGATATCGCCCGAGCCTCGTAGAGGAAAATGGCAGAGCTTTTTTCGGACGCAACAAAGAGAAAGCCCAAGGATAAGAAAGCCCTGTGGCCAACTATCTAATAATTTTTGGGGGGAAAAATCTCATCTAATAAATAATAATATATATTCTACGATAAAAATAATTAACAAAACTTTCAATATACATATAATTAAATTATTCGATGAATTAAATTTAATCTTATTCTTATTTAATCACATGCAAAATCTAATGCAAAATGCATATTTTATTTTATTTTTATTAAATTCTCAATAATTTAAACAAGTGCAAAAGCATAAATTTTGTAGTTCATTAAAAAAGAATTGAACATTTGTTTTATAAATAAAGAAGAATTATGTTCATGTGGGTAAATCTTCTTGTTGGAATATTCACGACGACAGAGAAATATAAAGTTTAACGTCTTCACTTTTTATAAAGATCTAGCACACAACACATCTATTATTTACGAAACATAATAGCAACACTGCTTAAAAAAAATCTTTTTTTTCAATCATTATCATATGCAAATATATTTTGACATAAATAATGTAGCAGCTCTCTGTTCCTATGATATACAATATTATTACAGTTTCCATTTCCGTCTCTGTTCTTCCTCTCTATTCCTTTCTTTCTGTCTAGCCCGGCCTCATGGTCTTTTAAGTCAAAGAGCCTCACAGTTTAGTCATATTGCTGTAACTTCTCAGTAGGTCATCCATCTCATAATTGTTCTACGATGAGCATGCTTAATTGCAGAGTTTCTTGAATGAAATTTTAACAATTACACCAAAAGGAGTCTTGATGTTTAAGAGTTTAACTTCTTTTATTTAAGGGGTTTCATAATCTCCACCGTTTAAGTAACTAATGTACTCGTCAATATTTTTTTCCCAGAATCATCCACCATGCAGATAGGATTCTAAAGGTGGCCCCCACAAGTTTAAGTGGTGGCTCTCGTTATGTAGCACTTTATCCCATATAGAAATCAAAAAGTGGCTCCCATGACATAACATTTTATCTTGTATGTCACTTAGTTCTCATCTTCCTGATTGGTGTATTGTTGTAATACCATTTGTGATAGTCAAACTATTAAGTAATGATATATTGTCCGCTTTAGCCTAAGAGGCTCACAAATTTGTCTTGTTGGTATAACTTCACAGTTGGTCACCCATCCCATAACTGCTTTAGGATCAGCACGCTTAACTGCAAAATTTCTTAATAAAATTTTAACAATTACATCAAAAGCATCTCAATGTTTAAGAATTTAGCTTCTTTTACTAAGGAGTTTCACGAATAATATTCAATAACACCCTCCATCAAAGGTGAAATCAATCCATCCAAATGTCAGAACAAAGATGCCTACAAAATAATTCAAAAATGATCTCTGTTGTTTAAATCAAATGCATAAAAATGTCGATCAAAATTAATATGACGACATCAGAATCATTTGATGGACAGCTCCACACTCTTATTAAGAAACTAAGGTAAATTCTTAAACTTATGTGAGTTCTCTCTGGATAAAAATTACATGATTTACCGCTGTTGGAATCCAAGAAAGATCTCTATCCCATTGGGAACTTTTATTTGGTACGTTCACTGGACGTAGAGGAAGGTTCAGTTTTAGGCAAAAAAGTGCCTGTACCGAGTTTTTTAAAAAAATACCTAGTTTTTTGAAAAACTCGGTACAGGCCTTTTTTGCCTAAAACCGAACCTTCTTCTACATCCAGTGAACGTACCTAATAATTACTCATCCCATTGGATATTCTTTAGTTGCTGATGTTTTAACAGCTGAACAAATACGGCTTTGGTTTGTTAGGATTTGTGTCCAAATTGATAACAAAACCATTCTTTTTTATGGTGTCTTTATTTTAGTGGCTCCTACGATTGAAAGCCCACCTTGATATATTTATGCGTGCTTTGAAACCTACGATTGAGTTTTTAAAGTTTGTAATTGGCTTTTAAAATAAGAAGAAAAAAATTCCTGATTCAATTACTATTAAGTTTACTTTAAAAATTAGCATATTATATTTTTCTTAGATTTAAATAATTTGAAAAATATTTTTTAAATTTATAAATAAGATACGAATGATAAAAATATTTATTATAAAATCTAAAGAATAATAAAAAAAAACAGTTGCATATATACTCTTATATTTTAATATTTATTTACCATCACAATCACATTAAAATACATTTTTAATTTATAAAATATCAATATTAATAATATCTCCAATGTGATTTAAAAATTAAGATATTTTATAAATAATTATTAAAATTAGATTCTATACTTATAAATATATCAGAATGGTTTTACATGCATTAAATCCCCACAACATTAATAAAATAAAAGATAATTTATACAAAACCAAAAAAATATTTATCATAAAAGATAAAACAAATATTCTCTCAATAGATAAAATAAATTTACAATATATATATATATATATATATATGATGAAAATACACAGCATAAAATATATTATTAAATATCAAAGTTAAGACAAAGCCTTTGTTTGAAATAATTTTCTTATTACTTTGTAAAACTATGATAGAAAGTAATTTTTTAATATAAATTTTTTTTAAAAACAATGAAAAAATAGGACAAAATAAAAATTATGATTATGATATGAAAAACAAAATAGTAAAAAAATTATCTCAAACAAAATCATAAGCTGCTCTTTTTCAGATACTTCAGTCATATGCTTCTTTTCAATTTCAATTATCAAAGATGCTATGAAACAATTCTAACAACTCTGAAATTTCATTCAACAGTAATACGTATAAATTTCTGCATAGGCAGCAACTCTAAGTTTGATGCTATGGTACACAGTAAATGCATTGTTCAATTTCTCATGTCAAAAACCTTCTCATATGAAGCAATTTCTGAGCAGCACACTGCAGAAGTTTCCCCTCTGTCAATATTGAGCTCATAGACAGAACAGACAGAGCCATCCTGCTCAGGAAGAAATTCCAATTCATTACTCTAAATATCTTTTGTGTATTCTGATTCAATGCCAACAGAGAATATAGTGACATCACCAGAGTTCAGTGGAGGTGGTAGATGAGAATATCGTGTTAATAGCTTTCAAAGGAATGGGCTGAGGAGCCATCAAAGTGGACACTGAGAGTCTGTTTGGTACAGCTTTCTTAATGCTTTCTAAAACAGTATTTTAGTTATAAAAAGTTTTCCGAATTACAATTTTTTGTACTAAGAATTTGTTTTCGAAAGCAATGAGAAAGTTGTCCCAAAAGAAACATTAATCCAGAGACTTGGCAACATTCTGATAGCAAGGGAATGGCACAAACTCTATTGATGATGCAGGGCCACCAAAAATCAGAGAAGGCTCGGTGAAAACATGAGGCCTTCTGTAGATTGAATCAGAACACAATGGAAAGGAATTGGGTTGTCGAAGAGCTACCCAGTTATTCCAGCCTTTAATAACTCCTTGAGAAAAGGTAGAGGGAAATGTGGCTGCTGAAACCAGACTACTTGGCTGATTAGCAAACCTTAATGCCCTAGGCCCTATAATGGTGTTCACATTCAAAGGTGCCCGACCGGCTATTCGAACTGTAATTATCTTTCCATCAACCCTGAAGCCATTCATGTGAACCAAAGCTTCAGCAGCAGATAAAGGATCAATGTACTTGACAAACCCATAACCCTTGCTCAGACCGGTCCTTCGGTCCATGATAACAACAGCTTCACATAGGCGTCCAAATGGTAAAAAAAGCTCGATTAGCTTCTCGGTATTAACAAATAACGGAAGAAATCCCACAAAGAGTTTAGCTTTATCTAGAACTTCCCCTGGCTTGGTCTTATGTGATAATATTAAAGCACCAGCTGCTGAATCAAGCTTGGTATCTTGTGATGTTAACGCCCCAGATTCTGAGTTAGTCATGCAGTTTCTAAGGGAAACAAGGGCTGGTTGATGGGAATTGTTCTCAATTTCTGGGGCGGGACCTAAGTTTGTGGGATTCAAGGAGGTCACAGGTTTTTCATCATCCCGGGTATAATAAGCAACATTGTTTTGGCTTGTAGAATTCAGGGCTTCACTTGAAATTTCCGAATTCAACTCGGCAAGCTCCCTTAGCTGGGCATGCTTATGCTGATTCATTTCTTCATTCACAGGAACAAGTAGTTTTTCAACCATTGCTGAAGCACTTTCCAAAGACTTTTCATCTACTGCTTCTATGTAGACATGCAAATCCTCATCTTCAAATGGTTCAGTTTTTCGATCCTTAAATTGCTTTACTTTCTTTAGTCTTGTAGATCCTTTGCCTCGTAAGAGAATCCTAGCACCAGATTCTCTCTCCATTCTCTTCTGCGTGTGCCCACGAGGGCCAATGATAAGGCCGATGAAATTGTAATTGGGATACTGTTTTACTGGTATGTAGAGCTTCCTAGAGAATTTTGCTGGTCTCTCCTCTAATGGAGGTAGAAAAAGAGGATTTTTCTGATTCAGCTCGCATATTATTTCTTGCCTACGATGACCCAGTTTCTTCCATAGCCTATTCACTCTTGTGTTCACCCTGACACCTATTTCATTGTAAATTGGTGGTGGCGATGGAGATTGCTCATCCTCCGGGCAGTTGTCAATGGTTTCTCTAGCCCTCAACTTCTTGTTTATCTCCATAAGCTGCTTATTCAACTTGATGATTTCTGGGTAGAGCTTATGATCATATTTGAAGCCTTCAACATAATCAGGAAGTTTTAGAGGGCCAAGCATCTTCAACTGCATATTGACACCGGCATGCCCAACCTTCCTTCTCTTTGAAGCTGAATCATCGCCACTAACTGATTGACCTTCTAGTCCTGCCTCAGAATCAAACGAATCTCTGCTTCTTTTGCCAGAGCTTCCTGATCTATCTTGTTTCTGAATGACAATCCTATCGGCTATCAATTTCCTCATGTTAAGATTGGCATACATATCATCTGAGATTATATGATGCTTCTGCCTTTTCTGCATCAAATCATCCAACAAATCGCCTGACCTTTTCTTCCTCTCTGAACTAGTTGCAGATAAATTTAATCGGCTCCCTTCACTGCCATCTATCAGGTAATTTATATAGGCCCTGGGCAACACCTCTTCAGCCTCCTCGCATGGTTCCCTTTTATGTTTCCTGCTCAGTTCTTCTTCCTTTGATTGAGCAGGTTCATCACTACAAATCTGTTCAGCACGTTCATCTTCTGTATTATTAGATTTGGGCACTAGCTCAGACTTCTCGCCTATTCCAGCAGAATCTATGCTCACAGCAACAGCGTTGCCGTCATAGCTCCCCATTTCAGATAATTCTGGCAGCAACTTAGGCTTATTTCCCTAAAGTTCGATTAGAAATCTGCAGCAGCAATAGCAAATACGAGGGTTATTATGGTATATGCTGAGTAGTCGAGTGGAAAGAGAGAAAAGTATGGAGCAAATTTTTTTTTTTTAATGGAGACAAATAGCAGGAATAAAAAAATACAATAATCACCAAAGGAAAAAAAAAAAATATATATATATATATATATATATATATATATATATATATATATAACTAAAATATTTTTTTTCATTAGCAAAAATCCCCAATTAAAAGGAGGGTCTTCATAAGAAAGAAAACACTCAATCATCCCTATCCGTTTTCATGATTTCTTGAACTAATCTCAGAAGAATAATAAGCCCATAAGAAAAACATAGTACAGATTTCTCTACTGAAATAAAAATAATAATGCTTTAAACTCCGCAACACTCATAAATTAACATATTTTTAATCCGTATATCTATGGGCATGATACATATAGGAAGCTCATTATATTAGTACGTAGTACATAGATCACCATCACATTTTTCGCGGCATTCAACTTTGGGTATTGTATTGAATTACCTATATTAGTATCTTACCATTGTGGAATGATCTTATGCACTATTCTCGTTTTCAAATAGCGGTACACGCCTCCTCAAACGCCTTGAGATGCCAAGAAACCAGTGAAGGCTTACGTCTTTAAGGTCTAAGTGAGGCTTGCGCTTTTTTTGTTTGAGGGGACGTTTAAGGTGTTTGAGGTGTATATATATATATATATATATATATATATTGTTATATGATATATTTTGTTGTGTTAGAATCTCAGAAATATAAAAAATTTATATGTCCTAACTTTTCATACAGATCTAAAACACACTGATTAAAAAAAAACACACAATAAACACAAAAAATTTTATTTGGAAAAAGAAGAAGAAATAATCAGCAAGCCTTACCTAAACGAAATGATCTACTATGTGGATAATTAACAAATGGTATACTCTTCCTTTCAATCGAAGAAAATGGATTACAAAGTGTTAAATTCAGAGAATTAGAGAGGGAAAAAGGCTTAATTTTACTGTATAAACTTGTCTATATTTATAGATCAATTCAATATATCTTAATAAATAAATAAATAATTACAGAATCATGCATAATTGCTCTAATATAATCCTTTCTAAATCAGCAACCTAAATATCGAAGGAGATCAGCGTGATCCTGTTGAGCCTCCCATGGATTTCCATCCTACCCGTGTGATCAACATGCCAAGGTACGGCTAGGATTTAATAGGTGAGGCTCTGCGGATTCTCATCCTAGCCGTGGGATCAAAATGCCAAGGGACAGCTGGGATTTAGTAGTCCCCCTCAAGTTGTGGAATACAAATCCGTCATTCACAGTTTGGTAATCAGTCTAAAAAAGGTAGAGTTATCGAGTTCCTTAGTAAGAATATCTGCAAGCTGATTTTTTATGAGATATGGTCGATACATATAAGAACACTATCTAATTTCTCCTTTATGAAATGTTTGTCCACTTATATGTGCTTAGTCCTATCATGCTAAATCGAATTGTAAGATATGTTGATTGCTGATTTGTTATCAAATGTAGCTTCATAGGTCATTCTCGCTTGATCCTTAGGCCTTCTAGAATTATCATGATCTCACATAATCCTAAGGTCATAGCTTTGTATTATGCTTCTATACTAGACCTTGCCACCATACTCTATTTCTTTCTTCTCCATGTAACAAGGTTTCCTCCAAGGAATGTGCGGTATCCTAAGGTAGATCATCTATCTACTGGTCATCTTGTATAATTTGCATCAGTATATACTTTTGGGGTTATTCCACAGTCTCTTATGTAGAGAATCACTTTACATGGGTTCCCTTTAAGATAGTGCAATATTCTGTCTATAGCTTGTATGTGAGTTTGCTTTGGATTTTGCATAAACTGGCTGACCATGCTTACAACAACTGCAATATATGATATGGTGTGAAAAACGAAAATCAATTTTCCTACAAGTTTCAAGTAAGCTCCTTTATCTACATTTGAATCTTCTTTAGCTTCCCTCAATTTGAGATTTGATTCTGCTGGTATTGGTGCCGGTTTACAAGCTAATTTACATATTTCTTTAAGAAGATCATTAAAGTATTTTTGTTGTGAAATGAAGATTCTTTTGCTGGAGTAGGCCACTTCAATTCCAAAAAAAATATTCTAATCTATTAAGATCTTTGATCTCAAGTTGTATGATCTCCTTGGATCTGCTGATAACAATTAAGTAGCATGACTTTTGAGAATCTTCCAAAACAAACTCTAGGTGATGCTTTAGCATGTATGGCCTTTTTTAATCTACACACTTTGTTACCCCCAGATTTCTTCTTGAATCCTGGTGGAATCTTCATAAATATTTTTTTCTCCAAGTCCCTGTGTATGAATGTATTTTTGATATCCAACTGTTCCAAATGCCAGTTATAATTAGTTGCTAGTGAAAGCAGGATCCTCACAGTGTTAATCTTGGCCACAAGTGCAAAAATTTTCTGGTAGCCAATGTCATACGTATGAGTGTACCCATTCGTCACTACGCTTGTCTTATGCCTTTCCAGTTTATCATCAACTTTGTATTTCAAAGAGAACACCATTTGCAATCGATTGATTTTTTCCCTACTGATAGGTCGATGATCTCCCATGTATTGTTCCTTTTCAGGGCTTGCATTTCATTTTTCATGGCACTTTTTCAATTTTCATTAGATAAGACTTAAAAAATATCATCAGGAATATGAATATCATTTAGTGTAACAAGAAATTTTTTGTGTGAAGGTGATAAGTTATGAAAGGATACAAAGTTGGTTATAGGGTACAAGGAAGGTTTTTTTGGTGAACTTATATTTACCTTAATTTTAGGAGACGGATAAGATTCTTGGATCTATTTTGAAGCATAATTTGTATTTGTACGCCTGGAATACATCTTCTAAACCTCTTATTATTCATAATAGCTTTGTCCCCAATTTCCCTATCTTTCATTTCAGGTTTAGGTGGATTGATTTGAGGTGGAGCTAAAAGGTCAAGAGGGGCAGTCTCACTTTCCTCATCTTCCTGAATCTCAATCTCGCCCCCCCCCCCCGAAGAAGAGGTTTAATGAAATAAGATTTTTTTTCATCAAAAGTAACGTCACCAGACACAATGATTTTCTTGGTAAATGGATGATAACACTTAAATCTTTTTGGGTGAATGAATATCCAATAAAGATACATTTGAGTGCTATTGGATCTAATTTTTCTCTATTTTGATTGTGAATGTGAACATAGGCAGTACACCCAAAGATTCTAAATATGAATTTGTTATGAGTTCGAAATTCAGGATAAAAAAATGATAAAATATCTATTGACATTTTTAGTCCCAAGGTTGTTGAACATACTCGATTTATAAGATATGTGGCGATTAAAAGGGCTTTCCTCCAGTAGGATTTGGGTACATTGTGGTGGAATAGAAGTGCACGGGTAGAGGCAAGAAGGTGGTCATTTTTTTCTGCAACTTTGTTTTGTTGTGCGGTATGAATGCAAGAAAACTCATGAATTATACCTTCCCCTTGAAAGTAGAAGGATAGAGTTCGGTTAAAGTAATATTTGGCATTGTAGAATAAAATTTTCTTATTTTTATCCCGAATTGATTTTGAATTATGGTGTGAAAAAGTGCTTACATCAACATTTTATCACAATCATAACATATTTTTATCCATATATATATATATATATATATATATATATATATATATATATATATATATATATATATATATATATATATATATATATATATATATATATATATTGAGAGAGAGAGAGAGAGAGAAACTTGCTTGCGGCATGGACTGCCCAATAAGAGACAAAGAAGCTAAATGTGAGATAATCTTCCGACAGCTTAAAAAGAAACTTCCATGACCATGAATATCTGATATGAGAAGAAGAAGAAGAAGAAGAACGGATTGACATCGTTACAAAAGCCGCTTCGTTTTGTTTGCCTCCCCTTAGTCGTTTAGTAATGGAAGGGAAAACTATTATTTCGAAAGAAGGAAAGATGATCAAACTTACACTAGCAATTAAAATGCATACAGAAAGATAAACAAAAACAAAATCCTACCTCCCAAAACACAAATTTCGAAAGGAAAACCTTTCATCCGCAAGTCAAGAAGATCAATTAAAAACGGCACAGTTAAAACCAATAAAGAAGAAACAAATTTATGATAAAACCCTACTTAAGTTCATTCCCAAGGAATGCCCAGTTTGGCCAAGATTTCTTTGAACATTTCCAACTACACGAAGAGTGATTCCACAAAGGTGCAGTTAAAATCCTTAACAAAACTTTACTTCCTATTGTGTTCATAAGAAAACCCTATTGTCAAAAATTTTTAGTTCGACAGTTCGAAATTCAACGAGACATAAACCACAAAGAACCAAAGAAATTCCAAACACTCGGAAAATGGAAAAGAACCTAGCAAGAAAAATGCAATCTTACCGGCTCAATTAGAAGAGAAACTGTAATTCAGGAGCCCCGATTTCAATTTATGGCGGAATATCGATGTACTTGCGTCACTGTCCGCGGTAATAAGCAGAATGGCGGATGAACTCTCAAAGAACTTCCGATGGGCAAAATACAACAACGGTAGGCAAGCTAACTGCATGTACCGTAAAATTATTTAATTATATATTATACTAATTAAAATAATAATAATAATTTTATATTATATTTTTCAAAATTTTACATTATATATGTATATATATATATATATTATATTTTTAAGAAAATCATTCCAGCATTATTAGTTAAATATTTATTTTATGAAATAAATAAATTATTATTTTATTGTAATATAGTGGTGAGTATTCTTGCCTTTCTTGTGGATAATCTGAGTTCTGATCTCAGCTAATTCTTTGTATTATTATTTTTGTATTTATTATAATTTTAATTATGAATTAAATTAATTTATAAATAATAAAGTAAAATATAAGTTAATTAAAATAATTAGTTGTATACAAAATAAATATTTATACATAAATTTATTTTAATTAAATTTACTTGTATAAATTTTATTTTTGCTTTATATAAACTTATTTGTCCATATTTTAATTAAATTTATGCTTAGCTATTTTTATATCTTTAATTAAATTTTATATTAACTAAATTTATACTTATATATTTTAATTAAATTTATTCTTGTTTATATTAATAAAGTAAAATTGAATTAAAATTTTCTTGTTTTATTGAAAATGTATATATTTAATTTAAAATATTACTTTTAAATTAATCGGCATTAATTTATTCTACAATATAGACAAACATCCCATGCAATTAATGCCTCCACCCAAACAACTACAAAGAATCACTCTACATGACAAAATGTTTCATAATTTCAACGAGTTTTCATAGAGATTTTATTTTAAATATATTATTAAGAGTAGAAATTGAGAGCACCCTATCTCTATCTTTATCTTTAGGCAAAATAATGAAATCAAGTGTAATTTCTTTTTTGCTATCGCCATGGAATAAGAGTTTGAAGAGAAACCTTTTTCGGCATACTCTTAAGCGAGGTGAAAATCTTTAATGAGCTTGTAAGATAAATTCAAGGCTAAATAGCACAATAGGTGGAATCTACTTGCAAAAGAAAGAATGTTAAACTTTCAACCATCAAGCAATTATATATTAAACATGTCAAGCAAATCTAAAATTTATGATGATAGCAAAGAGAAAATGTGAGAGAGAATATCCCTTCATAAAACTATTAAAAGGATTGAAATACCCATATATCTCATCATTGATGATTAAACATAACCGCAATGCAAGTTCACACTTCGACCCATCTAACAAAAATTTATGGATGTTCTCTTTTAGTCAATATTTGCAACAAAAAAAAAAACCTCATAATAATGGTGATTATTGAACTTTTTTATAAATTTGAAGAAAACAATGTTAACAATAATGTCTTTTTTTATAAAGGTAACCTGAGTGGAGTGAATGATAATTGGTAAGATAGATTTTATATAATCAATAATAAACTTAACAATCACTTCATAGAATCTATTATAAATAGAGACGAGCCAAACATTTGTGAGATGACTGTCATTTAATGTTTTAGGAAGGATAGTGATAAGATTATATTTGACCATTATGATAGTCTTGAAAATGTGAAGAACAACACAAGTGAAAAATAACCATTAGGTTAGAGAAATTATTCTGTGGAGATTGGATGCAGAACGTTGTTCGGAGACCAACCATAATGCACCATGACAGAAATAACGAGAAAGGGGTGATGTGGCGCATTCTGGTTGATATCAGAACGACATTCGATGTCTGCATATAATAATTAATCGTTAGAGGTTGTGCACTAAAAATAAGCTTCACCTGATAACAACATAAACTTTAAGAAGATGCCATCAATCAATCACTTGCTGGATTGTGCAATAATATCATCAAAATTAATAATAAAGAAGAATGATAATATCATAGCTAGTGGTTCGGAACTGAGTCAAAATAAACTCTAATTCCATCAATAAAAAGCTCAAATAGATGTTGTGCCAACCAAAGCGACGATGAAAACTATCTGCTACACAATAACTTATAGCGATGAAGAACAATCACAATATGCAAAACCCGCCCAACAAAATGTTGGCCTGAATCATCACTGTTGCGGGCTAGAAAATACGCGGCGATAGAGATTTAATTCTGCGTCTTAACGTTGAACGAATAACTAGCTCACACACAGAGAACACAAGATTTTTTTACGTGGAAAACCCTTGAAAAGGAAAAAAACCACGGGGCCTAGCCCAGTTGAAAACGATTCCACTAGACTTTGAGTTGGTTACAAAGGACCGAATCACCTCCAAGGGTGATCAGATTACAATCAGTTACTTAAGTAAGACGTCGGGTCTTCGGCAGGACGTAGGGACTGAACGTCGGGCCCTGAGCAGGACGTCGGGCCTTCGGCAGGACGTACGTAGGGACTGAGTGTCGGGCCTTGAACAGGACGTTGGGACTTCAGTAGGACGTAGGGACTGAACGTCGGGCCTTAAGCAGGACGTCTAGACTTTAGCAGGACGTAGGGGCTGAACGTCGGGCCTTAAGGCGGTGGTCCGGCGAAGTTCTGCGGTGGTCCGGCGAGGTTCCTGCGGTGGTCCGGCGAGGTTCTTGCGGTGGTCCGGCGGCTGTCGAGGAGGAGCTTCTTCCTTCTCTTCTCTTCTTCTCTCTCTTACTTGGATCATCTCTTGTGAAGAATGAGGACTCTATTTATAGATTTTTTGGAATGGCATGACCGGTAAATAGGAGTGAGATCAAGGGCGAATAGGGAGTGGTTCGAATGGACGGCCGATAGTGAACCCTTCGATCGTGCACCGTCCGTTGGACATTTGGAGGCCTTAATGATGTCGAAATTCAGAGATCTTGGGCTCGTTGGATTCGTCTCGTCGAGCCGTTCGATTCGAGTATAAGCTCGTCAAAATCGGAGACCGTTTGATAACTCAAATTGCTGTTTGAACCTTCCAACAGCACTTTGAGCCCTTGATTTGGACTCATTTGGGCTCGGATTGGGTTGAACTTGGTGTTGTCGGGTTCGTATTTCCGAGACGCTCAGTTTGACTGTAAGCTCACTGAAATCGGAGTTCGGATGCTCCCGGAATTAAAATTTGAAGTTTCCAACTAGCTTTTTGCCTCGAGATTCGTGTCCGATTAAGATAATTTTTGCATGACGTATCAATCACAATGAAAAACTACCTAGAAATCTACCAGCCCACCAAAGTTGCCCATCACCTAAAAAAACTGCACAGCAAAATCAAAAGAATAAAGAGAGCTGCAAAAGAGAAAGATAGCCAATTAGCCTCTAAAACCAACCTTGCAAGTAAGAAACACGTTGTAGCCTCAACATGCCATATATCTCTAAAGAGTCTAAGGCCTTGTTTTGTTCCCCCGATATTTTTTTCGTTCTTAAAGGAAGGTATTAGTATTACAACGAAGAAGTAATTTTTTTTTTCTTTTCAAATAGATGAAAATATATAGGTATAGCAAAAAGTCTTTTAAAAAAAATGATATAAATAATCAATAAAATAATAATTTTTTCACCTATTCAAATGCAAAATGAAGAAATTACGGCCAATCAAATCCGGCCTAAATCAGTTCACATTCTCCAACGAATTAAATAGTGTAATTAATTTTACATTTATCCAAGGCAGCTTTTTTATCGGGCAAATGACAAATGAGGTGGTGATTGATAGTGCTGGTAAAAAACTAAGAAGCTACCACTTCAACGAACTAACACGCGGCATACACCGGAAAGACTCTTAAAACTGATTGACGACACAGATTCAACGAAAGAGGAAGTCTGAGTGTGGTACAAGCTATCCCGACAGTCTGTATAAGGTCATTCCATCAAGGTGGTAGGAAAACCCTCGTCGCATTTGCGGAATGGTTCCATCATATTCAATGCACGGATAGGTCCTCTATTGGAGTTTCCGTTCGATCCATATTGGAAAGTTTTTTCTTTTATTCCAATTTGTTCTTTCCTTCCGCCCAAAGTTCGGTTTTTGTGTGGCTTGGGTTCTCCTTCTTCTCTTATACGCACTTTGTCATTTTTCCTTTACCATCTGGTGTCGTCGGAAAGCGCAGAGATGGCTGAATGGGCGAGGGCTTGCTTGCAATCGACGTTGAAGATTGTGAATTCGGTGATCGGACTCGTTGGGATGGCCATGATTCTATACTCTCTCTGGATGGTTCGTGCTTGGTTCCGGGAAATGAGCGAGCTCTCCCCGGGCTTCTCTGGTTCGAACCCTCCATGGTCCGCCACTCTTCTTCCTTCCATTTACATTGCAAGTTCATCTTGATGGGTAGTTTCTGGATGATCTGTTTTCATGTTAAAGATTTTCTTCTTTGTCTCAAAAAACGAACTTTCAAATAAGTTCTGCTTCTATTGTTATGATATATTTGGTATCTTTTAGGTAATATCAGCGCCAGTTTAGTCAGCTGTCAGTTATTTATTTGAAGTAGTATAGATTTATTCTTTATTTAGTGGGCCATGTTGGGGGATAGAACGTTAGATCACTTGATTTTTTGTCAGTTGTTAGCTGAAAGATTGCAAGATTGTATTTTTATCTATTCCTATAAATCCCTGTTGGTATTTTATTTTTTGTTGAATGTCGTAATTAGTCTTTCATTAAAACAAATTATATATGGTAGATGAATTTTGGAATGCTTCTGGCAAAAACATTTTCTGTTTTTAACTTTTTTTTACTTGAATGCGCTGTAAAGCTTTCCCATCAATGCAGGAAAATTGAATTAATAAGGATTATAATTGCTGAAATACTTAAATTCTTCTTCTAATTCATTTATGAAATGATTTTTTTATTGGTTGCTGAATTGATTTAATATTCAAAGTTGCTGAATTGATTTAATATTCTTTAAATTGAGATATTTTGTGCAAGCAGTGCATGATAAAAGTTACAGCAGTCAGTTTTTCTATAATTTTTATCATGTCCTTAGGAGAAATTGGTTTTCATCTATGGATGGAGTCTAACATTTTATCAAATTGCTTCCTCAGACACCCGACATTTTACCTGAGTAAAGGGAATAGTTTTTTTCCCCAAGATGTCATGATGTTGTTTGATCTGGTGCTAGGTCTTTTTATACATGAAAAATATATTTAGGCTTCATTTGGGACGGCTTTTTTACTGCTTCTTAAAGCAGCTTTCTCGTAAAGCTGTTTTACGATGCAGGAAGAAAGCCGTCCCAAACAAAGCCTTAGAGAGAGATTTTACCTCTTAAAGTAAGTTTTTTGTAAAGTTACTTCATTTAACAACTTTGAATTAAATGTTAAGATTTGTCTATTTTAGAGTGTATTTTATTGGTTAGAAGTACTCATGGCAATGTTACTTAACAACTCATCTGCAAGTTGTATTGTTATTAATTTTGTCACTACTTTTAATTTAAGTCGAGAAGTTATACTGTCTCTTAACATGGAAGTAGCCATATGCTAGAAGTTTCATGTGGGTTTTCATTTCTGAACTGCAATGGAATTTCTATGAATCAATTAATGCTGATTTGCAGGTTCATTTTCACCTTTCTTGGACTAGGAATCTTCTTGTGTGTGATAACATGCTCGGGACACATTGCTGCTGAAACTATCAACGGCCATTGTCTTTCCTGTGTATCCTTTCCATTGAAGCCAAACCAAATATTCTACTTATTTTTGCTCTCTATAATTTTGTTTGTATTTTCATGAAGTTATGTTTACTTATTAAGCATGCAAGGGCTGATTCATATTACATTTTAGGCTCTTTTCAACTAAATGAAAGATGAAATAAAACATTGTCAATTGATCAACGTTCATTGTTGATTTCAATGCTGCCAAAAAGTGATAATAGCATCAAGACAATATGACAGCCCAATTAGACGTGCTAGGCACCATCGTAGAATTGGGCGTAGTGAGGAGGTAACATAGAATATCTATTTCACTTAATAAACCTATTTTAATTATGAGAAATATTTTTGAGAATATGTGGAGATAATCATTACAATTAAACTTTTTTAGGAAAAAAACATAAAATTCAAATTTTTATTCCATCCCAAATTTCAAAATTTTGCTAAATAGATTATGAACAAAAAAAGGATATTTCAATATCGAAATAGATAAATTATGTTGGTATTTAGCTTACATACTAGGGATACATTTTTCACTCTTATTTTTTACATTTTCATCAACATTTATGCTGTCTTCTCTATCCCTTAGTTTATAGGCCTTTATCTCCTCTTCAGGTTCTCCAGACTCATCCTCTTTTCCCTTAAGCTTTATTACTCTAGATTTGAAGCTCCTTCACCTGCCCCACATCTAACTTGTTTCCTAGTGTCATTCATGTTTTCCACCTCCTTAATCTTTTTTCTTGGTCACCCATGCCAAACATTCATTATCAAAATCTAACTCATATTTCACATTTTAATTAGTTCCATCCTTCTCCCCAATCAAAGCAAGATGCTCATCTTATTGTATGAATCTTTAAGGCAATGTGGACTTTGAAAGCTCATGCTTCATGTGATGGGGACATCAGATCGTGAAAGGTTTATCAGAGACGTGGCCGCCGATCTACGGCCATGATCGAGTCTTTATATTTCTGAGTCATTTGTGTTATTTTTTTTATTCATGTATTTTCTTATTTGCTTAGGCGTCATTTTGTTTTCCCGTTGTACCCTCTTATGAAGTGATGTCGTATGTAAGCCCAAGGGGCATTTGTGTCTTTTGTTTTGAGTCCTTTGTATGAGGCTTTATATAGCCCTCCTTATTTTCTTTTGAGGTTAATGAATAGTTGCTTATTGAAATTTCCTCTTGCATGAGCATTGAGAGAGCTTGAGAGTTCTAATGGAGAGAGTTCCCTAGGAGAGGGAGATTAGCGCAATACCCACCAACCTAGATAAGTCGGGTTCGTGGTTTCTTTCATTTATCGTGTTTCTTTTACTCCTTGGTTTCTTCCTCCTCCTCCCCATCTTCGTTTGGCCGCCGGATTCTAGCCTCATCGAAACCCCCTCTTTTTCCCCCGTCCAACACCCACGACCAACATCCCACCCGACCCCTCCACACCGCCGGCCCAATCCTCTAGTCGCCGGCCACCGTCCACCTCTTCATCCCCATTAAAACCCTTGCCTAATTTGGATGGATTAATTTTGGCTGATTTTCAAAATTCAAATTCATTCATTTGAAATTTGAAAACTTTCCTAAAATACAATTCTATTTTTGGAAAGTTCTTAAATCAATTCTTTTGAATTTCAAATTCAATTGGACTTGGTTAATTCCTAATCCTCAATCTAATTTATGCAAGGACGACACCTCACCCCAAATTCCCTCTTGACCATTAATGCTGCCGCCCCCCCCCCCGGCTTGGAATTAGAATTATTTTCTAAAGTCCCTCCTTGCTTTAGGCAATATTTCAAATCTTCCCCAATTTTCTCTTGGCCGAATTTTCCCTCCCTCCTTTTCTTTTAATTTCTTCCCATAAGTGAACTCCTCTTTTGGAGGAAAATTAAATCCCAACCTCTTCTACAAACCGCCGGCCCCCTCTCTCATACCCGCCCCTCTCTCTCTCCCCAATCCTCTCTTCCCTCCCCATAGTTCTTGATTCACAGCTAAAGCTCTCCCTCCAAATTCCCTACCCACTACACTTAAGAAAATCTGAAAATTCTTCTCAGATTTTAATCCAAAATCTGAAATTATTTCAGTTTTCCTGGAGAGGGGACTTGGAGTTGATTTCCTCTTCACATACAAGAGAAACTTCTTTCTCTTCGACGACATTCGAGATCATTAGCAAGATGGAAGGAGAGTTCTTTCTTCGTCCCCATGCATGGCGGATCCGGCAACTGAGTATGGTTTAACTTGGGACGTAGACGGCTTCACCGACATCCTATGATCCACTTTCTTCGACGTGAACCCGAGTATTGACCGCACCGTTGAAGACTACGTGGAGCGCATCCTATTTACCTTGGCGGAAGCCATTGACGAACACTTTAAAGGCGTCGAGTGGAGGATCTCCACCAACCCTTGATGAAGGTTTCTCCTCACCCGAACACCTTATATCTTTTAGTCTAAACTCTCATGGTTTGATTGCAGTCACGGCGGATTCTCCCACATTGCTCTTGCTTAAGCTTAGTAATCATAGGATTTGAGTGCACCTCGATGCATCCTAATTCTCATTGTTAGACTAGGGATTAAATTGAAAACTACTGCTACGTGTTGTGTTGTTTCTCTATTTATTTCGGAAGTTTCAAAGCTCTTAGCATGTGATTTAAACATAAGTGGATAACTCCTAATCGTTTTGGAATCAATGTTTGAGTTAGCTAGTAATTTTGTTCTTGAATTATTCTAATCACCAATTGTGCAAAATCCTTTTAAGTTACATTGCAGTTCAATTACATAGTCCTACATCATCATGCAAACCAAAAAGAGTACTTTTAGGAGGAATATTTAGTAACTTATAAAGTCCCACTTAATTTTTCTAAGTTGATGACTTCATATTTTTGTTTTGAGTTTTCTCATAGGTGCAAACTCTCCCATAGCGAACAAATCTTCTTTGTTAAGAGAGACAACTTTCGATTAAGGCAGGTGGTTTGACTTTATAAAAGTGGCTTCATACAAATGATGCGACTTGTTGCCATGATTTAAAGGATGTCACTCATAGGATCAAAAAAGATTTAGGGGGAAATGATGATAAGCTCAATAAATATCCCATGATTTTATCATCTTAGCTTGTTGGTGTACCCTGATCAATTTAGTCAAAGAACGGAGATTTGTCATTCTTTTACTTGAGGATCCTTGTTTTCTGTCATGAATTGGATTATCTAAGGGGATCTCATTAATCACTATGGAAACCTTGTCAAAATGGCCAATTTTGTTATTGATCTCAACTAATTGACAGCTTTGTGCTATATTAGATGCGTTATACATATCTCTAACTCATAAAGATGGCCATTTAGGAGCATCTAGACATTCCATTTTATCTGATTATGTAGCGTTATATCACCTTTTAGGAATGACTTCCTCATACAAAACGATTTTCAATGCCCTTAGTGGCAAGGATTTTGAATGTGATAATATCATTGCGTTGATATGACCATAATTCTTTTTTGGGCTTTAGTGATCTTCAGTGTTTTTTTTAGATGCACCATTATTCGTTTGATATTTTTTTTAGATGCATCATCATTTGGAAGGAAATGATTGTTTCATTGTTCCCTATACTAGCGCTTGAGGCTCATTCTTGAATTTTTGAGGAGCTTCAATGATGACAGTGATCCTTTTTATTTTGATCTTCAGTGATTGCACCCATTATCGTGGACGAGGCGCCCTCGGGGATGTATCATTTGAGTTGGGCCTTGCATTTGTATTTAAAATGAGGGCATTGTGTTCTTTGTTCTTTTAAGTGATGGTGAAGGTAGTTATTGTTATTCCTTCAGTTTTGATTAATCTTTGATTGCAACTATCATCTCGAAGATAAAAAACTTTGGAGGATTTGACCCATAGTTTAGGGATATTATTTTTGCATTTGGAGGCCTTGTTATTTTGATCAAAGAGGGTGCGGGAAATATTGTCAATAAAATTTAGAACCCCTCGGTTATAGTATTAAATAATTGCATCTATCATTGGGGTGATGAGTCTTCAACATTTGATTATATTTTCTTTTAAGGGTAGGTGGTGACACTAAATATAATAATAATTTTTTTACTTATAATGTTTGATAAATGGACCCGTCATTGGATGAGGAGTTCTTGAGCCTTAATTAGAATTTGAAAGAGGTTTTTTTTTAATTTAATTTGGAATAAATCCCTTTGGATATAACTTTAATAACCATACTATTCATGTGTGCGCTGGACCATTGACATATTTTGTTTGATTTAGGTCGAGGCAATTAATAGCATAAGTACAATTGATGATGCCTTCAATCACAATCTTCAAGTATACCCATCATTGAGGTGAAAGGCTGGTAGGAAATGCTTGAGTTCGCAAGTAATCTTTCGAATTTACTTGAAGCAACCCTAACGAATATTGGTGAAATCAATGAGAAAACACACAAGTTGGCCAATAAAATCAACCCAAAACAGTAGATTTCATTAGGGAAATCGAAGTAAAGCAAAAGAAAAACAAAAATACAATTGATCCTCAATTTGAGAGGAGGATCGTTCTCTCCCAATCTCTAGACGATGAATCTAGAGCCCAAAACCCTAAGAGAACTCCAAGAGAATAACTCAAATCATGCATAACCCTAACCCTAAATAAATCATGCTATTAATACATTAATTCCCTAATTCAAACGTCCAAAATTCACAATTTTTCTCTCTCCCTAGCCGCCCAACCAACTCTCCTTAATTTCCTCCTAGTGGGGCCCACTAGCTTGGGCGGCAAAAGAACCAAGGGAGACAGCACTTGTCTACCTCCTGTAAACCTGAGATGGCCTTTGGGCCGGCCTAACAAAGGCCTTATGTTTTTTCAACAAATATTCCTTTTTATTTTAGCAAGTCTTTCGATGATCATATTAGGAGAGTAGATGTATTAGATCCAGCCTATGTTAAGAAAGGTAGAGGTAGATCTAAAAAGACTTGGTAATTAAGTATTAAAAATGACTTTATTTATTATATTTAAATGAGAATTGACTCACAATAGGATACAATAAGGAAAAATGGTTCATGTAGCTGACCCACATAGCGGAATAAAGGCTTGTTGTTGTTATGTAGTTTTTAGTTATTCATTGATGTTGGAAGGGATTGACGTTGCCTGGCGTTGAAGTTGGAACAAAATTCATATTCAATAATTTTTGCGGATATTAGCACAAATTTATTATCTTGGTCTGAAGGCAAAGGTCTTAGAGTCAAAATTTATCATTCTTAATAATCTTGAGGCATCTAGCTTTGTGGCATGCTAGTGATGTTGCAGACACCTGTAATGGTTTAACCATGATACCAATGTGTCTTGTAAATGTTCATTCTTCATAAGCGTTGGTGGTCTTCATTTTCCATCAACTAACTGAATATGACCCAAGTGTCTGACTTGCATTTCCTAGCCAAATGCAAAATTCTATTTTTTTATTCAGGATAATGGTCGAGCTATAGGCTATGTCAACTCTGTCTCTATTAAAAAGAGGGCCAGGGATGGGTGGATTCTACAATTTTCTAGTATTCATATCCAGCTATTTTTTTTTCTGGAGCTTTTTTGGTACTTGCATGACAGAACACGGAGACCACACTCCTCAAAAGAAATGAATAAAGCGAGAGGCACTTCTGACATTTTATGATTTTTTTTGAAAGATTTGCTATTTTCTTTCTTTCCTTTTTTTTACTATGTTTTCCTGCATTTTTTGGATTTTTGAAATATTCTTTTGATATTTTTTATATTTTGTTAAATCGTAGATATTTTTTTATATTATTGAATACTTTTATACATTTTGGAAGACTAGGTTATCTCATTTCAGACTTCTTAGTTTGATTCGATGTGCATGGGATGTGGCAGATTATGAAATATTAGCTTGATATGACCCCAATGAGTGGTACAAATTCAGCCTCTGTTTGACTTTTTTTTTTGGGTGGGCTCGAACATGCGTGACCATGCTTGTCAATATGTTTGTTGATATGACTTAAAGTAAGGCTTCGTTTGGGATGATTTTTTTTATTGCATCTTAAAGCAACTTTTTAGTTAAAAAATTAAAATTTTTGTACTAAAAAGCTGCTTTAAGAAGCAGTAAGAAAGTTGTCCCAAACGAAGCCTAAATAATACTTTCAAAAGTTATATTTTGACGCATGAACTTCTAATGACATGGAAGGGGCCTTTTGGACTTAAAATGACTTTTATGTCTACAAACAAGCTCATGGGTGTCAGCATTGATCTCTTTTTGAGACTAAATGCCTTGTCAACCTTTAAGAACCTTGGCTAGCTCTATTGTTGTATTGTGGAATTTAAATAGAGTTTAGTGATAGGAAATACTTGAGTTCGCAAGTAACCATAATGGGAAATACTTGAGTTCGTAGGCAAACCTAATAATAATTGGTGAAAACAGTGAGAAAATTTCAAGATCTCCAATGAAATAATCCAAAAACAGTAGATTGTATTATAGGAATCAAACCAAAAGAAAGAACAAGCAAAGATACAATTGATCCTAAATTCAAGAGGAGAATCGTTCTCTCCTAATCTCTAGAAGATGAATCTAGAGCCCAAAATCACAAAGAGACTCCAAGAGAAAACAATAATCATGCATGCCCTAATTCTCCTAATCTCTTCATTATTTAAAGCAAATCCCTCTTCTCTAACCCTAGCCACCCCCTCTTAATTTCCCATTACTCCCATGTGCCCCACATTCCATGGGCGGCAGCCATAATGATGGCTAATTCAAAGGAGGCAAACCCCCTTTGGTCTGTTTTCTATATATTTGAACCGGCCCCTTATTTAGAACTAGTTGGACTGGTCCAATGGGGACCGGTCTAATATTTAGCTCTGGCCTAAGCAATACTGGCGATACCTTAGTAATGACACTCTTGTGGGATGCATATGAAGCTCTATCATGTTACCACGTCTTGTCTAGGCACTCAAGAAAGCGCCCAGATAGCCTTTAACAACATTTGAATCATTCTTTTGAAGATAGGGAAAATTCCGGAGACCATTGTGATATTGCCAAACCCTCCATTGCATTGATGACTTTTGTAAAGCGTGCAAAATGCTTGTATTGACTCTGAAAATGCGGTTTTTTCATGGAGCTTTGTTTTCAAGGATGTCTGTCTGAGTTTTGATATCTGTAAGGCCAGGTTTTATTTATTTATTTTTTCCTTCTTTCCAGTCAAAGTCTAGCCAAACAAGTTGGCATCAGGCATTTTTATCAAAGCATGTGGTTTTTAAAGGGGAGGAGAACTGTCCTTGTTGCGAGGGAGTATGAATTTTATTCATTGGGAGGTAGATCATTCTTCCATTCTTCAACCACCTCTGACCTGTGCAAGAAAAAAAAAGATAGTAATTTAGAGGGTAAACATCTTTCTTCTGTGCATTCTTCCAATATGCCCCCAGCCCTCTATCATTTCTATGAATTAATAATTGCATGTGCACTAAAACTTGAATGCGATTTAATGATTTTGACTTTTATGTTTTAGCAACACTACTTATCATCTATGATGAACGGACACGGACACGACACGACACGAACACAGAACACAACAATTTTTAAAAATATAGGACATGGGTGCGGCGTGGACACATCATAATAATTTTTTAATATAATATATAGAAATTAAGGTGATATTATAGTAAAAATGACAAGCAATCAACTGCGACATAGTAATCTTAGGACACATTTTTATTCCATAGCCAGAAATTTTAAGTAGATGTGCCTTTACCCTAGAATAAGATCATTTGTAGGTGCCACCATAATAGTTGCATTTGAATGACACATTTCCTCCTCATTCAAATGTTTTTTTTTTAACTTTGTAACATGAATTCATAACGGCTTATCAGTTTCTACCGGGGGTCCAACAATATACCGGTCTGCCAGGGGTCCAAGGAGGCACTGCCCCCTGGCGGGGTTCAACCTGACCGGGTCGCGGGGTCAAGGGGCAGTGCCCCCGGAGCAAAATTTTATTGTAAGAGTAATTTTGAAGTTCTGCTTGTTTTTAAAGTTCGTAAGTTGTTTGTATGGGAAGATACCGAGCATGTACCTAGCAGTACCGAGCATATACTGAGCGATACCGAGCATGTACTGAGCGGTACCGAGCATGTACTGAGTGGTACTGAGCGGTACCGAGCATGTACCTAGCAACACCTCATTTAATAACCCGACACGTGTGTCCGACACGTGTCCATGCCGTGTCCAACACGTGTCCGACACTGCATACCCTTTTTAAGCGGAGTGTCGGCGCATCATAGCTTATCATACCCCAGCAGATTACTGGTACTCAGTTTTGTATTCCTCATATGTCAGCCTTCTCTAATGATGTCCTTTGTACAAATTAGAACATTTTAAACTGGCTTAATTTATAATTTATCCTCATTTATTATCTGTACTTGTAAATGCGGTCTTAATCTCATTGTAGGTTACTTCATTTTTCTCCTCTACTGCTTGCATTTTTGTGCCCATTGCTTTCTGAACTTCTAAAACTTTTGTAAGGATGTCCATTGATAATTTTCTATCTTCGGATTAATTTATTTGCCAGGATGAACCATGCTAATTGTTTTTTTTTTTTTCATCTCTTTGTAAACATCTCACTTCTTTATTGGCAACTTGTAGAGCTAAACTAGATAAGTTACATAAAGAAGGGTCTTAGATAAGGGTTTAAATGGAGAAGGGTCCTAGATGAGGGTTTTAAATAGAGAAGGTTCCTAGCATGGTTCATGCTACAAGGAAGTCTCTGTTGACTAATCTGTGGCTAACATAAGAAAATTCAATGGATTTGAAGTTAAATTTGGAAGGATATAGAGATTCTTGGAATAGTGTCATTTGAGGTCCGATTTTGGAAAATAGATTTAGAAAGGTTGAAGCCAGTACAGCTGAGGACAACAGATGAATCAATATGATGGGAAAATAGAGTTAATGTGAAGGGAATGAAAAGGAAATGGGGTTGCCAGAGTTCACTGGTATAGCATTATAAAATTAACAGGGTAAAAAAAAGGAAAACACTTGCATGAGTTAGTGTAACTCCTCAAGTAGCAGTCAGGAAGAATGGATAAAGACAAAGGCTCGTAAGCTGAGTCAAATAATTATGATAAGACTGATGATTTTCTTATTCAAATGATAAGGCAGATGATTTTAATAGTTATTAGTTATTACTTTCATTACCTGGAGCACCTTTGAGCTTTTTTTAATAAAAGCATTAGTGATTTGATCCTCTTAGCGTTTCCAAACTACTCTTTAATTAAAAGGGTCAACGTTCATGATCATTTTTCTTATTAATTTGATGTTGCAGTAACGCATGGCATCATTCATAGGTGATGTGTCAAATTTTAATTTGATTGTGATGAAAAGTTAGCATTGTTTGGCTTAGGCTAAGACATCACCTGCAAGTGATATGATATAAGTTAATTCAATTATAGTGAAAAGTGGGCAAGAATTGAGTAGCTTTAAAGCTAATATTACTTTTGCTACATAGAATTTGACTCTGAATCGAAAGACAAGATAAATGGTGAACACAAAAATTAAAAGAAGAATAAATATCCCCTTTTTTTGGAGAAACTAATTGTAAAGAGGAAAAATTCAATGACATTAAGAAAGTTTATAAGTTGTTATATATTGGGAAGATAAATAATAATATTGTAGCATTGATAGTTGAGGTGAGAGAGTAAAAAATTTAAAATTGTTGGGGTGAATAAGGATAGTGATAGACTGATTTATTAAGCTAAGTATTAATGATGGCATGATACATACGGTTAGCATTATTCTCCTCAAGTTGGTTTAAATAATAGTTTGTGAAAATTACGTGGATTAGCTATCACAAGAGAAAGAGGGGATAATTTTTTCTGGGTGACTTAAATTGATATATTTATCCAAATAGGATGGCCTATGAGTAAATTTATGGTAGGTATGAAATATGAGATAGAAATGCTTTGGGGCACATATTTGATTTCATTGTGGTATATGGATCTTACAATAGTGAACACATACTTCAAGGAAAGAAAAGAGCAGAAAGTTACTCTCAAAGTAGATCTACCAAATCATTGTAGAAATGTTTTTTTTTTTTTTGCAAAGATTATTAACTGATTTTAAGAAAGTTTGGTCATGCAACATGAAGTAGTAATTTTGGAAGTATTTCTTAGGAATATAGATAAAATAAAAATTATCCTAATTAATGTAGTGGAAATTAAAAGTTGATGAGTTATTATTCTTTCAAAGTATTTATTAAGAAAGATAAAATGGAGTACTTTAATTGAGGCAAACTTTGTGGAATAAAATTGTATATTGTATTAAGAAGATTGTTGTAGAAATTTTAGGAGTCTAAGAATTAGGTCATACATTAAGGGTTGTCTGGTTTCTGGGGTGTATTTCAAATGCAAGGGTTTTGAGAATATTAGTGTTTGATTTTGAAGTAAAACAAATGTAATGTAAAATTTTGTTGTATCTGGAATTCATCTAGTTCATTTTTTGTGTATTTTGAAATTCCTTATATTTGGGCGAGTTCTAATTCACCGAAAATTCATTGCAATTGTCGCCACCTGACCGCTGCTTGTCATCGCCCACCACTTCCCTTTTGCCAGCCGCCGTCCACCATTGGCCACCACTACCACCGGCCGCCGCCAAACACCACCGTCGGCTGCCTGTTGCCAGCTACATCGCCTCCAATGTCGGCCACCGACCACTACATCAAAAAAAAAAAATCTTATACATTCATTTTACACTCATCTAAAGAACTCCAAAGTATTCTTTTTACACAACATTCATTTTTAAAACAACCAAACAAATCCTAAGAGATATAGTGATGGAGTTTGGAGATACCAAAAGATATCAATGTGAATAAATGAACTTTAAAAGAGTGATATAAAAGGTGATGAAACTTTAGAACTATTATAAGAAAGCTAAAGTCTTACAAAGAGGATAGTGAGCAATGCAAAGATGCTATAATTATTAGTAATTTGTATGATAGATTAGTTACTAAGAATGAAGAGTAAGAGTTATTTAAAATAACTAAGGGGTTGTTTTGTTGAAAGTAAAATGGGTGTAAAGTATTCCAAATGCAGGGGTGTTGAAAACATTGATGTTTGGTTGGATGAAACAAGAATGTAAAGTAAAGTAAATGTAGTGTAAACCATTTTAGTTCATTTTTGAGATAAATTAAACTCGCCTAGTTTTGAGCGAGGACCGTTTACACCGCAAGCAAGTTTTCTTGATTGCCACCTCCAGCCGCTCACCGTCGCCAGTCTCCCACCACCACTCACCATTGCAGTTAGCGGCTACCTATTGTCGTCCATCACTATTGCCAACTGCCACCACCACCACTCCACCTACCGCAGATTGCTACCACCTGCAACCTACCATCGGCCACCACTGCAGTCATCCATTGCCGTCACTTGCCGCCGACCACCATCGTCATCGACCACTATCACTTCCAGCTGCCACCACCCACCATTACTATAGGCCCACCACCCGTCTGTCACTACCATCTTTGAACTTTATACTACATTCATTTCACTTCAAACCAAACAAAAAATCATTCACCTTCATTTTTTTTTTACTTCAAGCTTTTTTTAAATCATTCACCTTCATTTACTTTACACTCAAATCATTCACTTTCATTTACTTTACATTCATCCAAACAACTTCAAAATATTCATTTTACATTATATTCCTTTTTCACTGCATTCCTTTTTTAGCCAACCAAATAACCCCTAAGTCTAAAGATAAGACATACAAATACTTGATCATATTATATTAAAATCAAAGATACAAAGATTATAGTTAAAGGTGAAGTCATCAAGATAAAATGAAAAGTTTATTTTGAAAGTTATTAAATAAGATTTTTTAAGGAAGAAATCAAAGTTTATTTAGAACTATTATAAATAAGGGAAGCTCCATTAAATCTAGCAAAGATGCATGAAGAAAATGCTTTACTCCTAGATATGAGAAATTTAACTTTATATGTTAATAGACATATTTGGAGAAATATGCCATTGTTTGTTTTCTTGGAAAAAATTGCTTGGAAGATTTATTTAGATGTTATTATGTGAGAGCATAGAGATTTTTTTTCATATCAAATTACTCTTTTGCATACACAGCTGTTTATTGAAGTCAATAGTGAACAAATTTGATTTGAGCTTGTTTGAATTCGAGCCTTTGTTTGAATCAGGTTCATACAAAATTTGAATAATTATTTATCAAGGTTAGATTAAACATTTTTTGAACCTAGTTCAAATTTGGTTTGAGCAACATTTGAATTTTCTTAGAACCTTCCTTTATGCGTGCTAGTCCCACTATGCCTTCCTCAACAACCCGTTGCATGTTGTCAATTAGAGGATGTTGTCCATAATGAGTTTCCTCTTCTCCTCACATGTCGTCCCAAGATTTATTTAGAAAGGTTCATTATGGAATTTATTTTTTACTTTTAAGATAATTCTTGGAAAAGTATAAAGATTTGAGAAAAGATCTTCATATGACTTTTGTTCAGCTTAAGAAGGATTGTGATTGCAAAGTCAAACATTATATTGAGCTTAAGGAGGTTTTTGATTGAGCATTAATTACTATTAGATGTAGTTATGGAATGGCTGTACATTTTCAATTATGGTGAGGTTACTTCTATGATAGTAAGTTTGTATATATTTGTGTTGGTTATGAAGATGTTTACTAAGTGATGTTCATTGATGTATATTTTTTTTATGAAAGATAGTTTTAATGAGTAAGATGTCTATTGATAAAAGTACAAAATTAGAATAATGGAGAACATGCTTAGAATAAAGGGGCTTAGAATTATTAGAGTGTGACAAGAAAGTCATCTAAGGTATTACTAAGTGATGCTCATTGATGTATCTTTTAATCACTATATGGGAGGATGTGTGTGACAAGAGAGTCATCTAAGGTAGATCCAAAGGGGAAGGTACTTAGGCTCGGAGATGGAGAAACAATAAGTGGTTCAATTTGAGAATTAAAGAGAAAATGAGAAGAGAAGGAATAGTGCGAGAGGTTGGAGTTCACTGTTATAGTTAAGGGTGCACGATTTCATATGAGAGAATAAATTAGGGTTTAGCGTGTATCTTTAATAAAACAAAATAGGATCCCTACAGTTTTTTTTTTCTAAGTGATTGTGTAAGGGCTTGGATCCCTACATTTAGATATAAAAATGGTTTGGATCTTCTTGCTTTTAATATAAGCGACTAAAAAGAAGGGCGCATATGAGAAATTTGAACCTGACCAAAATGATTGCAAGACAAATTTATGAATGATAAGGAATGCTAAACAAACCACAAGCATTTTCCCGGAGTTTCCCTCTTGCAAAACAATGACTCTTGGAGGAAGACAATGAATGTTTACGAAGCAACCGTGTGTAGAACCCCTCTCACATGCTCCCTTGATCACACAAGGCTCTTCTCTCTCAAAACCTCGCTCTCTCTCTCTCTCCCCCCCCCCCCCAAGATTAAAGCTCCCTCTTCAAACCCTCTCTTATAGAAAGGCTCTCATAGGAGATTTTATAAAAGAACATCTTAAACGAATTAGGAGGTGTTTAAATACAAAAGGATTCAAAATTCTTAATTTTCAAGTCTGCCGACATTGTTTGTATAGTACGATCTTGAATCTTATAGTACGATTAGTTTAAATATTTCTGCTCGTTCTGTATGATGAACAAACTCTAGTACGATCAGTTCAAGATTCCTGAACATATTGTGAGTATGATCACAATCGTACTATACGATCAACTTTCATTAATTAACTTTGATTTGATCGACTAATCATAGGAATTAATTTAGGCAAGATTTCAAACATTGTATGGTACGAACCAATTTGTACAGTACGATTAGTTAACTCATGGAGTACTGGAGTTGAACTTCTGCAATTGGACATCTAGACTAAGGAGAGAGCTGTATCTAGATTCTAGATTGAGATCATCAAGATATAAATTGTGGAGTTTTTAAGGTTGAAAAATTAAATATTGCTCAGAAATTATTATTGACCTTTGGTTGTGTAAACATGAGCACGGCCTCTTATATGCATGCACTTATTATCTTTGTCTTTTCCCCCTAAACTAGGGAGAGAGCCTTTTCCTGACCTTTCTCTAAAGGCTTAGTTTTTTTTTTTTTTAAGTTAGAAATCATGTGTTGAAAAATGCTGAAGTTTGTTAAATCCATCATGTTGTAGATGTTGAGCACTGATTTCAAACTCCACCAATCTTTTCAGAACTCCTTTAAAATTGATATTGTTTCGACACTTAAAATAAGCAAAAATAAAATCTATGTTTTCTAATGCATGTTTTCGAATTGCAAGCTTTTTTATCTATACAGCTTTTAGACTTGATGCTGTTTTTATCTACACGGTCAGCCTTATCCCACCCATTTGGGCTTGCCTATCTCAATTTTTTGGGATTGGTCTTATGAATTCTTGTCCATCATTACAGTGGAGTGATACATGTGGTGTCAAATCTATTTGGCTGAGTATGTTTTTGGTCCATATTTTTTTCTTTTATATTTGTTCTACATTATCATATATGTACTTATTTTATTGGTGCATCTTTGTACTTGGTTTTACATTTGCAAGTTTTAATCACTTTCATTTCGGAAAATAACTTGGCAATTCAGAAAATCAAATAGCTTTGTCTACCTTGATTAGATTTCGCAGTATACAGCTTTTGTGTTCTTGCTGCTTGTGCTGGAAGCTGCAATTACTGCAGATATATTTCTGAACAGGAATTGGGAAGAGGTATTCATTCCATTTTTGGTTCTTGATTGTTGAACTCTCCACATTACATATGTTCCATTGTTATTTGCTTATCAATTATGATTTTCCTGCTATATTAGGATTTTCCACCTGATCCAACTGGGAGACTTCATGAGTTGAAAGATTTCTTTCGATCAAATTTCGAATTGTGCAAATTGATAAGCATGTTGGTTGTGGTTGCACAGGTTAGTTTTTTTGTTTTCTTCCTTTGCTAGGTGCTTTGCGTATTCTGTATGTGTGATTTGTGCGTTTGGTCTTCTTTTTTTTTAAGGCAATAAAATTTTTTCCTTCCATCCAGTATTCATTGTCTTTGCAATTGGGCAAATTATTGGGTCAGGTGATCGGAGGCGGAAAATAAGTTCGGACAGCCAATAAAAATTTGCCGCGTCACCTGCGCTTTAGTTGCGCTTTAGTTGCACTTTACCTGCGCTTTTGACTGCTTTTTGACTTGTGCTTTAGTTGCGCTTTACCTGCGCTTTACTTGCACTTTACCTACGCTTTACTTGCGCTTTACATGCGCTTAATTTAAAATATTATTTTATTAATATCCGGACATATCTCTGCGTTCGGTCACCTGACCCAATAATTTGCCTTACAATTGAGGCTGCTTCCAGATATTTTACTTTGAGGTTATTTACGTCTTGAATTTTAATCTTTTAGTTCTATCATTCTTTCTTAAAGAACTATTATTTCTAACGAAATCATATTTAGACCATTTCTTGATCTTCATTGTCTATAACGAAAGCATATCTTAAAAGACTCTTTGAGCTAATTCTTTTTTTAATTTAGTCCAGCGCAAATTTCTTATTGATTAGCTTCTTTTATATAAGCAATCAACTATTTTAAGACCATCAACAAATTATTTAGTAACTAATTCTAATTGTTCAATAAAATCATATTTATGTCTTAGAGGACATTATAGTCGAACTTTTAATTTTCTCGTTAAGTTGTGGAGAGCAGAGTAGATGTATTAGATTTGGCTTATGTTAAGAAAGATAGAGGTAGACCTAAAAAGGTTAGAAATAACCGTTCTTTATTAGATTTAAGTGAAAAATTTACTCTTAATAGTACAATGGAGAAAAATTATTCATGTAGCTGACCTTACGTAGTGTGATAAAGTGTTGTTGTTGTTAAGTTGTGGAGTTTATTTTTTATCTTATTACGAAAATATACCGCACAATTTTGATCATGGGTTATATCGTTGGCTCTCCTTGATTTATTTTTTTTAATAAAGATGGGACACTATCTTTATTTGCATAAGAGAAATTGGAGTTGCAATTATCAATTTATAAACTTCGTCATCAATTGAGTGAATTTGCACAAAATTCTTGAAGTGCTGTTGCATGTTTGATATTTTCTGTTTTTCATTCTGTGATTGAGTTGGGTTTCCAACCACCTATTGGATGAAGTAAGGCTTCGTTTGGGAAGGTTTTCTTATTGCTTCTTAAAGCAGTTTTCTAATACAAAAATTTTAATTTTTAAACTAGAAAACTGCTTTAAGAAGCAATAAGAAAGCTGTCGCAAACAAAGCCTAAATCTTTGATTTTCTAACCTACAGTGATACTCTTTTCCATTTAAAGGCGCTGTCCATCTTCCTCGCGATGGTTCTGAGGGCTTTAGGGCCAGATCATGTCTACTACTATGACAGTGATGACGATTCTGTGCCTGCAAGGCTTCCACTCCTCAGAAACGAGACTCAGAATACTAGCTACGTTGCTAACACTGGCTTATTTCTGAAGAATCACCCTTGGATTGTCAGAATTCATGACAAGGTTTGGATTTTTTGTTTTGTTCTCGCTCTGATCCTCTTATAATATCATAACCATTTCCTCCTTTCTCATTCACAGTACTATTTGCTTTGCAGATTAGAAGTAAAAGTTGATCTGATTTTCTTCGAATGCAGCAAGCTATTCTTTTGATCACTGAGCTCTGCTGCTACTCTACTGACAGAAGAGTCCTAATTGTTGTGTAAATGAACAGATTCGCGTAGTCATAACTAATGCAACTGTGATATGATACAATATATATATTTTAACTAAAAGGAATGTTGATATACTGAGCTGGAACGCTTAGCAATCCTGGATGAGGCCCAGCGATCCTTTCTTGTTGAAAGGTTTATGAAATACTTGGTGCTTAACTTGATATGTTGGGTCTGTTGTTGTTCATCTATGTTGATTGGAGTTGATCTAATTTCTTAAGATTTTTAACTCATGGAGAGTATTGTTGAACTGGTTGATTGATTTGTCTTCTGTATGGGAATTTGGGGTGGTAAATTTAAGGGCTGGGTTCAGTCTTAAATAGTGACGATGAATGAATTTAGTTGGTAATTAATGTGCTTGTACCTCTTCAAAGTGTATCTTCATATTTGTAAAATGAGAAATATAAATAAATTTATGAATTTCGAATTTGTTCTTATAAAATATCTACGGGCATTTAGAGGATAAGATTGAGCTTTGCCATGGATCTTTACAAAATCTTAGTATAGTAGGTTTTTCTTGAGCTTTAAAGGTCAATAAAGAAATTGCCGAGTCTCTTTATATAATCATGAATGGTGTATGTCTTTTGAAATTGGTAAAGTTCTTGGTGTTGACGTGCAGCTTACCATGATAAAAAATTTTGAAGTTCAAAAAGGGGGAATTTTCAGATAAGCTTTTTAATTTTTGGAATCGAGACTGTTCATACCTTAAAAAGAAAGAGTAACCTCTTTTAAGCACATGTTGAAAAAATTATTATGTGCAGTGTCGAGATGCATTTAAAAGTCAATACAAATACGACATCACATAATAAATAATGCATCCGGATTGATCTCCGAACACTGCACAGAATAATTTCTCCATATATCAAGCTCCTCAGAATCAGCAAAGTCCTAGAAAGATCAAAAGTTTATTTGTTTTTTAACCATGCGATGAGGGTAGGGTATGAGGGTTCTAAGAATACCTTAAGATTTCGTTTGAAATAATTTTTTTATTATTTTTTTAAAATAATTTTTTAATAAAAAATTAAAATTTTTATTCTTAAAAGCTATTTTAAGCAGACAGACGTCCCAAGCGAAACCTAAATCTCAATTTAGTGATAACAATGTGATTTGGATCTAACAGATGCATGAAATTACTACACGTATGAACAGATTACCAATTGTTTAAAAATGTTAAAACGTTTTAATTAGGTATTTTTGCATGGCCTCTATGGTAGTAAGTAATAGGCAAAGCACAGAGCACTTGAAAACTAATAAATTTCCATACTTAGTGGATGTATAAAATACGCTATACACAAAGCTAAATGAATTAGCTTCCATAAAACCTTAAACTATACACTACACTTTACAACAGCCGACTCCGTGATTATATAATGCATGCAGATATAGTTTTTCCCAATGTTCGAAAGCTGAATGAGGCATAATAATGCCAGAGAACCCTGCTTGAGCTCAATCAGCTGGAAAGCAGTAGCTGGCTCTGTATTGAAGGTTTAATTTCATCAAATTAAGGTTAAATGGGCAAACCCAAATAAGCTCATTTGACATGAGAATCGTAGGAGTCGAAGTCCGTGTCCGGAATTATGAGAGGAAGCTTGTCTATGTACAGAAACAGGCGCCGAAGGTTCTCTCTGGACAGAGTTGGCATGTCTACCACATCTCTGCTGTCAGTGAAGATCCACAAGTCATCGGAGTTCACTCTCTTAAGACTATCGCGGCAGAATGGACAGGACTGCGATCTTGAATGCCTGTAGAGATTAGCAAGTTTCTGATGCATCAATCAGATGCCTAAAGAGATTAAAATAATATAGGTTCAATGTTTTCTCATTGAGGGCTTTCCTCCAACTAAAGACTAATGTTTCAACGTAAATACTTAAAAAGTGTTTGGGATTCAGACTTCGTTTAGGACGAGAGATTATTTTGGGCGGACACTGAACGAAAGAACCGTCTGGTTTACGCTTAGGTACCGAGCCACTGTACGCTTGGTACTAAGCTCGGTACAAGACGTAGCGCATTTTTTATTAGGGCTTGGACTCCGCACAGAACAATTTTTATTTGGGACAACTTGCTTATTGCTTCTTAAAGCAGTTTTTTAGTATAAACTTAAAATTTGTATACAAGAAAGCCGCTTTAAGAAGCAATAAGAAAGTCATCCCAAACGAAACCTCAGTCTTCAAATATATTTCAAAGAAATGAAATCAGAATTACTTCGATAGTATAATGAATTAATAAATGTTAAGGAAAAAACATAAACTTTTTTTAATACCGAAGAGCACACTAAAAGCAAATACAATGAATGCATAAAATACTATCAAAACGATCAAGCATCAAAAAACATACACTGAGATTTACATGATTCGGCTAAAACAAATCCCATCCATAGGAGAAGAGAGCCACAATACACTTTCAGTTTTTCCAAAATACAAATACACCTAATCTCACTACAAATAAAAGCCTCAAATTTCTCAAAATAAGAATGACATAAGTATGGAATCAACGAGGTCAAAATTACATCAGAAACCCTCTACTCACAAGTATGGACACAATTTCTCACTTTGCTTTGCAGCCCAAAGAAATTTACTCAGAATTTTTGTTCTCAATGCATGGCTCGGGATCAATCTCATTAAATATTTGCCGATGAACTTGTGCCCCTACCAAGCATTAATTACGAGATTACTTGAAATTAATTGTTCTTCCTTAAATCCCACTACAGGTCGACTACCGCCTCATCCAAATGCAATTTGTTTCTCTACCAAATCCAACCCAACAAAACCGTATCCTATGCAATACTATAGATGCGGTGCAATTCTTTTAACAGACACGGCAAATTGAGGCAATTTTTAACTGTAAATTCAATTTTTTAATCGCTATGATAAATTTTTATGTATTTTATAGCCACCTAAAATAAGGATAATCAATAAAATTATTTGAATAGAAAAAAAAGGGATTTAACTAGTCCTTGAGTTAACCATCATGGATGCATTCATTGTTTTTAGTTATTTCAAATAACACTATTGTTGCTTTCAATCCTCTCATTTCTCTCTCTTTTCTTCGTCCATTGATTTTTCTTTATACATCATTTTGACGTCTGCGTCATCATGATTTACTATTGGCATCAACATGCGAATGTGATGCAAGATATTAGAGTTGAATAAATCTCAATCATTTGTTTTTTTTTTTTTGGTAAGATCTCAATTTATTTTTTTACATATATTTTGAATATATTTCTCAAGTTAAATGTGTAATAAGCATAACTTACAACAATAATAACAACAAATATAATAAGCCTTCATCTCACTATGTGAGATAGGTTACATGAATCCTTTTTTGATTGTATCATACTAAGAGTCAAATTCTCATTTAAATCTAATAAAAAAATCATTTTTAATACATCATAACCAAGCCTTTTTAAGTCCACTTCTATCTTTCTTAACATAAATCAAATCTAATACATCTACTATCCTAACAAGATCATCGGAAGGCCGACATTTCATGTGACCAAACCATCTAAGCTGACTCTTTCTAATCTTATCTGCCACTAGAGTAACTCTAACCTTTTCACTTATGTGCACATTTTGCATTCTGTTTCTAAGTGTAAAGCCACTTATCAATCTGAGCATTCTCATCTATACAACACTTAATAATTTTATGCTTCTCTTTCAACGGCCAACATTTTGTACCAGAAAGCATTGCATATCTCACCACCATTTTACAAATATTTCTCTTTAAGTCAACAGAACCGATGCATTCCTCCACTTCAACCATCCAACTTGAATTCTACTAAAACATTCTCATCTATTTCAGCATTTCTTTGAACTTTATAGATATCAAAGGCCTTATTCTATATAATGCTTATTGTAAAATAGAGAACAATGAAATTTGATTTTCAAACCTACCTGATAGTTCTATCTTCGACTCCTCCACCCCTCTTTCTTCCTTCAAGCCCTAGCACCCATGTGCATCTTATATCAATTAGTAGTAGAGCCACAATTGATCATATTTCTCCCAAGACACGAAGCATATGAAACCACGTCTTCTATAACACTACATTGCATGATTTCTTTGCTCCTATTTTTGCTCACATCTTGGGTAGATAACTCGATCTCACTAGCATCTCCAAACTTGCAAATCTTTTTGCCCTAGCATGTGACTTCCTATCTCGCTGCATCTGTCTCCAACATCTATCTCCAGACCCAACTCTATTTGCACTCACTCAGTCACTCTTGTGTCTACATTGAATTTGAACAAAAGCCTGATCACCTCATACTTGCTAAAGTTGCTAGTTTACCTGCCCGTTCTCAAACACCAAATCAAGATGAATTATATGTTAAGATTCCTCATTGGCATGACAATGAATAAATTAACTTGGTATTTGGATTTACAATATCAGACAAATTACATAATAAAAATAATATAAAAAAAAACTGACTTAAATCTAGATATTTACATTAATAACCTCCTTCATGAGAGCATATATTTAAAGATGCTTTCAACATCAAATATAGGTGTTGTCAAGACTTATGAGAGCCACAAATCATATAACACAATCTCAATTTTGATATCATTTGTTAGGGAGTTTAGAATTAAATGAGAATGAAGTTAGACAAGCAATGGTTGGGTTTATAGCATGCACGTGAGAAATATAAGAGTATATTTGATATTACAAATTGCTACATGAAGAAACTTAATAAGACTAAAAATATTACAAATAAGTCAAAAGGTTAAGAAGTAAATGAAGGTAAACTCAAGGACATTAGATGAGTTCCTCCAAAAAAAGATAGCTGAAGTCTTTTAAACTATGAATGTATTATGAAGTAAATTTAATAAAAAATATTGCAAAAATTAAAATCAAAATAAAATAAATAAAAATATACTTTATGAAATAAGATTTTTAAACTAAATAGCATCCATACATATTATCCCAACCCTTCCAGAACCACCCTCCCCCTCTTCTCTCTTACGGTGATTTGATGAAGCTAATAGCCAAGAGAAGAGCATCCAAAGTAATATTTGCATTAGTCAGCTTGATAGCGTCCGTTAAACAAACCAAACAGTCTACTTATCTACTGGAGGCGAAATGAAGGTATGGTGCAACAAAACACCTCTGAAAAAAAAACCTACCCGCTTGCCTAGATGAGAATAGCTATAAGGTGTTTTTCCTTGTGGAAACTTCAGTTTTTTCTAATCACTCCACCTCAATTCAATCTACTGCAATAATAGCTCATAAAAAGTATCACAAATTCTAAAAGAGTTGAACGACATCAATCACAGAGAATAAGCTGCACATGAACACCCGTAGAATTAATTGACTAGAAATGCAATAAACCATGAATGCCAACAAGCTTTTTTTCCTTACCCCAGTAATTAACTTTCCTTGGATTTATACCCAAAATTACTTTTTCCATTTAGAAAATCTCAAAATCTAGTCCAAGGGACCCTCCAGCATATGAAATAGGAAGTTAAGACTAACAAATGAAGTAGGCTTAGCCCACCAAAGAAAAAAAAAGCAGACTTCCCTGTAAAACTTGTTATTATTATGACACACTTTGTAATGGTGGCCACTTCCCAGGATATTTTAAGTGAAGAATAGAAAAATAGGATTGTATTGGAGAAGCAGCATAACATGGCACAGAGAATAGAAAAAAAAAACAATTAAAAAAAGATTAGAAGGTAAATGGTAGCAATAGATAAGTCATGGTAGTAGAATTTTTGCCAGGGATAAGTCAAAAGCTTTTTCCGATGGGCATAGATGGCATGCTTTAAACTTAGGAAGCGAATTTGTAAGTGCAGACAATGCAGAAAGACCAAAGCAGCTAATCTGTCAATGGGTTGTGGACTTAAAAATCAACCTAACTCAATCTGTGCGTTCATCCAAACAATTGGTTCTTTCAAATCCACCCACAAACTTAAAATCCAAACCATCCATCCCACCTTCCCTCCCCACTACTGACAAATTTCATCATCCACTCGCTTCCCATGAAGATGTCAACAAAACTTGGTCCATGCTTTCACCATGAAACCGCACTCAAGATCAGTACGGTGGCTACCAACTCTGCCGCCTAACTAATGGTGACACCAACAAAGCCCTTTCCCAGCTGAAATTGCCCAAAAATGATTCTTTGTCATCCTTTCATTTACATGCGGCCCTAGTCATTTACCAAACAATTGGTTCTTTCATCCACCCACAAAATGAAAACCCAAACCCAAGGTTTAAACTTGCGTAAATAAGCCTCGAGGCGTTTTTCGTCCGTGAGGCGAGGCGGTGTGCGGCGTAAGCCTCACGGACGAAGAATTGCGTAAATGATAATTTAAGTATTCTAGCAGATAAATAGCAGTAAGAATCTATGATACAATAAAAATTTCTAAAAGAGAATTGAACTTAGTGGAAAACAAAAAATAGATGCAATATATGCATCTCATAGCATAATTCAAAGTACAAAATTACAAATTAAAATCTATCAGAACTCCCAAAGTACAAATAAGAAAAAACATCTAAAATCCAATGATATCCCATCACAACATGGGTCTTCAATGGAGGCATCTTCATCTCCAATTGTATCTATGAATGTCAAATCTTCATTATCTTCAATGTTACCCACTTATCTCTTAGGGTCTGTTTGAGATGGCTTTTTCACTACTTTGTATTTCATATCCATGCCACAAACTATTTCGCTATTGCTTATTTTGCTGCCTTTTTTAAAATATTGGTGGTGGGAAGTAATTTCTTATAATCAAATATATTAGAGTATGGTAGCTATAAAAAAAAGCCTTGCCTTTAATTTTTTTTTCAAAAGAAAAAGTTATAATTCCCACATTAACTTGCAAAAAAAGTATTATCATCCTAATTTATGTATTATGAAAAATCAATATACTTCATGAAAAAATGCTTGCAAATTCCTTTTCGAGTTTTTTTTTTTTTGAAAATTGCGCCCTGTGACTTTGATGTGAAATTGCATGCATCAATGTCTTCTTAAATCCCATAATAACTAATGATTCATGCAATGAGCAGTCTTTTAGGAGCTTGCAACCTTCTTCTTCGCCTTGGTCTAACCCTCAAATTATATTTTTCTTGCAGTGATCTAATGTGCATGAGAATGAACATGTAATTACCTGTCTCCCCATGAGGCGTACGCCTCACTAAAAATTGCGCAAAGGCGCACCTCTTATTGCGCAATTTTAAACTATGCCTAAACCATCTATTCCACCTTCCCTCACCACAACTGACAAATTTGTTCATCCACTCGCTTCCCATGAAGATGTCAACAAAACCTGGTCCATGCCTTCCCCATGAAACTGCACTCAAGATCAGTACAGTGGCTACCAACTCTGCCGCCTAAGCAATGGTGACACCAACAAAGCCCTTTCCCAGCTGAAATTTCCCAAAAATGATTCTTTTTCATCCTTCCATTTGCATGCGGCCCTTGTCATTTACCCAAGCTGCTAACAGTCTGCTAGGCCGGCCCCTTGGGACCGGCTGTTCCTATTGAACCGCTCCCTAATAGACCGATTTTCTACTACAGACGCCAGCCCAGGGAAGGGAGAGAGAAGGGCCCGGCTGCTCCTATGGGGCCCACGCCTTGATTAAAAGTTGCTTTGGAGGGAAATATTTGAATTAGGTGTTGTTTACGGATTTTGTATTTCTCCTTTGGCTTTAATTAGTTGGTAATGCTAGAATTAGGATTTCATCTTGAATTTGAATCTGAAGTTTGAGATCTTCCTTTTGCTTGGGCTCTAGTCGCTTGGCTTGGGATTCGGAGAGTCATTTCTTCCTCTCGAATTAAAGAAACTCGTATCAATTGCTATTTTTCTTGTTTGCTAGTGGAATCCATCGTTTTTCTCTCAGATTTCTACAGTTTTTCTCAAGTTGATGCTGTCCTGTAGCTGTTTTGTCTCAGAAAACAGCAGATTTTTCTTTTGGAGGTGATTATTTCCTATCCGTGATATCATCAGCTACTACTCCGCAGACAGGCATCATAAAATGCATATAGAATAGTACGATGGTAGCATATTCTTAAAGTTCTGGATTATAAGCACGGAAATAGGCTACCTGCAAATGTAAGGATAATAGTGTGTATATCAAGTTATCAACCCTCCATTACAGAGAGCTCCGTGACCTGGTGTGCCTATTATTTTCTTTACGTTGGTGCAACACTGACATCTTATATGGATAAATATGGTCAATTTAACCTGAATAGAAGCGGATCTGATTCTGTTACCACCGGAACTTGGCCAACTGATGGGGCTACATGCATGGCCCATTTAATTATGATGGTGTCGCAACACCACTTTTGTTTAAGTGAGGACCGTAATCCTATGGAAAACTAAAACTTCATGCAACGAGTTTTCCAAACAAAATGAAAGTAACGCAAATATGACAATAAAAAATTGGATGTACCATACCATTCACGGTAGCACTTCATGCACATGCAATGGCAGCAATTAGGCAAAACTATCTTGCTGTTCAACTCCATGCAGATCCCACATTCCTCTTCTCTTTCAGCATCAAACTCCGAGAACTGCCTTCTGTCCTCATCATCTCTTCTTCTATACCTTTCCTGACATATTGCTTTTTGTTTTTTATCCTCCATATCAGTAATTCCTTTATGTAGTTGCATCAGAGACGGGAAAATCACAGCTGCAATAAAAACACAAGAAAAAATACTAATGATAATGGACTGGAAAGGTGTATTGATCTATGAAATCTAATGCAATTAAACCCCGAGTTACCATAGAACTCCTTGATACTTGCTTTCCTTTCATGTGTTGACATTGTTGTTGTTCCATCAATATAAACCTGCCGAAAGGAGCTTGTTAATCAGATCAATTTTTCAACAAAGGTGAAAACTAAATCTGCATAAGAAAGACAACCTTATATATCAAAATCCGCAGCAGTCCTAGAGCCCCAGCAAGACTACAGTCTGTCCACTGAACAAGAAACAGAAATAAGTGAGCAGCTGGACTGTATGACATACGCATTTGAAGGCAGGCACCATCAAAATCTCTTGAAAATTCTGATGCCCTGCACATCACAATAAAAGATTACAGTCTGCATTAGCGCATTCACAACACTGCAAAAAATAATCTCTACTTTTGTTTTTGTCTTCACTGAGAGACGTCAAAACTCAAAACTAATCAGGGAGTGGCAGTACAGTCAACAAGCCAAGATGTAGATGCCTAAAAAGATATATTTTTTAGATTTCCTCCGTAAAATATCATTAAAAAATATCAACAAAGTAATTAGCAACAAACATTTGAGCGTCCAAGAACCAAGAATAAGTCATTTTATATGACTACAGAAACTGATGATTAAATGTCATAAAAAGTGGATACATTCTTCCTTGAGACATGTGCATGATTGGAGACAGCCAATGGACTGACTCCCTTAACTCGCCTAGCCAAAATAGCTAGTAGGAGGGAAAAGGAGCTTGGAAAAGACAAAGAAGAAGAGTTTCCAAGCGAATGAGGCAATCTTTACGCAGGAAATTCTAGTGGTTCCTGCTCCAATGTTCAGCATATGGTTAATAACCTTCTTTTCTCCCTCTTTCTTTCCATCTCCTTCCCTTCCATTGATTTCTCTATTTTCACTTCACGGTTTGATTAGGCTGCCCTTATGCAGGGGGGTTTCAATAGCACCAAAACTGACAATAATGAGATTGTTCAAGAACACGGGCAGGATGGTCAGTAGTGCGGATTCTTTTTTTATTATGGGATTTCTGATAAGAGAGTTGTTTGGCATTGTTTTAGAATTATCCTTCGTTACTTTATATTAGGGCAGTACTATCCTTTTCTTGTGGGTCGTTCCAAGTGGTACTCATGTGCAAAATTTGTGTTTGAATTGAGGCTAGAATTTGACCAATTTGAAAATTCCAATTGTCAGTTTTTGGTAATTTTAAAATTTAAATGGAATTAATCTAAATTAAAATTAAGATTGATCATATAACAATCTTATTTTAAGTTATGAGTATAAACATTGATATGAGACATCCAATTCACAATTCTTTAACTTGAATAAATTTTCTATTTCAAAATTCAATCTTGTAAATGTCAGTTGGATGTATAATTTTTCAAGAGTAGTACAAATGTAACTACTTGATTCCAAAGAAAATAATCTCGTTGTATTGGTACAAAGTTTGATTTTTCTAACTTTGATAATTTTTTTGCCTATTTTATTTATATAATTTGACATTAACTTATTTAATGTTCTTGATTTTGATAAAAAAAGTGGCACTGAAAGCTTATTTTGTGAAAATTAGCATGATATACTAGTTAATTTTGTTTGTTTCAACTTTCTTGCTAAAATTCTTGGATATTTTCGATCATCTCATTATCAGTTTGCCTTAAACTCAACCATCGTCTATTTTTGTTTAAAGAAAGTGGCTTGAATCAATTAGTTATTTGTGATCTATGACTCCTTCATGTTTCTGCGTATGAGTAGATAAAAAACATTATGTTAGTTGCATTAGAAAATGTAATCTAGAATCATCGTGCATCAATGTGATCGTTGAATTTTCTCTCTATTCATTGTTCCATTATCTCTCTACTTGGTTTTTTTCTTTAATGACCAAAATGAAATAGTCGCAAGCATGCATGATAGAGGTCTCACAAAATAAGGTTAATACATACCCACTATTTTCATTCTATTCCCCATAAAATTTGGAGTGAGATAAAATTTCAAACTAAGTTAACAATCGAGTCCCAATTAATTGCATTAAAAAATACAGATCAAACTTGAAATAAGATAATTGCAATAATTAGCCAAAGCTTGAATGAATAAAGAATTATCAATCCATATAATGATTGATTCCTGCTTTTTATAGATTTGAAAGTGTTGTAACAATTTTGTAAACAATGGTTAAATGGATGTGACATAACTTCTACACGTTAAGCTACGTAGATAAAAAGAACAAAGCTTCCAGGATACTATGAAAAGAAAATATTACTAAGACAAAAAAATAAGTATATTAAACTAAAGTTGGAAAAGAAATGCATAGAGATATATAAATCCAAGTGTTAAATTAGTAAAAGCCACTTAGAACTAGATTGAGCATTGAAGAAATACGAATTTCAGAATGGACATAAAGTAAAAATAGGAATGATAAAATAATATATTATTATTGCAAAAAAAAGTGAAAATACAGCCCAAATTTGAAGAGGACCAATGGGTCTTTGATATCAGTATTTGGTTTAAGAGAAACTAAGTTGGTTTTCATGAGAAGAAATGGGTTTTTAAATTTTTTTTTTTTAAAAGGGGTGCAACACGAGAACTTCTCAGGAGGTCACCCATCTTAATACTACTCTCGCCCAAGCACGCTTAATTGCGGAATTCTGATGGGATCCGGTGCTCTGGTGCTGGTATGTAGCATTAAAAAATGGGTTCTAAATGCTAATAGCTGAAGCTCAGTTCAGGGTTAATAAAGTTAGTCAATTTTTGAATTTTTTGAAAACTAGATAGCCAAATGGTATTTCAATGGAGAATTTGTAGCTCATAAGTAGGTGTTTTTGGATTTTGTAGGATGGAGGTATCATCAGTCCACTTTAGGATTTTATTAAGTTGATTGGTAGGATGTTAGAAGAAGAAACCAAGTATGTTAAGAATTTTAGGAATTCAAAAGCAGGGCTTTTTTGGAGAGGTTAGAATGCCATCATGCCAACTTTATTCAACCTTATCTCAATGCCTAGTGAGAGAATGTTCAATCTAGAGGAATGAAAGAGAGAAACTCTCCGAATTAGGAGAGAGTATAAATTTTGGAGAGTGAGTTTGCACTACATGGAAGAGAACTTATTATTAGTTTAACAAGGAGGTGTTGAAACTAAACTCTTTAGTAATTCCCTATATGTAAAGCAATACAATAGGCCCTTCTCTATAACTTAAAAAATAATATAATATAAATAAAAATTTGAAAGAAACTATGATGCAAGGTAATATAATTTTATTCAAATATTACTCTACTTTCTTGTTAAAAAATATATATATTCGTTCATCTAGAAGACAAAACAACCAAAAAACATAATATGGCAAACCCACTCCTTCAACTGACCAACCAATTAAAGGTTTAGAATCTACAAAAAGCTCAGTTGAGCCTGTCTTCGACTGGTTGAGGAAGATAATCCAAACTTAGTAAATTACTTAGTAGCTTAAAAATTAGTTGTATGATATATAATGTGTATTTTTTTCATTTATTTTGATGACTATTTGGTTCCTACATAAATTATTTACTTAAACATGCCAAAAGCATTCTTTTAGCCATTCACAACTTATCTTAATCCAAATATGCTTAAATTGTTAGCCTTTTATCTTGTAATTTTAAGGACAATGTTGAGAATGCTGAACTATGAATATCACTGACAAGTTGCAAGCAACTCTACACCATTGATTTGATTAAAGGGTCATTAAATTTCATATGAAATATGTGTGTGGTTGGAAAAATTCTATGAAACTAGCATAAATTATGCTAGCTCATGAGTAAGATTGATGAGTAAATCCTTTTTTTTTAGATTAATGAATGCCCATTGGAACCAATGGGCCCGATACAAGGTGGCATGACCGCAATTAATTGCTATGCTAATTCATGTTGATATGCATATGTCTATATTGATGGATCATTATTAATATTTATTTTAAGTGATCAATAATTCATTCATTGCATTGTTTTATACTTTTTTTTTCATGACTGCTTTATGTTGTAGCGTTCACTTGTAGTTTACATGTGACATTATTGTTTAGGCCCCTTACTTCATATATGATTTTGATTGAGTTCTTTAGGTTTGAATTCTCTCCATTTGAGCATAGACATTATTAGTTATTACTCAAATCAATTGTTTGTTTTTAAAAAATTTCATGGGTCCAATCCTATATGTTGTAGGGTGAAGCTTTAGAAACAATTCTGTGTAGATATCACCACTTTGGTTATATGGCTATCAAATTTGATAGATAGCGGATGGAGTCTCATTTGGTAAATCTTTATTGTAAATTGCTCTTGTGGACTTTTATTTAGTCTAGCGTTAACTTTAGCATGTGTACTTAAAGTTGGAGGCTAAACTTATATTGAGTTGTGCATTTAATATCTTTGATTATATTATCCGACCTACTTCTCATTTATATATTGTGAATGCCTATGTGGTATTAAGAAAATGAAGAAAATCTATGAAAACTTTATGTTGAAAGCCACATCCTGCCAAGAATGTTGCAGTATTTTCTGGTAACTTGTTTGGGCGTGACAGCAACCCAAACTCACTTTGTAAACTAAGAATCAGAAATTTTGCTCATCAACATATTTTCTTCAAAAAAAAAAAAAAGGTCTACCATGGAGAAACTATAACAAAAGAAAACAACTGCACTCCGAGAGAAAATCTACGACGAAATTATAAAGCCGTCAACCACCAAAATCACAGAACAAAAATATAAAGAAAATGAACAGATTTTTTTTCGATCAGCTTCATTCAAAAAATTTAGTAAAAGATTAAGAAAATCACATGATCGCAAACTGCCACGAAACAAAAACAAAAAGAAGAAATTACACTCTGGAAAACAAGAAATTTGATCTGCAATAGTTAATTAACCATGCGTTCTGAAAAAAAAAAAAGAATCAAAAGCAGAGGGAAGCCACGCCCAAGAAGCAGATACAGAAAAAAAGAAAAGAATCAGAGAGGAATGGGTCATCAGTTTCGACTTACAGTGTGTTCGCGTGCTGTATGTCAGCTTCGAGAACTTTGAGCGAATCCTTGAACGATTTCCGCATGTAAACCATGTATATCTCCAGCAAATTTCATTCAGCAAAGCTAGAGTAATCTAGCCCTATTCCTCCTCACAAACCCTAACCCCGCGTTTTCCGCAAGCCCTGGCTTTCCTTCCCCTTTTTCCCTCCCTTCCCCTCTCAGTCGCTCGACTCTTCGCTTTCAAGAAGCCGAGCGCAGAACCGGACACGAATCACCGAAATAAGCGGTTAAATCGTGACACGTGTCGGTTGATCAAATTTGAATAAATAAGTAGTACAAAAATCTAATATTTGATTTTTTTTTTTTAACTTCCAAGAAAATGATTTTACCGCACTCAGTTGCACCTAAACGCACCCAATTGCAGACCACAAGTAAGGACCCATTTGTCCCAAGCCACATATGGTCTCCTATGATTTGGGTCAGGGAAATTAAATCGTAAGAAGCTTAAATAAAAGAGTCAGTTTGGTGGCAGAAATGGAATAATATTTTGCAACCGTCACTGTCCACCTTATCCTTTTTAGGTGAAAGGATTAAATAAATAAAAAGAATGGTCCACTAACCCCCTTTCATGATATTTTATTGGAGGAGGAAAATCTTTTATATTTCTGAACAAATAAAATAAAAAAATCATTAATATATTTGAAGATTAATATTAAATATATAAAAATTGAATTATACTTATTCAAAATAAATTTAATAATATTAAATTTCACTATGATCATAATTTGCTTATGACATCCTATAACAAATTTTTTATTTATATACATTATTAATAGAATTTGTTGAATGGTTAAATTAGATAAATGCATAAGGCATGTTGTGTGAAAGAAAAGTCCCTCTTAAATTTAAGAAAAATTTATATAAGTTGGTGATGAGACTTGTAAAGCTTTATGACAAAAAAGGTTCACTATTGGAAGAGAAGCATAATATTAAATTAAGTGTTGCAGAGATGAGGATGCTTAGGTAGATGAGTGACTTTACTTTTAGAAACATGATTCGAAATAAACATATACGTGAAAAGGTTGGAGTACTCTAGTGGCCAATGTGATTAGAGAGAGTCAGTCATCTTAGATGGTTTGCTCACATAATATGACAGGCTACCGATAACTCAATTAGGAGAGTCAATGTATTAGATTTGACTAATGTTAAGAAAGGTAGAGCCGTAGAGGTAGACCAAAAAGACTTGATTAAATATTAAAAATGATATTTTTTTATAAGATTTAAATGAGAATTTGACTCTTAATAAAACATAATAGAGAAAAATGATTCATGTAGTAGACCTCATGTAGTGAAAAAAAAACTTGATGTTGTTGTTGTACATTAAAATAACTTAAATCCTACTTTGAGATATAATTTTTTATATAAATTAAAGAGAAATGTTATTAGCCACACCCAAATTCCAAAATGAAAAAGCTTTAAACTAAGGTTTAGTTTGAGGCATCTTTCTAACTACTTTAAAGCTGTTGTTGAGAAAATAATTTTTAAAAGCTATTGTAGAAAACAATTTTCTAGTATTTTTTTTAAGTTAGCCAAAAAATAGTGGTCAAACATAAATTATGGTTGTGATTTGAAAAATAAAGCAGTAAGAAAGCTATCTCAAACAAAACCTAATTATGAGATAGAGAATTTAAAATCTCATATGAGTATCCACTAATGTGACGCCCCAGGTGTCAATAGTGAAAGGATTCGTCTGACATTCTGATCGAACTCCATTCCAGTTGCCTTGCTCGGACCTGAAAATTTTAACCACATATAATGAGCTTACTAGCCCAGCAGGTCACCAAAGCCTACAACTGAAATCAAAGCACGGCGATGCTATCAATATGCATGTCAGTCAATCAAATCATATCAGTCGATGGTCAATGAGTCTATGCAATACGGAAATCCATCGTCAATGAAATCAATAGTCGATGCGCAGCGGAATCAAATCAGTAGTCAATGCAGTACAGAAATCAATAATCAATAATCACAGCGGTAAAAACATCGATAAATCAATATTCCCCAGCAACCAAATCAGTAAGTGACTGGAAGCCAATATCTATCCATCGTAGCAGTGTCTATCAATCAATACTATCAGTTCAATCAATCGTGTCGTCTAGTCAATCCGATTATTCAATACGATTTACTCGATGTCAATCTACAATATTCAATGACACTACGGCAGTCTCAATCAATAGAACACTTTCAGTCAATTATATCTATCGGCTCAAATCCCAATAAACAATCTGTAACGACCCCAAGATCCGTGTAGCGAAAGGATTCGTCTATCGTTCTGACGGAACTCCATTCCAGTTGCCTTGCTCGGACCTGAAATTTTTTAACCACATATAATGAGCTACAATAGCCCAGCAGGTCACCAAAGCCTACAACTGAAATCAAAGCAAGGCGATGCTATCAATTATGCATGTCAATCTATCAATCCGAATCAGTCAATGGTCAATGAGTCTATGCAGCGGAAATCAATGAATCAATAGTCAATGCGGTACGAAAATCAATAGTCATAAAACCAGTCAATGCAGCGGCAGGCAAATCGATAAATCAATTCAATCAATCATGTCGTCAATCAAATCGATACGGTCAAATCAGTACGATCTAATCAATGAAGTCAATCGAGAAGAGCGATCTATAAAACAATCCATACGGTGTAGAACAGTAGCAACAGTGAATCTATAAAATCTATAGGCAATAGAATCTATAAGCAAATAAGCAGTAGTACGATATCCAACTATCGCAAAACGATCAAGCATCAAAAAACATACACTGAGATTTACATGTTCGGCTAAACAAATCCCATCCATAGAGAAGAGAGCCACATACACTTACAGTTTCCAAAAAACAAATACACCTAATCTCACTACAAATAAAACCTCCAATTTCTCAAAATAAGAATGACATAAGTATGGAATCAACGAGTCAAAATTACATCAGAAACCCTCTACCACAAGTATGGACACAATTTCATCACTTTTGCTTTTGCAGCCCAAAGAAATATTACTCAGAATTTTGTTTCTCAATGCATGGCTCGGATCAATCTCATTAAATATTTGCCGATGAACTTGTGCCCCTACCAAGCATTAATTACTGAGATTACTTGAAATTAATTGTTCTTCCTTAATATCCCACTACAGGTCGACTACCGCCTCATCCAAATGCAATTTGTTTCTCTACCAAATCCAACCCAACAAAACCGTATCCTATGCAATACTATAGATCGGTGCAATTCTTTTAACAGACAGGCCAAATTGACGGCAATTTTAACTGTAAATTCAATTTTTTAATCGCTATGATATAATTTTTATGTATTTTATGCCACCTAAAATAAGGATAATAAATAAAATTATTGAATAGAAAAAAAAGGGATTTAACTAGTCCTTGGTTAACCATCATGGATGATTCATTGTTTTTAGTTATTTCAAATAACACTATTGTTGCTTTCATCCTCTCATTTCTCTCTCTTTTCTTCGTCCATTGATTTTTGCTTTATACAATCATTTTGACGTCTGCGTCATCATGATTTACTATTGGCATCAACGATGCGAATGGATGCAAGATATTAGAGTTGAATAAATCTCAATCATTTGTTTTTTTTTTTTGGTAAGATCTCAATTATTTTTTTACATATATTTGAATATATTTCTCAAGTTAAATGTGTAAAAGCATAACTTACAACAATAATAACAACAAATATAATAAGCCTCATCTCACTATGTGAGATAGGTTACATGAATCCTTTTTTGATTGTATCATACTAAGAGTCAAATTCTCATTTAAATCTAATAAAAAAATCATTTTTATACATTCATAACCAAGCCTTTTAAGTCCACTTCTATCTTTCTTAACATAAATCAAATCAATACATCTACTATCCTAACAAGATCATCGGAAGGCCGACATTCATGTGACACAAACCATCTAAGCGACTTTCTAATCTTATCTGCCACTAGAGTAACTCTAACCTTTTCACTTATGTGCACATTTTGCATTCTGTTTTCTAAGTGAAAGCCACTTATCAATCTCTGAGCATTCTCATCTATACAACACTTAATATTTTATGCTTCTCTTTCAACGGCCAACATTTTGTACAGAAAGCATTGCATCATCACACCATTTTCAAAAATATTTCTCTTTAACAGTCAACAGACCGATGCATTCCTCCACTTCAACCACCAACTATGAATTCTACTAAAAACATTCTCATCTATTTTCAGCATTTCTTTGAAACTTTATAGATATCAAAGGCCTTAATTATATAATGCTTATTGTAAAATAGAGAACAATGAAATTTGATTTTCTAAACCTACCTGATAGTTCTATTCGACTCCTCCCACCCCTCTTCTTCCTTCAAGCCCTAGCACCCATGTGTCTCTTATATCAATTAGTAGTAGAGCCACAATTGATCATATTTCTCCCAAGACACGAAGCATATGAAACCGTTTCTATAACACTACATTGCATGATTTCTTGCTCCTATTTTTGCTCACATCTTGGTAGATAACTCGATCTCACTAGCATCTCCAAACTGCAAAATCTTTTTTGCCCTAGCATGTGACTTCCTATCTCGCTGCATCTGTCTCCAACATCTATCTCCAGACCCAACTCTATTTGCACTCACTCAGTCACTCTTGTGTCTACATTGAATTTGAACAAAAGCCTGATCACCTCATACTTGCTAAGTTGCTAGTTTACCTGCCGTTCTCAAACACCAAATCAAGATGAATTATATGTTAAGATTCCTCATTGGCATGACAATGAATAAATTAATTGGTATTTGGATTTACAATATCA